>CM076682.1:60512810-60562810 GCA_038501925.1 Xenopus petersii
GACAGGTGTCAATTAAGAATTACTGCCTGCTGGAGTCATTTTTCCAGGCCAGCTGTCTGTGTGTGAAAGAAATAACACTTTACCCTTGTCACTTTGTTAGTTCTTAGCTATAGCCTCAAAATGAGTGTTGGTGTGCTAATCGATAACTAGTGTATTAGCAATTATTTTGCACATTGATTTATGAAGGGAACAGCTCCTCCTGTATAGTTATTAGCTGCTGATTAAATGTGCCTATACCCAGCTAAGGTGTAATGTATGATCCAAGTGAGGCCAGGTCTGAAACAATCTCCTTAAAGACGATGGCTCAAAACACTTTGATCAGTGTAAGTCGTTAACAAGACAAGCCCCACTTAGTCAAGGGGCAGGAACTGCACCTGCACAGCACAAATGTTCTGCCTCAAGTGCATTGGTTTTCATCGCTTTACTCTATCACATTGTCCTTTTTATACTTCATCGGTCTGTCTGTGCCTGTACAAATGTGACATTATTATATTGCGCATAATATCATCATAATATCATTTCATCTTAAAACACCTACCAAACAGAAGTATATACTTCGGGACACCCAGAATTAAAGGCTATAGCAGTATTCTGGGAAGGTATGGAGCCTCTGGGTACTCTATTCAACCCTTTGGGTGCCAAAATGTTGTCTGGCATCCAAAGAGATGTATTTCCTCTTCCTAATGGAGTTTCTTAAAATGTGTTTATATATATTTGTCTTAGTCAAACTTTTTTGTTTACTGTGCTATAAAACTGTCTGAATTACATATAACAACCACCCTGTTGTTCTGCGAAAGCTTAACAACTTATATATTTTTTTCATCCAAAAGGGAATAAAAGCCTAATTGTGTTCATAATTCTAAGAAGCTACAGTATATCCTAGAGTAGCACATTGCTCTTTGGATTACTGTGTGCATTCATAGGTCTGCTTTCTATAGAACATCACCTAGTGGTTACATAGATGGCACACATTTGACGTTACACATTACATATTGACTAGTACATATAGTTGCCATACCAGTGGTGGCCTGGAATATAAAGTCAAAAATGTAAGCTGTAGGATACAGACATACATTTTGTCCTTACAGACAAAATAAAGTAGCAGTGCATTTTTCACCCTGAAAGGTATTTATTAAGTTGATAACATTTTGAAAAGCAATGAATATAATTTTTGGGACAACAGTTTGCTGAAGCGATAACATGTCTTGAGTTGTATACAGCACAGCATGATCATTTGTCCTTGAGACACACGGAGCCACGGCTGTAGCATTAGTGAGGTGGATGTAAAGGTTAAATCTTTAAACAGTTCATGGCCTTTTCTCACTGAAGAATAATTGTTATCTTTCCCTGCAGTTTTCCCCCTCTGATCCAAATTGAAAAGCTGGGTCTTTATCATGCTTTTTTGAGTGTATAATCATCATTTTATGTTGAAATAGAAAACCCAAAATTAATAGGCTAATCTTTTTTCATTTTGTTTATTTTTAGAATATCACAGTAACAAAACTGGAACATATGACTTCATAATTATGTGTTTGGACACTCGCTGCATAGAGTGTATGTGATCTGATTAGCCACCCTCTCAAGCTTGGTGTAGACTTAATTTCAGGTTATTTCCAGAAGTACCGGATTGGGAAGTGGCCTTACAGTTTTAAGGTGGTGTAGTAATATACCAGGAGCTGTAAACAGTAGTCATGCTTGGGAAGATGCATTTTCTGGTAGTGAATAAATATGAAAGTAATGTAGCCCCAAAAAATGTTTCCTTTTAAACCCGTCTTCCAAGTAAAATTCTTGATTTCTTTTGTGGTGAGGGTTGTGGTGAGGGTTTTGGTGACAGTAACCTCCTTTAAAATCTGTATTTTCACCTTCTCACAGTATCATAACTCCATGATGACTGTATATAAATAAACATGGAAAACAAAGATTTGCTCCCGTCATTTAAAAAAAAAAAAATATATATATATATATATTTTTTGTTTTAGTTTATAGTTTTAATAGCAACAGCTGGAAAGACAATTGCTAATGCAGGTGCTGTTACCCCATTGCAACTTTCAGTGTCTTCAACTGACAATTTTTTGGGAGTTGTAGTTTTGCCACATCAGACATGTGGAAAGTTTCACTTCTCTAAGCTTTAGATTCATCCACTCCACTGTAATCAAAAGCAAGTGGAGGTTCTCTGTCAGCGAGTGTCCTTTCATTTACATATGTGAACCTCTGCTGTACAATTACAATTGTACAAGTTAAAGTGAAAATTCTGCTCTAATTAGGCCTTCAGAAATGCCTTACACATTCCCTTTCTAACCTCTTCGCTGCCAGGGGGACATTGATCCTATATTTCTGTAATTTGTTTCAGGTCTCCACAGCACTGCAGGGGTTACCAGTGTTTCACTAAATATAGCTGTAGAATTGTAGACCTGTTTTTTTCATCTTTGATCTCAAAGGGATTTTCTAATTGTGTACCAATAGGGGAAATCCTCAGGGTCCTATTTAATAAGCATCTTTCCATTACAAAACATGAATAGGAAAAACACACTGCTGAATTTACTGCTAGAACACAACCCTGCATTTACTGCTTTGTTAAAGCATCTACTTGCTGACTATATACAAGATGACTACTCCCATGTGTTAATTACCTACTTACAACATTGACTGTGCTATAGCTATTAAACAGTAATTCTTACAATATCTTGCATGGCATTCATTCTGCTGGCCTGACAAACCTGTATAACATTAGACAAAGAGAGAAGCGACAATCTAATATATATATATATATATATATATATATATATATATATATATATATATATATATATATATGAGAGAATAATTAGTTCCATCTGTTTTTTCCATTTCATCTTTTTATGTCCAGTGACTGTTGATCATCTGTAAATATGTCCGCAGTTTTATTTACATAGAACCTTAATATGCCTAAAGTACAGTAATAATTAGAAAATTAACATAGGTATAATGCACTGCTGCATTACCATCATGTTCTGTCACTGTAAGTAAGTAATCTGTGATGTTTTAGAACTATATAGGATATATCTATATCTAGAACTCGGAAGAAAATGTATTTCCCGCCATGACATAGCTTTCGTTAGTATTAAATTCACAAATGTGTAGACAACAATTCATGGCTGTAACCTTTATTACATCTTGTCTGTGCATGCATACTTGTACTTTTAGAAAATTCAATAAAAATAATTGTTAAAAAAAAAAATCACTACTTACCCATGGATTAATTTGGTCAGATGCTCTGTCTGTACAGTATATTTACAAAAAAGCACAAGGACCTGGGGTTTCTGTAATATGAAGCACCACGCCTTAAAGATACTAGAACATTAGTATACTTTGTATCAAAGAAAAGGATGGTTTTGCCATTTATTTATACATATGCTAGCTAGTTCAGTTATTATCAGTGAAAAACTGGGTGGCAATGGGCCCGAACATGTGAAGTCTCGGTGTATGGTCAAAATTAGTTTCTTTTAATTATTCGTAATAAGAGCACAGAGCTAATAATCACCATGTGAGTTAATAGTGAAGTTTATATGTAGACATAAAAAAGGCTTCCTAGCAAAATGTTTGTTTTCCTGTCATTTTAAGAAAGTAACTTCAAAAATATGGTTTCATTTCAGGGCTGCTCTCTGTAATGTAGGAATGCCAAATGCACGCTAATTAATGCTCACATTCATTTGAATCACATTTTCAGCCAGCAGTAAGAAGTTGCACTAGTGTTGTCACAAACTAGCGGCCTTGCATTTGACTTGCACAAGGGTAAAATACTTCCCATACTTTGAAAATATCTTTAATTTATATTCACAAAATAGAGGTAAAACACTGAAAAAGATGTTGCTTCCTGTTTGTGTGAGTTGTGCTAAGGTTGTTTTCAACCACCCCCAGCTTAAGATCCTGCAGACCATCATGGTGCATCAACTAACCACTGACAAACCTGCTTTGCATTAGTGTACACAGTAGTCTAACCAATTCCTTGTTAAAGCTAAGTTTGCAAAGATGAACACTGCAGCAATGACAATAGCCTATGGATTATATTTAATATCTTATGCCATGAGCTTAGTTGGGCACCCAACAGAATCTCAACTTTCACTCGTTTGCTTGTAATACATAATAGGTAAATCTTTTGAGTAAGTGTAAAAATTTGGGCTCTTTTTTGCATTCGGGGTTTTTTAAATTAATAAGCAAACGTTCGAGTTGCGAGTTTATTCGAGGTAGAAAAAAACTCACAAACCTTCCAAACTCAAACTTTGATAAATAACCCCCTTAAACAACATACGAGTAGTTTAATTGGCTCCTTATAAAATTGGCTGTGTGAATATGTTAGGGACCTTAGATTGTAAACTCCACTGGTACAGGAAATAATGTGAATGCCAAATAATCTCTGGAGATTATTTTATTATTATTTGTTAGGTGCCATATATATTAAGTAGTTGAGCAGAAGTCTCTAGGATTGACATTGAAGTGTAAATGCATGTAGCATAGTTAGCTTCTATGGAAAAGTTAGCTTCTATAGAAAAATAAAGGCATTGTTAGTTGAATTTATTAGAACCCCTTGACCAAGTCCATTTGCCCGAAGTTTTTAGGCTTCAGAATTTGCAGCATTGCATGATAAAGCTTATTGCAAATAACATTTTATTGATTTAGGGACATGTGAAATTGTAGCTTGGTGTAAAGGGTGACATATTTATTGTTTTTCCTTTTTTTGTTAAGGAATAAAAGTACAGGGACAAAAAACTTTTGGTTATCTAGGTATGTTAAGATACTTACTGGTTCATGTACAGAAAAAAAAACATTTTCCAGCACTGTCCCAGTCTGTAACTCAGTAGATGGTGACTTCACTGCCCTGCTTTCGACCTTTGGCCGTTCACCAAAAGGCTGACAAAAGTAAACTTGAATAGCACATGGAAAGTGGAGACCCCAACAAGCAGGCCTTTGTGGTATAGGTAGTGCTGCTGAAGTACAGTGGATTGTAATTGCCTTTTGTTTTGGGTTTCTGCTATGTGGTCTAGGGTTCTTAGCTCAAAATGTACTGCTATTCTTCTTGGTTATTGGTTCATCCTCTTCTAATTGCAAACTACTGACATTCTATTGCTGATTACTTCAGGGTGCAATAAACATACATCAGTTGATTAATCATTGTTTTGGAATTACTTTTAAAGAAATGGTAAATCAATAGAAAATAAATGCGAGACCACAGTTCTCACATTCTCAAGATAAGTGCTGTATTTGACCTGCCTAGGACAGGCCATCACACCCCTCCTAAATCCCATGGTATGCCTGTTGTAATAGTCATACATTATCAAGCACTCACACATTCTCTTTTCCCTTATCTTGATTGATATTTTTTTAAAAAATATTGTAGCTACTTATATGGGATCTATTATGCAGCATTCAGTAATATTATAACAATTTATTGAAAACCCAGGATGTTCTTTCTAGATTTCTGCTAACTTGGTAATCATGAAGTACAAGGTATTGTCTAATTATAATAGAGGAAAAGCAAATCATTAAAAAATTTAAATTGCTTGTTTAAATAGGGAAATGGCAGTTCTGTAGCTTTATGGATAATGGGATTCCAGATAGTAAATCCCATAATAATATTTTTCTGCAGAGGGTTTGCATAGATTCTTTTCATATTCTTTAGCTCTTTCTTGTCATTATCTATTCTGATAGTAGTTTCTAGTAATCTTTCCCTGGATGCTGGTCGAAGTTTTAAGATAATGGGATTTCTTTTTGGAGGTATCAAACAGGGGCTCAGAAAGGTTAACTTATTGTTCCTTACGTGATGCAATGAATGCTCAATAACTGCCCAACCATTCTGCACTGCCCACAGTATATGGAGAAGAGATATGTCCCTCTTTCATTTGAATTTTATGAATGTTAGATGACTGCTGTACAGCACCATTTGTGTTTTTTTAACCTTTATTAGGGAAGGGCAGTATTAATATACTGTAAAAACTAATAACACTACTCACATAAGACAGTGAAAAGATAAATATGTTGCTTGTCACTGCTTAGAAAGACTGAAAGTTTTTTAGAATTATTTTATTTTGAGTCCATGCCGTGTTTTAGTCTATTCCTATAAACCTGTAGCCTTTCTCCCCCCTTGGCCAGAGAATATTCCCACCTTGTTTATGCCTAGAAGCGAATCATAGAAACCCACTGCGGCTGAACTGTGCTTGGAAGTTTCTCCCCTTCCCTGCTCATTGCTGGAGTTTTGCAGCTGCCCGTCTCATCAGTATTACAGGCCCTGACAATCCACAGTGTCCTCACTGTATATACAGAGGAGGCAGTAAAAATGAGCACTAATCAATCTTTCAAGGAGAAGCAATGAGCATTAGAAGGCTGCTATCCTGTGACTAAACACACCCCTTTTATGGAGTGTTGGTGTTAATAAAGGACAGCTTATTACTGAGGCAGAGACCAAAGCTTGGGTGAGGTCAACCATGACTGGCAGTCATCAGTCATTCTTAATGATACTTTTTCCCTGCTTTCTAAGGGATTCGGAGCCGAGTGCAAATCATTCGGGGTCATCCGCAGTTCATGTACCCACAGATGGGAAGCTTTGAAAGACTTTTAGTTTAAACTTGTAAAATTGTTTTCTTTCTTTTAAATTGGTAAATCACACGCTTGCACACACTGTGCACACATTTCAATTGTGTGGAATGTTGAATTTTTTTCTTATTTTTTTTTTTTACACCTCGAGAGCATGTGCATTTCTCAAGAACCACATAAATTTTATTTTTTTATGACGTCTTGTCTCCCATAATAATTACCTTTGATGTCTTTTGGTGACTAAAGAGGGTTTAGCAGGATTTCTTTCCCCTTCTTAAATTTCGCCAAGTGAAACCCAGCCAGCCCCTGACAGATGTCTGTTCTTCACCTTCAGGATTATTTTATAAATCCCTTTCTGATGAGCGGAAGTGTCAAATCAAGGACAGGTCATAAAGTAAAAGTATAAACGTTTTATGGGAAGACCTTGGTAATATAAACATTCTGCACGTTATCAGAATTCTGAACGGACTGAAGAAAAATTTATATGGCACCAAAGGGATGGCAGAAGTTTCAGATGCCAGTTTATCTGTATATGTGTTTATCTTTTCACTTTTTTCCCTTGAACAGAAGGTAAATCTACTGAACATTTCTACCTTTTATTGCCTGAAAATCTGTAAGCTCAGAAGAGTCATGACTAAAGTAATGCTGTGGAAGGACAACCCTAAAGTGATGTTACCTCCAAAGATAAAGCAGCAGTCAGGTTATGTTGCTATGCAAGGTTAACTCCTTCGGTGCCACCGTTGTGATCCAAATCCACTAAGCGCTTTTTTTCAGTATTATTAAATTTTGATGCTTGGGCATATATTTGTAAAGCATTCTGTTGGTCCTATAATGGATGGTGGGCCAAAGATACTTATCAGAATTTGCATCTCTATTAGCGCAGATGCAGGATAAAGAAAATACTGACATCAATTTGAATCAGGGGTGGAACTACAGAAGAAGCAGACCCTTCAGCTGCAGGGGGGCTAGGGGGTATAGGTGCAATATAGTTTCAATGAATGTTGGTAAAACAGGTCAACCTCTAGACATTTTGGGGACCTGAATTATAATTTGCTGTGGGGCCCAGTAATATCTAGTTATGCCACTGATTTGAATTATTATTTAATTAGATAGAAATACAATCAATACACTGGTATAGGATTGACAATGTTCCCTGATTGCAATTTCTGGCTGTGGAGTCATTATTCTAGTTCTGAAACCAAAGGAGACCCTCCATTTTATCTCAAGCCTTTCCCTGGAATAATTGTTTCCAGCTCTGGATGCTTTTAATTGTATTACAGAAAAGAGGCAGCTTCAGAAACGTATTAACCATACTAATTCAATATTTAAAGTCCTTCTCTATTATTTCTCTAAATCAGTTCTACTCACAATATTCAATTCTGCCCTGGCTCAATGTCTTGTAGCTTAATGTGAAGTGCTGGCCTTAAAGAATTTACTGCCCTCACAGCAAAAGCTTTTTAGCACCCCTCCAACCCATGGGGATGATGTAGTGCAGTAAAGTGTGTTCTATCTTATGCATAAGTACATATTTTCACTTGGAGTTCTTCATTTAATTTTTCCTAAAGAACATGGTGATTCAGTTTAATGCATGTTTGCACCCACATGCACTTCAGTCTAATTTCTGGTGCTGTCCACAAGGTGCTAGTGATACAATAACAATATAAAAGGAATTAGTCACTTTGCATCATAGATTCTTGGAATGATTGTGCTTATAATAATATCAAGCCATTGTGTGTTCGCTAGAGGAAACATGACTTCTGCTACTAGTTCAGAACCAGCAGTTCAGAAAGAGACAGGGAGATCCAACTTTCAACTGCAGTTACATTTATAAATTCCTTTAAAACCACTCAACATTTTTAATAAATGCTGGAAAGTTGCATAGGAGTGACATTTTTTGCCAATATTTAATTGTTGGGGTCACCGCTTTAAGGGACACTTCTAGACACTAAAATACATAATAATGCATAATAATAATGTGTAAACATTGTAATGCATAGCAATAATGTGTAAACCACTGTGAAAAAAAACATGTATATAAGTCTTGCAGGCAAGTCTGTGTTTTTCAATAAGAAGTCAAACAAATTGCTTAATTCTTTACATGTGATAACTTTTAGCATCATAAATTGTTGCTTTTAGTCATATCATTATGACAGTTGATGGCACATGTGGAGGTATGCCTACATGAACTAAGATGCAGAAGGGATATTTAGAGGGAAAGGTATATGCACCATTATGTACTGTGGTCGTTTTCCTACAGTTCTGTATGATCCATACTGCATCAGTGGCCCTCATTGCTGAGCTCTTTTGTCGACTGATCAGAAAACTGGGCTAACTATTAACCCAGTCTGGCCTTTGTATAAGGTCATTGTTTGAACTGGAACTGCAGGGATGTAGTTCTGCTTAATAGACTTGACCAGATGCACCCAGTTTTTCTACTTGGTAATAATTAGAATATCCCTCAGTTTAGCATGTGCCATGTTTTAGCCTGTTGGAGAAGACCGCATTAGACTGTCAGTGCAGGAAAGCCTTTTACTGAGAAAAATCACAACTATAAAAGACAGAGAATCATCTCTCCTATATTCAGTTTGCCTGGGATGGTAATCTTACTTGCATGCCACAAGCACTGTCATGTCACATGAGGTGCAGCTAGGGTTGCCATCCGGCCGGTATTTTACCGGCCTAGCAATGTAGCTGCCGATAAATTTGTAATATCCCTAACTAAATCCCTTGGCCTGCCCCAATCTGCTCAAAATGTACCTTTTCTTCGCCGCCTGGCCAATCGCACACCACGACTCCACCCCTTTTGATGCCATGCCCACCCCCTTTGACATCATGCCCCACCCCTTTTTACCCTAGGTGCAGCCTCTGCCTCTCTCTGGGGTATATTTATCAAAGAGCGAAGTTAGAGATCGCCACAGTCCACTTGCGTGAAATACCGCCTCTCTCCATTCATTTCTATGGGATTTTTAAAGGCGTATTTATCAAATGGTGAACTTTCACCCTTTGATAAATACGCCTTTAAAAATCCCATAGAAATGAATGGAGAGAGGCGGTATTTTACTCTAGCTGTGGTGATCTCTAACTTCACTCTTTGATAAATATACCCCTTTGTGTTTTATCCCCAGGTGGAGAGAAGACAATTTGCTCCCCTCTGCTCCATCACGTCTTTGCATTGACAGGCATAGTATCTGCCGGTGCGTAGAAACATGGAGTGGATGTAGGCATGAAAACCATGGCAAGGTATTCTCTGGCATTTTGTAGCTGCAACAAAACAACACCATGCATCTGCCCTTTAGTGTGCCACTTGTTTAGTAATCCAAAATGGAAAATAACTCTTAGTGGTCATTCATTGATACCAATAATAAGAGCACCGTCTATTTATCACCAGTGGGGGCGATGTTTGCTTGAGATGTAGGGGAGAAACAATTCCTTCATTTTGTATCTGTAGGCAGCTTCATAGCTGCAACTGTATTGTAATACAGTTCTTTTTTCCCTCAATAACTTCACGTATTCTGTTTTATTTGACATGAGCCTAGAAAATAATATTGGGTAGTATTGGTGTTGGATCCGTTATCCGGAAACCTGTTATTCAGAAAGCTCAAAACGGGAAGGCCATCTCCAATCAAATAATTGCAATTTTTTAAAATTATTTTCTTTTTCACTGTAATATTGAAACAGCACATTGAGCTTGATCCCAACTGAGATATATTTAAACCTTATTAGAGGCAAAACAATCCTATTATTTAATGTTTATATAAATTTTATATACATGTTTTTGGGCAGACGGGCAGATTCGGGAGATTTAGTCGCCTGGCGACTAATCGCCTCTTGTGCATGGCGAACTGCCTTCCGTCTGCCTTCCGCCTGCTTGAATGAAGAATTACCTGTGCTAATGCACTTGCGGCACTTCGATTTCCGAAGTTTCCTCGTGAGGCAACTTCAGGCGACTTTCGGAAATTGAAGTGCTGCGAGTGCATTAGCGAAGGCGATTCTTCATTCAAGCAGGTGGAAAGCAGTCCGGGGGGAGATTGTCACCACGCAGAAGAGGCGATTCGTCGCCAGGCGACTAAATCTGCCCATCTGCCCTAACACTTAACGTATGAAGATTAAGAAATATTCCTTATCAGGAAAACCCCAGGGCATTCAAGATAATAGGGCCCATACCTGCATAGGCCTTGTACCTCTGTTTTACCATTGTTTTATGGAGGTTGTTTAGGTAGTGGTAACATTGCCTGGTAACAATGGTATAAACTTGAATTCTAACAAAATAAATATCTTTGTAGTAAATTGACACCTAAACCGTTCAGCTGGGCAGCTTGCTTGCTTTCCAGAATTTTCTGTATGCTATTATTGGTTAACCTGAGTAATCCTTTGATTTTTTTTCCTGATTAGCAAGACATATATCAAGCACTGTCTTATCTGTTTGCAAGGCAGCTCAGGCCCTGATTTAAGTCATGGGCTTTGGCTACAAGTTAGAGGGTGATTAATAATTGACTAATGTAGCTTTTATTTATCACAGTCATGCACATTTCACCATTATCCAGTTAATTTATGTTCAATGTAAGCTGTTTTTTTTTTTAATATCTTTTACTTTTTTTTAAGCAAGAAAATAAGATCCTTATACAGGGTACAGACATGGCCAGTGCCAAAAAAAAGTTGATTTCCTTTTCAGTATAGTCATACATCACCAGGCCTCCCAGCTGCAGTGTCAGACAGTGACAGAATGACATGTGTCATTTATCAAAGGGGCCAGGGCAGGCCTTGGGAAACCTACACGACAAAGCCTGAGAGAGTTCATTTTGCAGTCCCCTCCTACCCTCTGTGAGCCTCTTGCCAGGAAAGCCTGTGATGTTTCTGTCTTCACAGTCTTACTGTAAGTTTCTCAACATTTATAATAGAATTAACCCTTGCCTGTGCATTCAGATGAGCCTAGCACTTATTTTCATGGAGACCATTTGAGTTTTCGCCATTTATTTGAGGCATTATGTACATTAAACATGGCGTTCCAGCAACAAATCCCACTGCTGGATGAGGATGCCTGGAGTTATAGTTTAGCCTGAAATCCTAATTCTGTAAACTGCACTTGTATCTGCTGTGTAAAAAAAAAAAAAGTAAATAAATTGCATTCATTACATTTGTATTCATTTTTTGCAGTTTTAGTGGAAACATCTGAGCTCTGTAGGTGTGGGCAAGCAGAAATGTAATGGGTCCCCATTATTTATGGTGGCCTTATTCACTATCATACGGCTAATGGCTAAGTGATGCCAGTGATACTTTTTTTTTTGATTATAACAATAGGCAAAAGTATTCTTGAATTCATAGTGAATAAAGTGGTATTTTGCCCCTTTCTTTATTTGCATGCATTCTCCTGTAAACAGTGCAGCAAAGCCACCTGATCTCATGTATATTGCATCGGAGCCCAATGTTTATGTTTGCATCCTGCAATGGCCAAAGTTCAAGCAGTTAGATCTAAGCCACGGGCTCATTCTTACCTGTTAGTGATGACCCACGTATCAACTCTAACTGTGTGCATTTGAGTGCAATGAGTGCATTTGCAGGTGGCTGAAGGAATTTATATATTAGTATAATAGATATTATATATAGACACAGTGTAATGTGGGCATACCATTTTAGCTAATTTTGAGAATCTCATGTTCAAATTTGTATTTAATGAAATAATAGCTGCCATACTGCTTTCTATGGTGAGGAAAGCGAACAACTTCAAAGAAACAGCATTGCTTGACTTTTACATAAATTAGTTTTTCCTTTAACAGTGAAAAGTCTAGAAGTCCTCTATCACTGTGCAATAATCTAGTCTAGAGAAAGTACACACAGCTTGGCAGCTCGGTGGTTTTAGCTGTACCTAATTGCCAACAGATGTAATTGGTTTTATCCTCACTTACTTGACAAATTTAACCAAATCGCTGACTAAGTGTAGCTATTTTTGTTACTGGATGTTATTTTCTTTAACCCACAGTTTCGTCATACTTTGTATATACAAAATCCTTCCATTTACTTTGTGTGGGAAATACACTTGTCTTTGTCACCTGATTGACTTTTTCACTCAGTAGGGAAATTAGGTACCTCAGGTGGATTCCTGTGGCTCGACTCCTACAGACCGTGGGAATAAATGCTATTACCCACAACCTGAGACAAAATATATAAAATGATATGAAACTATATTATAAAATTATATTACTTTATACACACACCACGTATTTTTTCTTCAACAAATATGCCCTGAACGACTCACACTCGACTCACTCGAAAACAGCACTTTCCTACTCTCAGTTATGGTAGAGAGAAGCTTCTGTTGGTCAGGATAACATACCTCCCAAATGTCCCCAGAATACTTAGGGCTATTCCACACAGGGAGATAGCGACGCGTTTGCGGTCGCGGCGACAAAGCGCCGCGACAGTCGCCGCGACCGGCGCAGGCGACAGTTTTGTATGGGCGCCTATGTAAAAACGCCTGTGCTAACCACACGAGGCAATGCGCTTTTCAACAGTCGCCTGAAAATGCCTCGCCAGGCTTTTTCAGGCGACTGTTGAAAAGCGCATCGCCTCGTGTGGTTAGCACAGGCGTTTTTACATAGGTGCCCATACAAAACTGTCGCCTGCGCCGGTCGCGGCGACTGTCGCGGCGCTTTGTCGCCGCGACCGCAAACGCGTCGCTATCTCCCCGTGTGGACTAGACCAGGGGTAGGCAACCTGCGGCTTCGGAGCCTCATGTGGCTCTTCATCCTGCTTGCTGCGGCTTGGTCTTGCGGCTTTGCCTGTCACGTCATCTATACAGCCCTCGCATTTGCTGGTGGCTTTTTGAGTGTGCGACCACAGTAAGCTAACGGTTAGCTTACCGCGGTCACACACTCAGTGAGCCGCCAGTAGATGATAGGGCTGTATAGACGTCCCAGGAGTGACAGGCAAGAACGAGCCACAGCAAGATGATTTATCATGGTCCTTACCGTGGTCACACAGTCAAGACAAGAGAGGGAAGATCAGGATGGAGCATCAGAATCAGAAGTCACATTAAACAGACGAGAACACTAGCATTTAATAGGGCTATTCAGTGTTTAATTTATTTCAAAGTAGGCCTACACATACACACTGCACTTCTGTTTGTTGTATTCTGTTGTTGTAACAGTTAAAATTAAAAAAAGGTTAAAAGTTTTAAAAGTTTATAAGTAGGGATGGGTGAATTGTTTCGCCTTGTTGACGCCCATAGACTTGTATGGCGTTGTGCGACAAAATTTTTGAAGCCCATAGACTTTAATTGCTGTCTGCGACATTTCGTCTGCGGCAAATTTTTGACGAAACGAACCGGGTCAAATTCGCTCATCCCTTTTTATAAGCTGTGTTATGTTCTGCGGCTCCAGACTATATTATTTTAGTGGAAGAGGGGGCAAAATGGCTCTTCTGATAGTAAAGGTTGCTGACCCCTGACTTAGACCTTGCACTTAGATACATTTGTAACTATTTAAGATAAGCAAAGATACACAATATTTCTGTGGCTTTCAGAATGGCAATTCTTTGTTTCATGGATATCAGAGTCTTACTTTTCCATGAGTATATAAAGCTGCTGGCTGCTATGCCTGTTAAATGGGCCCTCTCCCAACATTAACCATGCTGCCCCCAGTTTAGTGTGAGAGATTGAACTTGCACTTCTGCAATTTACAATTGCTCAAAAATTCAGTTTGTGTAGGTACTATAACATTGTAAACCACCCAACTAAACCTTGAGGGATGAGGAACAACTGACATAAAGTTGTTGCAAATAATTCAGGATACATCTTTATGCATCACTTTAGGGCCTGGATTTGTAGGAAAGCCACAAAGGCCTGGGCCTAGGGTAACAGAATTTTAGGGGCAGCGTGTTGTCTTCTGGCTGCATCTAGACCAGGCAATGGTCGGGAGATTTTGAAAGCTGTTTGGATCTACCATTGGTCCAATCCCTATTAGAGTTTTGCAATCGGGCAATGGTAGTGCAAGTGGTAGGGTCGATTCTTTAGTGTTTCCTGACAGCAACATTTAACTCATCAGAAGTTTAATGTTTCCCCCACTTTTTATGGATATTTCTGTGGCTTCCAGAATGGCAATTCTTTGTTTCATGGAAATCAGAGTCTTCCTTTTCCATGAGTATATAAAACTGCTGGCTGCTATGCCTGTTAAATGGGCCCTCTCCAAGCCCAGTGGTTGAAATATGATATACCAGAACCCATCAGCAATGTGCCATTGAAAGGGAAAGTTGTATCCTTGGTGTAAATAAGATATTATAGAGGTGTATTAACAGTTGCCTTAGGAGGTTAGACCCAGACCACATGCTGCCTATGTGAGCGCTCTGCTTCCTGAAAAATTCAGGATAGTGATGCTGCTCGCATAGTATTTGTCAAACATCCTCTGCAGAATAGACTTGTTGCCGTTTAGGGGTTATTTACTAAACCTCATTTTTGTGGTAGGGCTTTTTAGGACAAAAAAATATTTTTCATTTAAAAAAAAACCTCACATTTTCGAGATGAATGCTGCAAAAAGCCAGAATCCAAAAATCCATCATCTCAAACCTGTCGAGGTCATGTATAAATCAACGGCAGAGGTCCCTATCCCAATTTGAAGATATTGTGATCTGCACTGGGTTTAGCCCAATAATCTGACAAATTTAGGGTTTTCGGGCAATTACAAGAAAAAATAGAGTGATTCGGGAGAAAAGTCCTAAAAAAATACTACGTTTCGGGTTTTCATTTGATTTTTATTGAGTTTTTGGGGATTGGAGTTTGGTCAAGTTTTTTTTTTACTGTAAACGATGAGATGAAATCAGATTTTAGTATATAACCCTCTAAAAAACTCATCACTACTATATTCTTGTTTGCTGGGCAGACATTCATAATGGTGGGATGCTGATAGAAAGTTGCAGACAGTTTCCCCACTGTGGGTTCTTTTCATCAAAATAAAATATTCTGCAAATGCAGTCTTAAACCAGGATAAAACTTGCCATTCAAATGAGCTTATTCATTCAGTGCCAAAAGCATCAAAGGTATAATTATGTGCATTACCAACCTGCAAGGTGGAATATGCCGGTGCCACATAAAACAATAACTGGTGCCATATTAAACAACTATTATTGGTGCCTTATAAAACAACAATTCCTCTGTTGTTAGAGGGAATCACTATACTGAGAATAGAAGCTATTATTATATAGCTGTCTTGTAAAATAATTCTATTTAACCCTTCCACAGACAAGGGTTACGCTGAAAGCACGGCTCCCTCATTTGTTAATGAATGATCCTGTTGTAATAGCAATTTCCATGTCATAGTATATGGCCCGGATTATTGGCAAAAGTAGGAATAAACTTATTTGGATTTCTTAAAAAAATAAAATATATAATATATAAATACCTGGGTGCTTTAAATATTTTTGATGAGTTTAGAGAGCTCTGTGACATGAACTCTGAAAGAGAGACTGGCTTCTAGTTAAGGCTGATCCTCTTTCATTTTGTCTGCAAGCTGCTAATTTATGTTTTTGCAGCCAGATGTGGGCTGACAGCCATCACTCACATTCCTTCCCCCCACTGGTTTTTGGAGGTCGGAAAAATAGTCACGTTTCCCATTTTACAGAATCCCCATCAACATTACCGAAGATGGATGTATCTTTAAAACTAAGACTGATTGTGGATATCAGAGTTATGGTGTCATTTATCATGGTGAATATTATTTAGACTTGGATTGTACAAGGCTGTAACTTGAGACAAAGCCAGGGGAGGAGGAGGAGGGACAATCTGGAAACAAGGATCCATGAACTTTAATAGATGGATGCTCCCCCCTCCCCTTTAATGTTCCACATTCTCCACTGTGACTAACATTTACTTTGCCAGAAAACGTACAGTGGTTTATGCTTTAAAAGACTCAATACTTCTGTCGCAAACATCATTTTGCTACCGAGATTGTTGGAAGCCAGCATCTGCATCTATTTTTGTTGTAGTTTGACACAGCATAGTTACATTTTAACTTTATATAATACAGAAATAAAAGGTTGTATTGCTTCTACATTACAGTGTACTATTTTAGTACCTGAATAAATCTATAGAGACAGGTGATATTTGGTAAATCAGCTTTACTATAAATACAATTCCCAGCTCTTCACCTCAAGAACTTGTAGGGAATGCTGGAAGTGATAGTTCCATAATGTCTAAAGCAGTGATCCCCAACCAGTGGCCCCTGAGCAACATGTTGCACTCCAACTCCTTGTATGTTTTGGTTGCAGAAAACCATGTGCACTGCTCTAGGTGCTACCGATTGCCAATTCCATGCCATATTTTGCACCCCAGGGAACTTTTTGCTTGATTATGTTGCTCTCCAACTTTTTTAAAAAATTTAAATGTGGCTCTCGTGTAAAAATGGTTGGGGACCCATAGTTTAAAATGTAAAACTCTGCTTATCTGCATTCAAACTGCTTTGGTTTAGGAATGCTAGCATCTGAGATTTTTGATTTGTTCATAGTTACACCACCCAAACATAGTTCTCATGGCTTTACATAGCTAACACAACTGGGGTAGACATTGGTCCCTTGTGGTGCAAGGGTTGTGGCCTTTATTCTGCATGTGGTTTGAATGCTCTCACTGTGTTTGTGTGGGTTTCTTTAGGTTGCTCTGGTTCCTTTCTGCACTCTGAAAATATGCAGGTGGGTTATTTATTATAGGCATAAGCCAAATGCAAGAGTTTTAACAGTTTTTGTACGTGCTTGAGGTTATGTAATAAAAGGTGTAAAGTTTGCTACTGGTCTAAGTGATCACCTATGGCAACCAAACAGCAAATAGTATTTACTGGTCATCTTGTTGGTTGCTATAGGTTACTGCACCTGGGCAAGCTTAGATTATTTTATTATATATTGTGCATATCTTTGCTTAGTGAACTTGAACCAAAACACTTGGGCCAGTGCGTTAGCGGAAATTTAAGCAAATTTTCTGGCGACAAATATGTTTGCGAATATTTATGCTAGAAAATAGTCTTATTTTTTGGCGGTTATTATGGTGGTTATTATGTCAGTTATTACTGCGATATTTATGGGCAGAAATTTATCTTCAAAAACTGAAACTTGACTGATGAAATTACCAGAGTAAAACATGTATGCATCATAAAAAACAATTCTTCACCCATCCAGTCACAAATCCTTCTGCCAATAGACTCATGTCAGCAAGAAATCATACCAGTCAATGCACAGTTTAAAGTAGCCTATCACAATGAAACCGAACCCCCTGCCAATAGGATCATCAAAGTTTCAGAAATCAAATATATACAGCCAATTGACACCTGTCATTTCACAAAACACATCCCACTGATTGATAGTACAAAGCGTGGTCGAAACCGTCTAGGCTGACGAAGCCTGTCCCTCCTAGCCATAATTTGCCTATCACCTTTAAAAGATGCTGCAGCAAAACCCAAAAACATCTCGTTCTCCTTCTCTTCTCCGGCCACTTCTCTCTTCTCCTGTCACTAGTCTCTTTTCCTGTCAGGAATGGCAACATGAATTATGGGTAAAACAAGGTGTTATGGGATATTTCCTGTCCTCCCATTGACAATTTTCTGGCGAAAAAATTAGTTAGCGCCACTATATATATGGCGGTAAAATGGTGCGAATATTCTGGCGTTAATTTTGTCTTTAAACCATTTCGCTGTTTGGTAAACCAATCGTTAATGTGTACGTAGCGTTATTTTTAGCGAATGCGCTAACTGACGAACAAATATTCTTGCGCAAGAAAATTCGCAAATTTATAGTTAGCGCATGTTAATAAACTTGCGAAAACATATTCTGCGTTAAATTTGTCTATATTTTGTGCGCAAATTTTTAACGCACTTTAGTAAACGGACCCCCTAGTCTTTGTTCACAACATGGGCCTTCAGGTGTGTCTACGAGAGGAAATTGCCTTTACTTAAAATTCTCATCCTCACTGACCTTCAAGTGTGGCCAGCTATATAACAGCATCATTGCAAAACCTTAATTCATTGAGTTGTATTTCTATACATTGTATCACCCATAATGAGCAGAGTAGGTACAGCCAAACAGATTCTCCAATATTTGCAGCACCTACAGGTATTAGGAGGAGTCCACAAGCTTTCTGTATCTGCACAGATCATCTTAAAATGTGCTTACATTGAGCATTGTTTTCTGTGCAAATCTACTGACACATATGGTATGTTTTGTCACTGTAACATTCCTTAGGAAAAGTTGTGTTAACTGTTAAATGGATCAATTCCCACGGTAGGCAGTAAGAGTCACTGTAGTTATGGTCCATATTTGACAACATCATCTGGAAAGCAAGCTTTCATGGTCATTCCAGTGTGCCATAAAGATGATGATTTTCATTGCAGCAACAACATGTTACCATACATGCAATCTAACAATAGCTAATAATGTGTAAAGCCCATATATTCTACATTTTACTAGCAACAGGAGCCCTGGTAATTACTGTTGAAGAATGTTTTTTTTTATGTTTTACCTTAGTGAAAACAAGCAATATGTACAAATCTACGTGTTGATAGAATTAACAGTGGCGTAACTAGACACCTAGGGGCCCTGGTGCAAAAATTTGAAACTGGGCCCCCCCAGCCCGGGTTGTGGGCAGTTACCAACATTTACTGACCTAATGTCCTAGAACTGAATTTAAAAAGTTATTTTAATTACTGAAACTGGTACACTTTTTAAGGGCAAAGGGCTGTACAACACTGTAACGGTAATCTGGTACAGACTGCAGTGATAAAAAAATCATAAAAAAATCATGGAAGCAGGGACGGTCTGTAAACACCTTTAGTGGTGGCCAGATATTAATTCTCAGTTACTTTTATGACAAGGCACAATTAATTCTCAGTTACTTTTATGACAAGGCACAATTAAACATTTTTACAACTCGCCTATTACTCACAATGTGAAATAAGCCTGGGAATAAGGGTATGTAAAACTGAGGTTTTACTCTATATGGTATTCTTGTATACAGTCCAAATATTGTTACACATTAATTTCATGTATAATACCAGAAACAATAGGCAAAAAGCCAGGGCCACAACCATGTATACAGACATAAAAACTATGGATGGCACAGTGGCAATTCCATGTATAAATACCCCAAAATTAATAGAGGGATGGCAGAGTGGCAATTCAATATATAAATACCCCAAAACTAATAGAAGGATGGCACAGTGGCAATTCCATGTATAAATACCCGAAACTCTTAGAAGGATGGGGCGGTGGTATTTCCATGTATAAATACCCTAAAATTAATAGGAGGATGGCACAGTCACAATTCCATGTATAAATACCCCAAAACTAATAGAAGGATGGCACAGTCACAATTCCATGTGAGAGGGGCTGGAGGTGAGTGAGAGGGGATGGAGGTGAGTGAGAGGGACAGGAGGTGAGTGAGAGGGACAGGAGGTGAGTGAGAGGGACAGGAGGTGAGTGAGAGGGACAGGAGGAGAGTGAGAGGGACAGGAGGTGAGTGAGAGGGACAGGAGGTGAGTGAGAGGGGATGGAGGTAAGTGAGAAGGACAGGAAGTGAGTGAGAGGGACAGGAGATGGGTGAGAGGGACAGGAGATGAGTGAGAGGGACAGGAGGAGAGTGAGGGGGCAGGAAGTGAGTGAGGGGGTGGAGGTGAGTGAGGGGGGTGGAGGTGAGTGAGAGGGTCAGGAGGTGAGTGAGAGGGTCAGGAGGCGAGTAAGAGGGACAGGAGGTGAGTGAGAGGGACAGGAGGTGAGTGAGAGGGACAGGAGGTGAGTGAGGGGGTCAGGAGGTGAGTGAGAGGGACAGGGGGCGAGTGAGAGGGACAGGGGGCGAGTGAGAGGGACAGGAGGCAAGTGAGAGGGACAGGAGGTGAGTGAGAGGGACAGGAGGTGAGTGAGGGGGTGGAGGTGAGTGAGGGGGTGGAGGTGAGTGACAGGGTCAGGAGGTGAGTGACAGGGTCAGGAGGTGAGTAACAGGGTCAGGAGGCGAGTGAGAGGGACAGAAGGTGAGTGAGAGGGACAGGAGGTGAGTGAGGGGGACAGGAGGCAAGTGAGAGGGACAGGAGGAGAGTGAGAGGGACAGGAGGAGAGCAAGAGCTACAGGTGGTGAGTGAGTGGTACAGGGAGTAAGAGAAATGTACAGGAGAACAGTAAAAGGTACACTAGGTGAGAGAGGGGTACAGAAGGTGAATGAGAGGGACAGGAGGGCGAGTGAGAGTGACAGGAGGTGGGTGAGGGGTACAGAAGGTGAATAAGAGGTACAGGAGGTGTGTGAGTGTTTAGTGTAACCTAGGCATCACAGTAGATAAGGAGCACTCACAGTAATATGTCACCACTGGGTCCCTCTTCTCATGCTCCTTGGCAGTCCTCAGTGATGCTGCAGACTCTGATGCGCATATATTCGCCCTCACAACCACGTTTATACTATTCCCGAAACGCAAAGAATGGCGTAAGAGAAAGCAAAGCCATCCCTGCACATATGTTGCACAGAGGATGCCGGGAAATGTAGTTCAATACTAGTGAGCGCATCGCAAGGCAGATTGGGTTTTGGCGAAACGATTTATCTATTCCCACACTAAAACTACAGCAGATCGCAAGAGATAGCAGGCAAGCCAAGTACAAAATGAGTGCAGATTCAGCAAGATTGGCCGGCTCCGCCATGCTTCGTCCCATCCCCAACAGCAGCGGAATCGGGCCTCGCAAGGCACAGGCCGCGCACATGGACTGTCGCTCATATCGACTCGCTTCCACTTCGCGTCTCAGTTGAGAAACAAGACATGATTAGAGTTGCGGCCACTCTAACCTGCGGCTCCTACCGGAATCAGAATCCCCCACAAAAGCCGGTTCAGGAACAAGAGAGAAAATGTGCGGCCAGTCGGCCACATCTAAGCCCTCTCCAAATGTATGCATCAGCGACTATCAGCTGCGGGCTTGTGTGCCATAAAGTCCCCCTGCTGTGCCAGCTGCGATAAGATTTATCGCGGCTCCGGCGGGCCCCAGCTGGGTGCGGGCCCAGGTGCGATCGCACCTGCTGCACCCCTGGTAGTTACGCCACTGAGAATTAATACTCTGTGCACACATTCAGCAGTGATTTCAGTATGGTTTCTGCTCAAATTATATGCAACAGTGTGCATCAAAGTTATCTGACAAATAGCCCTCTACAAAGCACACACATACTAACAGCAATGTCTTTGTAATTTTAGAAAAATTTTAAGGGCTTGTCTCTCAAATTAAATTTACAATTTTACTTAAAGGGATCCTGTCATCGGAAAACATGTTTTTTTTCAAAACACATCAGTTAATAGTGCTACTCCAGCAGACTTCTGCACTGAAATCCATTTTTCAAAAGAGCAAGCTGGTTTTTTTTATATTCAATTTTGAAATCTGACATGGGGCTAGACATTTTGTCATTTTCCCAGCTGCCCCATGTCATGTGACTTGTGCCTGCACTTTAGGAGAGAAATGCTTTCTGGCAGGCTGCTGTTTTTCCTTCTCAATGTAACTGAATGTGTCTCAGTGAGACATGGGTTTTTACTATTGAGTGTTGTTATTAGATCTACCAGGCAGCTGTTGTGTTAGGGAGCTGCTATCTGGTTATCTTCCCATTGTTCTCTTGTTTGGCTGCTGGGGGGGGGGGGGAAATGGAGGGGTGATATCACTCCAACTTGCAGTATAGCAGTAAAGAGTGATTGAAGTTTATCAGAGCACAAGTCACATGACTTGGGGCAGCTGGGAAATTGACAATATGTCTAGCCCCATGTCAGATTTCAAAATTGAATATAAAAAAATCTGTTTGCTCTTTTGAGAAATGGATTTCAATGCAGAATTCTGCTGGAGCAGCACTATTAACAGATTCATTTTGAATTTTTTTTTCCCATGACAGTATCCTTTTAAAGGTTCTGTGTGTTTCTTTTTTCAATGTATTCTGATGCAGGTGTTCATGTGGGTTGCTTTCATCTCGTTTCTGTTAGCTTTTTGGCATCAACAGGCCAGTTGGTCCGTAGTGAGTTTTTCAGGAAGCAATTGCGATAAGTCACTTTTAAAAATGGAGTATTTGCCAGTCAAGAGAAAAATGCAAACTGATATTTGAATGATTTGTTGATGAACAGAAACATTTGCAGACTGTTTTGGAACCACAGAACTTTAAAAAGTCTGCATGAACTAACCTCTAGGATATCATGAAACATAATCCTTCTAAGTTATGGCAGCCTGTTTCCATAAAACCTACACGTGTTCCTCAACGCTGTCCATGATTTTCAATACCATTGGCCAACTATCCACTATTTCAGATTTAGGGACCAGTTTATTACAAAATGTTGTTGTCATGTAATGAGCTCTAAGGAGATCTTGAGCATACTGGGTGCCATAAAAATATCTAAGAGGGTCACATGCAGCTTGTGAACACAGCAGAGTCTTGGTATTGTGAGTGATTCATATAGCTGGTGCGTGACTGGTTGCAGAAGCCTATTATATACCATGCATTGCTTCACTCACATCTGGAAATCCGGTTTCATATTTATTAACAATAAAAATAATGACTTAATGGAATCATCACAATTACATGACTCATGCAGAAATGTCCATAAGTATATTGTTCTGCTGCAAAACAGTTTGTCTTGTGGCCTGTTGCCTTATAATTGAGTGACTAGATTTTTCTTCCATTTATGTTTAAATATATATGACATTGAATATTCCTCTGCCTCTCTTTGCATTTTCACATGAGTTATAGCTGCTCTTGTGAATGGAAAGATAATCTGTAGAATCTTGAGTGGCCAACATTACCTACTTGGTTTTGCAAAATTCCACTTCCGATACACTTATGTGCAGCTATGTTGAATATGTCGCTGGTCTTTTAAAAATAAACGTATCTATTCGTTTTTATTAGAAGGCAACTATTCTACCAGGCTTTTAACCATAGCAGAACTCAACACCCGCAGATACCTGTCATTGTCAAGTTTTGGTGTTGCAGTGCCTATGGTAGATGTCATTGCCGTTAGGACCATGTGCCATAGGCTTAAACATGTTTTTTATTCTTGTGTCTTATTGTTTCCCATTTGCTTTAAAGTCCTAATAATGTGTTTTTGGCTTTTACTGGCCACTGTGACCATTTCACAATATGAGTCCACTAAAAATGGGAGTATATATTTCATATTGTGTATTAAACATGTGTGCCGAATGGCATCATAGAGAGCAGACATTTCTGTAACAAGAACTTGAAGTAATACAACTGTTTAGCCGAAGCTTTTTTTCTGTTTGGAATTGTTAGCGTGCAGCAGGTAATATCTGAGGGATTGAACAGTGTTGATGCAAGGATGTCCCTGCCCAAACTAGAGAGGTTTCATTGATGCCCAAGCAACTGAAACTTAAAAAATGTAACCAAATGTCTTTTTTAAAATTGTGGGCAAATGGCAGTTAATCAGGGCAAGGGGTTGGGACATAATAGGCTAACATTTACATCTTTTTAAAACCATTTGCCATCTTCGCTTTGTGTTGACTATACAATATCACACACTGAACACGGGCGGCATATGTCAGCATGTCTGCTGGGTGTGCATAACAGAGAGGAAATGCACTCATAACAAAATAATTTAAGGGCCAGGATCCTGCACACAGTTTTGTTAGGAATTCAGAGGTCAAGGCTAAGACCGCTTTCAGAATGTGTGTGTGTCTGTGAATGTAAGTATACATATACATACATATATAATTCATTTTACAGGTCACTTTTGCTAGTTTACTAATAATATACACACAAGCTGTCAGCATTACAGGCAACACAATTTCATTACAATATCACATGGGAATAGGCATACATACATTTAAAATCACATGGTCTATAAGACTGATTAGCTATTTTTGACTGTTAAGTGCACATCAGAAGGAAGAATGGAGAAGCTTTTTTTTCTATCCTCTCCACAAATGAAATAGAAATGTCCTCAATTTATGTAAAATTATATTTCTGTAGGTTATTTTTGTAGGTTATTGGGGGACAGCCTGTGTGTAGCTTTCTTAAGACAAAGAGTAATAAATGAAATGTTTTTTTTTTAAACTAAAACAACACTTAGGAGATATTGGCCTAGATATTGTAAATGAGTTAAGTTTTATGCATGAGGCAATTTAAATCTCTAGGTAACTCAAATATGGCTTGCACCGGGTATCTGAATTCATAGTATAGAACCACATACTAGAGAGTATTTCACTGAATACTCTTATGTATAAATGTGCCTGGGATTAAAGCTGATGATTTTCTTTGCCATAATGAGAAAAAAAAAGAAAATCTTGCAAACTGGGATTGGTTGATAGAAGCAGGTGTCCCCTTTCTTACTGTAGGACAGTGTGCGTTAAATTGTTTATCCAGGGACCAAAATTAAGTTGACAATCAGCTCTGTAACACAAAAATTGTTCTAAAATCCATGCTTTGTTTTCATTAATATTTTGCGATGTAGCTGAGAAATCACTTTATTATGAATACTTTTAAACAGCATGAGTACCCAATTTTAGGCCCTGACCTATAGGTGAAAATTGATTCCTGCTGCAGAGAACAGTAGATTGTATGGGTGTGTGGATTTCTTCTAACAATTTAGTACAGCCTATTTCCCTACAACTACCACCAACCCTCTTTGCCTGGTAGTGGATACTGGGAGTTTTAGTTCAGCTGTCCGGTAGTAGTTCAGCAGCACAGCCAGCAGAGCGGGATTTAATGCTGAGATAAGAACACAGCACTAAAAACTAAAGTGTCTAATTTCAGCAGCCACAGCATGCACCATTAAAAGAGGCAAATTTATCATGGAACATTACTGAGTGCAGCAAATGTCATGAAAACCATTGTTTTTAATCTTTTTTTTTCCTCCCTGAGAGTCTAAATGAGGTGATTTATGGTAGTTATCCATCTTTCGGTCATCCATCAACTTTTAGTTGCTAAGCAATCTAACCAGCAGCTGTTTGCTTTGAATCAAACAGAAAAGTTGTCAGTCATCACATGCAGGTATGACCTTTGTGGTAAAAACATTAGCATGCATGCAAAATTAAAGATACAGAGCCTTTTAGTGCCTGTGTGAATTATCAACAATACAGTGATTCATCCAGAATCAGAAATACCCACGGGTCACCCTACACGATTTTTGTAGTGATCATTTTGCAAGAAAAATCCAAGTGGTTAATCTGTTTTGTAGATTTTAACCGCTGGATTCTGCATTCATTGTGAGTCATAAATAAATCACTGGATACTTGCAATGAAATCTTTTATGCAGGATTAGGAATATTTCACTGTGACCTATTGATCTTTTCTTGCTTATATAAGCCGTTTTTCAGATTTTTCCTTTGTTGAATCACCTTTTCTTTACATAGTCAAACCATGCCAAGTGCTGTGTGTGATTTATTGTCTTGGCAATTTCCTCACTATTTTTCCACAGTATTGTGGGACTGTCATATACAATGCAAACACTGACAAAATCCAACCTTTCCTATTGCTACCAGCAGCTCAGACTTCTCCAATAATATATAGGTAGAGTGTATTGTGATGCTTATAATATATTGTTCAAACAATACCTACTATTTCATACATATGGACAGTGTGAAACAGGGTCTCCTATATCGATATATATTTACCAGATTGTAACTTTTACTTAGTTGTAGGTCATTTTATTACACATTATAAAAGGAGAAGGCCCTATTCAAAACAGCTGTTCTGCTATTGCCTCAGGCAGCACACTTATATAAGGGCAATGGCATAGGGACATTTGTCAGCATTTTGACACCAAATGATTTTTCAGCTTATGTAATGGGTATTGCCTGGACTCTGCCGGTGCATTTGTGCATCAGGTGATTATCTTTTGCAAATATGGCAGCACATCTGAACTGGGAAGTACACACAGGGTCCCGGCAGATAACATTCAACTTAATGGCAGGGCAGTTGTAATGGTTATTGTCTTATAAAAGTATAAAATATTTTGTGCTCAGAAAAACTGTGTAAAATGAGGTGTAACCAATGGCCGTAGTATTAAGCTTTATTGTGGTATATGTGTGAATTAATGCCATATATCACAACCATGAAAATAATTAATTGCATAAGTGTATTTAAAGGAGAAGGAAAGCTACAGAGGCATTTTATTGGCATTTGTTAGGGCTTACTGGTATATTTAGATGGATCTTTCTGAAAAGGCATACTCAGTTTTACCCAAACCCAATTAGGACCGCTCCAAACTCACCACTCCTTAGCTGCTCCCCTGTGTTCCCGGGTGCTCAGTCCGCAGCGTCCCCACTGCCAACATATAATACACGAACAGGAGGACGGAACTCCGGTAAAAAAGCAGGTTTTTATTGCAAGATGATGCAGAAATACATGGACTTACCTGCTAAGGCCATGTATTTCTGCAGCATCTTGCAACAAAAACCTGCTTTTTTACCGGAAGGCCATGTATTTCTGCAGCATCTTGCAATAAAAACCTGCTTTTTTACCGGAGTGCCATCCTCCTGTTCGTGTATTATACTCAGTTTTAACCTTTCCTTCTCCTTTAAAGCCTAAAATTACACCATTATCCTGCACCACCCTAGAACCGGCAACACCCAATGGAAAACTCCAGAGGCAAAGAATTTCTGGTGTAAAAACTGCTGTTTAATAAAACAAAAACAAAAAACAAAACTCAATAACAGGTTTAACAAGGTAATGCTTTTTGTTACCCCAGAATGTTGCACTCTGCTATATATTCACATACAATCATTACACAGCTTTATAAATAAAACATGATTATAAATGGCATAACATGATAGTAAGGTGGTTTTTCAATTGTTCTCTAACTCCCCTTAGACAGCAAGGACTATAGCTCTATACAGTTTACTATTGCAATATTGTGATTATTTACAAATATTACAAGTTTTGATACTGTAAAGGCAAAATACATGTAGAAGCAGTTTTCTTTTATGCTAAGTGCAGCTTTTATTAAACACTAATGTCCTATATAAGGTGAATTGTTGTTCCCACGTACAATGTTATAATAATGAACAAATCATAGTAGTTGAGAAGCTGTATAACATTAACACCACCGGGTGCACTTAATCCCTTTTTTTTATTGTCTATATGTGAAATTGACAGATGTTTTATGGTGGGCTGGGCTCGTAGGCCTCTCAAATTATTTTACGTGATATGATAAACAGGTCAATTATCCTAATACTTAACAGGAGTGCACACTGGGGGGGAAACAGAATACTCTTTCATTATGGCAGATAAATTGTACTTTTACAGACAACTATGCTTGAAACTTATTATATTCATATTTATAAAGCTCGGTTGTTGTCCTTACTTGGGAATTAATGCAAGAAATAAACCATTACAAAGATCTAATCAGTGTATTTATTTTTTTTATTCCATACTTACTGTATTATTTGGAAAAAAAACTGGCATAACCCATAAAACCACATTGGGGAGCAAAGAATTTCTGGCATAAAAAGTGACAGAATATCTACATGCAAATAGTATATAATGGGGAAAGCTGTACCTAGAAAATGTAAAACATTCATATTTATGCAAAGCAGTGCAACTAGCATACCGGTACATGTATTCCATTTTTGTTATATACAGAACCAATTAATCACCATAAATCTAGTGACCATTAACAAATACCATTACTGCTGTCTAACTGAAATGCTTGCAGAGGCAAGCAATATGGCAGCTATTCCATTTTATATATGCTGTTGCAAATCTTCTGTTATGTTGGCCTCCTAGGTAAATGTGGAAATGATTCCATATTGCTTGAATATAGACAAGCAATATAGTAGCTTTGACCAAAACATAACCAGATATGCAGAGAATGTTTTCTATATTGTTACTGTAATGCAACAAAAACAGATACAATTAAATTCCTGCCTTTAAATTAAATGTATTATCTTCTAAAACACAATCCAATATAAAACAACATATGCCTACAACCTGATTCTGTCTGTCTATCCTTTTCCTTGATTTTAACTCTAGAATTCCAATAATTCAGTATTAAACGTCAACACTTTGTATGTTAAATGAATGCTGGATCCATCTGTCTGTGAAATTTAATAGGGAATCTGATCCTTGGAGTCAGGAAATCTCTCACACTTTGGACTTTGCCTTCATCCTCTCCTTTCATTTTATCATAATTTGACATTTTGCCAATGTTACCAACACCTGTCTGCAACTTACTATTTTCTTCTTACTTATCACTCACTCTCCGTCACCAGTACGACCCAGGATAACATTTTAACCACCCAACTTGGAGAATATGAGTGTGAGGATGTATAGAGGGAGGGAGTGAGGAAAAATCTTAAAGGTATTCGACAGATGTGTATATTTATCAAAGGGTTCAAATAAATGAAATTTCGCAGCTCTTTATTCACGTTTGTATGATTTTCTATGGGTATATCTATCAAAGGATGACCTTTCCCCCTTAAGAAAGATGTACTTAAAAAATCCTGTACACGTGATCTGTGACAAACTGTTTTTTTATTTTCATAATATACTCCTATGTGGTCAGTGCAGTAGTGATGTAAGTCAAACTGTGTGGTTGATATACTGTATACAATAAACTTTCAGATTGGCATACTAGTAAGAGATTGAAAGCTCCATTTCATTTGACCTTTGACGCAATTGCAAGTGCAATAACGGGTGCAAAAGCCCATTCATAGTGTTCATTTATAAACCACTTTACAACTGTGAATTGAACGTGAGGATGAGGGTACGTCTCCAGCCTGTATGTGAAGGCAGAAAGAATACCATTGACATATAAAATCAAATTGTAGTTGAATGAATATCTAACATTTTCGTTTGCATCGCTGCACCCACATTTCAGAAAAGCAACTTTCTTACAATTGCACTTAAGTATAATTCAGTCAGAGATGTGTACAAGGCCTTATTTAGGTGTTATTCACAACCTCAAGCTTTTGTACCCCAGCCACAAAAAAAGATTGCGCCTCACAGGCTGTGCCCTATGTATCTGCATTACAGTTTTTATCGTGGGAATTTTGTGTTTCTGTTTGTGTTGCGCAAGCCTGTTAATGAGGAAGATTACCTGGTGGGAACTGAGCAACCTGCCTAAAATACAGTTGCATGGAATATGGGTTTGCAAGCTATTTCATATATTACTCAGGAGCCTTGCAAACCTTGTTTTACATTCAAACATTGTAATAAATTGTTATTAATGCTAAAAATGCTTTCTAGCCGGATACATCTTCGACGAGGATATTCATGCATAACAGGCAAGAAAAAACACACACAAGTGTTCAGCTCCTTGGGGTTAAAAGAATCAATTTTCTTCCAACTAAGTCTGTGTATTTGAATCAAAGCAGTATTAAACCTACTGACCTTAGGTCTGCGGCACTACTGCATTCCCCACACCATGTTTAATGAATGAACTTAATAATGTCTGCTGCAGTGTGCAGTGTAAGTTAGCTTTCTGACCTCCTTTAATCAGAACATACCAAGGGGAAATGCCTTTGTCTCTGATTCTGCCCTCTCCTGTACTTATGACAATGGCAGGATTCTTACATTTTAAAAACAGTTTTGATTGACTAACCAAGAATAGCCTTCAGCGGCATAGTACTTAGATTTGATGAATTAACTTATTAATAAAGGCTTTAACAGAACTATATGTCAGCTCTTTAAACAGTGTGTTACTTTCCTTGCCTTTGTGTGAAATTGTAGAAAATACCTCCCAAATACCTCCCAAATTAATACACGTTTCTTACAGTGTGTATTTTTGAGTGTGCATATAATATTCAGGAGCATTTTGCTTACAGTAGGCAGCAACCTACATATTAGGGGCGTGCATGTATCACTGGATGCATTTACTTGTGTGTATTTACTTTCACTGGCAGGTGGATATACAAAATCCATGAAAGCCAGTTTTACAAGCAAGGCTGTGGTGCCTCTAGTGGTCCATAGCTAATGCATATGGAAAGTCTGGCACAAAGATGGATTGCTACTTCTATTCTATTTCATTTAGAATTATTCCTCAGCCTTGTTTCTTAATTTATTGTATTGTATTTGTAAATCACTGTGTAATTTATGTCTCAATATAAATGATGACGATGTTATGTGTTATAATATTACTAAATAATGAGCACAAGCAATTAATTACAGGAACACATATTTTTTTGTTTACATTTTAAAACAAAAAATAACTCTCTTTTATAAGAGAGTTATTTTTTGTGGATCTTCATACCTTAAGTCTACTAGATAATCATTTAAACATTACATAAACCCTAATAGACTGGTTTTAGTTCCAATAAGGATTAATTATATCTTAGTTTGGATCAAGTACAAGGCATTGTTTTATTATTACAGAGAAAAAGAAAATGATTTTTAAAAATTTGGATTATTTGGATAAAATGGAGTCTATGGAAAATGGCCTTCCATTAATTCGAAGCTTTCTGGATAATGGGTTTCCAGATAATGGATCCCATACCTGTATAACCTCAAATTAATTTAAAATGTAGTAATATAAGGTATAGTTTTTTGTAATGTTGTTGTTGTAATGTTGATTATCACCAGAAAACATTTTTGTGTTATTTAAAACAATAGTGTTATTCTACTGCATACTATCAGTGTTTCCAGTAAAGTAAAATGAGAAGTGATCAGCTAGAATTTCCTTGTTTTTAGGGCTATTAGCACAGGACACATTCAAGCATTTTGCCGCCTGTGCAATTAACAGCTCGGCTGGTAGAAAAACACTTGAATTTGCCTCTTCTTAGATTTTCTTGGTAATCACTCTGACCCTGCCATTGCACCCACGGATCAGGCGATTAGCGCTTGCAAACAGAAAGGCAAATTCTCAAATCACCTTCTCCTGATCCTGAAATTGCTTGCTTGGCTAAACACTAAATGTAATTGAGGGAGTTGTTAACAAAAAAATCTGATGCTTGATTCAACCAAAGTCTGTAACATCAATTTGGTAGCAGCTGAAATTTGATGTAATTGTTTCCTATGGTACAGTTTACATGAATCATCATGACTATGACGAGTAAAGGTGGCCATACACGGGCCGATAAAAGCTGCCGACAGACCGAGTCGGCAGCTTATTGGCCCGTGTATGGGGGCCCTCGACGGGCTTTCCCGAAAGTCGGCCAGATCTCGATCGGATGGGACTAAAAATCCTGTCGGATCGCGGCCGCATCTGTTCGTTGATGCAGTCCCGCATTCCGACCGCCCGTTCCTGTTCGTTAGGATCTGATTGTTGGGCCCTAGGGCCCACGATCGGATCAGCTCGATATTGCCCACCTTGGGTGGGCATATTGGAGAGAGATCCGCTCGTTTGGCGATGTCGCCAAACAAGCGGATCTCTCCGTGTATGGCCACCTTTAGATTATGTTTCATCATTCTCCTGGAAGTGTTGACATTAGCAACCAATTGCAAGTTTTCTTGCTTTACATTGTAGTCAGCTATATTTTGAAAACATTTTATCTGCTTTCATTTGTAGCGCTTTTTTTCCTCCAGTGCAGTAGATCACAGAATCATTTAGTTTGTATTGATCTCAAACTAATCACACCTTGTAGTTAGTGCAACGTTGAAGCTACAGCGACATAACGCAGGTTGTTTGGACATGGTTTTTAGCTGCCATTTGTCATAGCTGCTTTATGAAACCCCTGTTCAAATACATACAGTGGTATTCAATAAATACTACACAGTATAGCTATGTAAATATTGTGCCATAAATAAATACATTTTTACAAGGTTTTAAGAACTTTAAATATAGACTTGTGTTAGTTTAATTATAGAAAGGTTCACCGACGCTGAAATCTGTGACTTTGGGAATGGATAATAGCGAATCTTTCCCTTCTGACATATGTAATGGCGACAGTTACATCTGCTTTACCAAAGACTGTTTCTTAACTATTTTCATTTTAATAGAGTATTGTCAGTTTTGTTAGTTATGGGAAAATGCAATGAACATATTTTCAGCGCCTTGTCTCAGCCATTGTATAGCAACATTTATTATTATAATAACACTTAATTTATATAGCACCAGCATATTCCACAACCAGTTGCCACGGATCATATACATACCTCTCAACACTCCCTACTCTTGTGGGACAAAAGCCAATGGGAGTAAAGGTATGGCTTGTTGTGGCCTTATTGTATTGGGAGAGGGGCCTATAATGTGCCGATCCTCTGGTGAGGAATCAGAGAGAGTGAACAGCAGTGATAACACTATCATTTGCATTGGCAGTTTGAATAGTAAACCACAAATAGATTATACTTGTGAGCTCAGAATGAGGGTTGCATGCGTGTTGTGCTACTTGTTGTGGGTACAGCTTTTATATATGAAAGCATTTCGATGGTTTTTCATGCACAGAGCAATCATGGCTGCTACACACACACTTAGGTAAATAATGCTCTGTGCAGAAAAATCAGGCAGCACATTCAGTTATCCTGCTTTGTTGTACTGTGTTTACTTATAGAAAATGAAAGTCAATGTATAAATTACTGGGAAAAGGCTCTGTATGGGCATTTACTTACCAGACGAAGTATACAATTTTTGGGCACAATTGACCATGTTTTTACCCACAATGCAATATTTCCCCCAGGATGCCAGTGTAACTGAGGTTTTGCTGCAAGTTGCCTCACAATTATTTCCAATGTGTCAAAACAGCACAACTGTGTGTTTGTGCAAATCGGGTGCAAATTGTGGGTAATATTGCAGATTGCATAAGTTCCGACGTGTGGTGTTAAAATTCCAGAAGCAAGTGTTGGTGTGCAGTCTACTCTGGGAACCCTAGGAATACTAGCACATTGAGTGTGGCGGTAGCTAAAAGGTTCCCAAGTGTCAATAGATTTGCTCTGCGCAAATATAAAGAAATGCAGGAGCATGTTTAGGTATAAGTACCTTTAATGAGTGCTTTAGTATGCCAACATTTGCTTCCATTTTAGGACAAGTGCACTTGCATTCATAAATTACCCTTATGGGGTTTCATATAATTGTTCCATTCAGTTCTTAGCACTTTGCAATCCTTTTCTTCAGTTTGCCAATTTCTCCACGACCTTTATTTCTTACTTTAGTCCCCTTTTAATAGTCCCCTTTGGGACTATACTTTTTTTCTCTGCTACCTTATAGAACTTGCTAAAAATATACTACATATATGTATAGCAGAGTAGTAAAGGGGTTAACCAACAACATTTCTGAAGATTTGCAAAGTATGTGGGTGAATGTGTTTTGTATGCCTGCACAGTATTTATTGGAGTATGTGCTGGAATATAGATAGCTTATGCAGAAAGCTGTCAGACTGATATATTGTCATCTATGGATCACATTTACATTTCCAGAATGATGAGAAACTCTTGGCCTACACTGATTTACAGATGTCCGATGTTCTTTCTTTTTAACATGTACAACAGGAATCTAGTATTAGGAGGACATAAATGCATTGTGGCAACAGCTGTAGCAGGAATCATTTTTAACAATCTGGGTAATATGGCTGAAATAATTTATCATATGCAAACATGTTTGAAAACCTGTTAACTGATTCCAGCACCATATATATAAATCCCAAACCTACATCCATTTAACATTTTTTAATTAATATATATATCTATACATAGTTGCAAACTGTCCCTTATTTTGGGGGGATACATTGATTACTTAGAATAGCATACGCAGTATCAAAATAACTTTTTTAACATTATCAGTATTGTATAAGTCCAATGAATTATGTAAACTCATTCTATTCTACTTCACATTTAAATGTAATACAGGTATGGGACCTGTTATCTGGAAACCCATAAGCCAATTATGGAAAGACCATCTCCCTTAGACTCCATTTTTTCCAAATAATCCACATTTCTAAAAGTTGTTCCCTTTTTCTGTGTAATAATAAAACAGTACCTCGTACTTTATCCAGACTAAGATATAATTAATCATTATTGGAGGCAAAACAAGCCTATTGAGTGTATTTAATGTTAACATGGTTTTCTAGTAGACTTAAGGTTTGAAGATTCAAATTATGGAAAGTCTCTGGTCCCGGGCATTCTGGATAACAGGTCCCATACCTGTACAGTGAAAGTAATATCTCTTTAAAAGTGCCATAGAGAATAATGCACTTTCATATGGGACACATGGGTGGCCCATAGATATTGCTGGGATGCGGGAAGTGTTTGTGGGTGCAAGGCACATCTGGAGTCCTGCTTTTATTGCCTTATCAATGGAGATGTTATGTACAGGGCTATGTTGTGCTGAGGAATTCTGCTAAATGCACCCTGCCAACTAATGCAAAATATAAAAACACGTAACACTGCAATGGGTTGCAAGTGCTTATGGCATGGTGCACTAAAGGTGGCTCAAAGATTCTTCAACCAATTTTCGTGTGTTCCAACAAATCTGTCAAATTATCGTGAGGTTAATGTGCACTGAACGATTGTACGCCTAACGATTTTCAGCCGATATCGGTCAGAAAATCAATCATCGCAGTGAAATGTATTGACCAATTGTTTGCAGGGCCAAGCAAGCACCTACCCAAAGTTTCCTAACTTCAACTAGACAATATCGTTTGAAATGGTCAGTTTTACGTTTTACTTACTCCTCGGTGCATATTGAGGCACTGGAGTTCACGGGCGCCATCTTCAGCAATTTTCGTGAGTTTTGCCGTATACGAAGACTACCGAATCGGCTGAAGATGGTATCCGTGAACACCAGTGCCTGAATATGCACAGAATCTGCATATGCCTGAATCTTCATCAAGGGGTAAGTAAAACGTTAGGCGCATTTGCCCGGGGTAACACTTAGGCTGGGGGAGAAGGGAGGGGGGTATATATAGGGTAGGTGGGTAGGGTTTTTTTGAGTTTAGGGGTTGGATTCTCCTTTAAAGCATGCAATTTTTTCCCTTAGCTTGTTGGAGCTTGGGTTTATGCTTTTCATTTAGATCTCAAAGGGAATTGTATACAGTGTCGGACTGGGACATCAGGGGCCCACCCAAAAACTTTGATCAGGGGCCCACCAATTAATCTTAGACCAGGGGCCCACTCTACCTCTCCTTTCTTCCTCTCCTTATTCAACCTCTATTCTCCTAGTCTCTTTTCTTTACATACTATACTCTATTTTTCCAACTATTTAGCCTCTTTGTTCTCATAAAAATAGGGAATGGCCATGAAATAGACCAAATGTTTAGCAACATGAGGGCCCACTGACACCTGGGCCCACCGGGACTTTTCCTGGTCTCCTGGTGGGCCAGTCCGACATTGATTGTATACTAATCAAACACTATCTAGAGCATATACTAAACATTGTATCCTGCTTTTAACCTCATGGAATACTTTTAGGTAGAACTGTTTATACATTGTAAATACAGTTTTTTTGTTTGTCTTTGTTGATGTAGTTATATATTGACAAGACTAAGTTTATTTTATGCATCCTCATTGGTTTGCTCTAAAACCTGTTTAACCAGGGTGGTTGAATTAGGAAGTTATTATATTTGTCATGTTTTGGCTCTTAAGCCCTTTGTCATTGAAGTTTGGACTATACTGTACAACATAGACTGCAAACATACTGAATATGTGTGGAAATACAAATACCTCCTTGTTCGAGAAAAGTGAGTTCCAACATAATGCCACTATTGAATTTTCCACAATTTGGTAACCCAGTTGTGGGCCAAATTATCCTTCATTGAGTTTTTAGATTTTGGGGACTAACATTAATGACTAGTGAGACCTAGTGAGACTAGAGACCTGCCAGGAGACAGCCGCCTGATGCCAGCCGCACATGCTCATATTCGGGGAGATTAGTCATGAGGCAACTTCGGGCGACTTCGGAAAATGAAACATTCTGAGTGCCATTCCGCCAGCGATTTACATTCTAACTGGCGGGAGGCAGTTCGGGCTGAAGAAGAGGAGATTTGTCGCTGGGCAACCAAACTCCCCCCGAATCTGAGCGTGTGCCCTGGCCCTATAGCTGGCCATACATGTAAAGAATCCTGTGCTTTGTCGAGGTTTTGCCACCAATCATACTGTAGCTATCCACAGGGTAGCATGTTATAGATGTATTTCAATGTACTGTTATTCTGTACAATCTCTATAAAGCACAATTATTTAGTTACATTCAAAAGAATTAGATTGAACAGTTTTTGCGACTTTTCGCCAGTTGTGAATTGTGTGTTCCTTAGGAAAATTATTAACAGACAGTCATCAGTGCCTTGGACAATGTGGAGCTACCTATATGATTGATCAAACTGCACATAAACCAGTCTGTCAGCTTCAGGGTCCATTAAGAAGATTGCTGTTTGTCCGCTCATGTTGGGACAGTGGGAAGATCGCCACAAATGGCCAACTATACTTTACATATGATATACAATGGATGCAGAGTTTTATACTGAATTCTGCAACACCAGTTTTAACTATTACATGCAAACGACTTAGTATCTAAATCTACTGACAGTCAAGTTATAGAGTGTACATTCTACTTTTCTAGGGTATATTCTGTTCTTTATGAAACTATACACAATCCCACCCGCGGCCATTGCTAAAGCGTGAATGTGGTGCATCAATGTTTTCTCTGGGTCAAAATTTTGTGCATGTGTGTCTAAAGAGTTAATTTTTTTCGCACTCCATGGATAATAAATAGTATCTCTGATCTTCTAGCTATTTTAAACGTTAATCCTGTTAATTCGGTTTCACAGAGGTACGTCATTTGCATGAATATTTGTAAACACAGAACTAAAATAATTGAACTAATTACTTACATCTGAATTTTATTTACGCGCAATTAAAGTATCATTTGATTTGTGATTGTGACACCTGTTTTATTCTCTCTGCATCACACAGAGAATGTCATTGTAATTCTGTAATCCCTAAGTAAGAGAAAATTATTTTGTTACCAGTAAAAGAAATTTGTTCTTTTGAAATTTGAAAAGAATTTGTTCTGCCTCAAAACATAAGCACACAATATATGTTTAAAAAACATATGTTGACATATTAACAATTTACTGTTTTTGTATGCATTTGTGCTAATCACAAAAGCAGCAGTGATTAAAATATCCATGTGCCATTAGGTAGTTCTATTTAAGCTTGAGAATTGTAGTTTTTAAAGTAGTCTAAGGGGATGATTCACTAAATTCGAGTGAAGGATTCGAAGTAAAAAAACTTTGAATTTCGAAGTATTTTTTGGGCTACTTCGACCATCGAATGGGCTACTTCGACCTTCAACTACGACTACGACTTCGAATCGAAGGATTCGAAGTAAAAATCGTTCGACTATTCGACCATTCGATAGTCGAAGTACTGTCTCTTTAAAAAAAACTTCGACCCCCTACTTCGGCAGCTAAAAGCTACCGAAGTCAATGTTAGCCTATGGGGAAGGTCCCCATAGGCTTGCCTAACTTTTTTTTGATCGAAGGATATTCCTTCGATCGTTGGATTTAAATCCTTCGAATCGTTCGATTCGAAGGATTTAATCGTTCGTTCGAAGGAATAATCCTTCGATCGTACGATCGTAGCATTTGCGCTAAATCCTTCGGCTTCGATATTCGAAGTCGAAGGATTTCAATTCCTAGTCGAATATCGAGGGTTAATTAACCCTCGATATTCGACTCTTGATACATCTGCCCCTTAATATGTGGTAGAATACAGTCACTAGAGTCACTAGGGCTTTAGGGGTTTAACCTGCAATTATTGTTTTTATAATAGTGTACTCCAAGAGGTACGGTTGAAATACAAACTGATGACACTACATATTCAGACTATGCCATTTGGACTGGTTAAACTTTTGCACACTGTAATAGCTAAGATACTTGGGTAGTGATGGGCGAATTTGTCCCGTTTCACTTCGCCAAAAAACGGCGATAAATTCACAAAATGCAATTTTGTGTCAATTTTGATGCTCGTGTCAATTTTGACACCGTCCTTAAAGTCAATGGGTGTCCAAATAATGTTGATGTGCAATGGTTTTGACGTGAGCAACTTTTACGTCGCTCATCCAAACATTTTCTCACACTGGCGAATTTTAGCGGTAGTTTTGTGAATTTATTAGCTGGCGGTGAAACTCGGAAATTGCCTGCAAATTTGCGCCTGCCGAACTTATTCACCCATCACTATATTTGGCCCATTTTGGTCACCACTTCTTCTTGAATGTAAAGGGCAAATGGAAACACACTACACAGTAGTAATACGAGTATGTCTGTGTGTGTGAATAGATCCTTGTGGGAAGCCAGGTCTCCTGTGCATTATTTGCAATCAAGGGTTGATTACAGTATTTATTCCCCCACAACCATGTAGTTGCTCCTCCAAAAGGCTCTATAGTTCACAGTGGAGAAGACAATCCAAATGTTGTACTGCTGAGATATAAACAGAAAAATCAAACTTGTCTTGGAGTTGTAATTGTAATGACTTAACATTGCTGCAGTTACTTTTTCAGAGAATATGGAATATAGGCGATATTTGCATACATTTGCATATTTACTTTAATTTGGTGTTTCCGGGATGCATTACAAATAAGTCTAATTTTTTAACATTGATTATTGTATTTAATTTTAATTTTGTATTAAATAACAAGGCTAAAATTTGAAAACATTTAAGTCAATTACATTGTCAAAAAGCAAGGGTTTTTTTTTTTTTACATTTTTTGTCAAAGCACAATAGCTCTGCTCATCTCTAACATGTTTAATATTTCCCTATTGCCAATTAAACCAGATAAATTGTGTTTTTTGTTAGTCACGGTGCTTGGAACAACATTTAATACAGATGCAGAGGCTCACATTGAAAGAAAAGCAGTGTTTTCTATTCTGCAATTTGCATATGCATGTCAAATATTACTCTGCCATTCTTAATGGCATTATTGAGGAAAACAGATTGACCTTTTCTCAAGTTTTTGCTATTGGAGAGGTACAGTGTTTTTTCCCCTTTTTTATTATGAGTTTAAGAAAGGAAGAAGGGGGGTAGTAGTGAGTAGAATGAATGCTTGGAAAAATGTGAGCAGTTACAGGGCATTCAAGCTAGCTTGCCTTTTCCTTGTCATTCTCATAGTATGGTATCTGTGCTGAAGGCTACTCCAGTTAGGCTACATTTAATCCTATTGTCACTCAGCCCAGCCAATGTTCATGATGTGCAGAGGCTGACAATTGTGATCTTTCCCCGAAACAACTTCACTCCCTGTTCCTGTCTTGTCACAGAATAAATATAGTAATATACTACATATGTCTGATGTTCCACAAAATCAATTTTTACTTGTTTTTTTTTATTTCAGATAAAGAATTGTAGTTTAAAAGAAGAATGTCAGTAGTTTTTATAAGATGGGACTTTGTTTCATGATGCCTTTTTCATTTTTAGTTGTTTTGTGGCTGTTTTTTAAATTAAACATCTTGAATAAAAAGGTCAGATGACACCATGTTGTTTCAACCAAGGGGGTTATTTACTAAACTCTGAATGCAAAAATCCCCAAAAAATTGCGATTATTTTAGTATAAAATCTGACTTTTAAAAAAATCACAAATTTTTCGGAATTTATTAAACCCTTAGGATGGAAAAGTCCGAATTAGAAAATCCGGCCTCTCAGACCTGTAAAAGTTGCATGTAAGTCAATGGGAAAAGTTCCAATAATTTTTTGATGTGCGCTGTGTTACCCTGAAGATTTCTGAGCTTTTAGCAAAAAAGCATACAAAATCAGGTGAAAAATCCCCAAAAAATCGTGCCATTTAGATTTTTTCCTGCAAAGCAAATTTTCGAGAAAAACTAATAATAAATACGCCGACCCCCCCCCCCCCCCCACTGCGAATTAGATCTGAGTTTGTGGCTGGAAATGTTGAGATAAATTCGGACTTTGATAAATAACCCCCTGAATGTATCTTTAGTGTTTCCCCATGGTTAGGACTAATAAACAGGTTATTAGCAGATGACTGAATGGAACCTCTGCATCACTGTATCAAACTTGATTTGGCAGATTTGGACAGAATACTCTTTATTTGCTTAGCAAGCAATAGGTGTCCAGGACAGTCCATTGATTTTGGAGTCATTATGAATGATGGCATTGCCACAATTTTCATCTGATATATACCGTAACCCACGATATAAAAGGCCTATTTTAAAAATATGTTTCTGTAACATTTAGGGGCAGATTTTTTAAGGGTAAAATTGAAAATTTGAATTCGAATTATCCAAACTCGATTTGAGTTTTTTTTTTTTTTTTTTAATTCGATTTTGAAGATTTATCTTATTCTGGCCCTTTAAGAATTCAAATTTGACTATTCGCCACCTAAAACCTGCCGAATTACTGTATAAGTCAATGGGAGAGGTGCAGTGATCAATTTGGAGTTGTTTGTAGCCTTCCTGACATTCAAGTTTTTTCCGAGAAAAAACTCGAACCGAGTTTCATCTAATTCGGTTCGAGTTTTTGAGTCTGTAAAATTTGAGTTTAAGATATATGATTTTTTTCTTAAATAATCCCCCAGTCAAATTTTCGATTATATTTGAATTTTAAGGGAGTTTAAAAAAAACTCACATGAATTCAAAATTCAACCCTTGATGAATGTGCCTCCCCATTATGTAATTTACATAATATAAGTACAGATAAATAACATTGGTTGGCTTTAAAGGACTGGTACCATAAAATTAAACACCTGGGTATATATATATAAACCTTTTTTATATCTCTTAAATACAAATACAAGCAGTGTGTTTTGTCCATTGTATGAGCATACCAACATTTATGATCTGCAGATATTAGGCTCATTGAGTGTCAGTCTCATAAGCTATTAGGCAACAACACTTGCTGAGCTGGCTAGACTTTGTTGGTAGATTCATGAACTAACATTTCAGTCCTCATCTCTTGTGTTATTAGAGAGATGTTTGTTCATATTTTAGTTGACATTCCTATGGTAAAATCTTGCAGAAAGTCACTTGGCTGATTCTAGCCTAAGAGCAGTTGTAAGTAATGATAAGATTAAGGGGCATATCTATTATAATTATGTATAGCCAGGTTTTATCCAAAGAAAATACAACAGAGATCTTGCTCATATTTTTTTGCCAATTGTTTTTTTTACCACTATGTTTAAGCTTTTTTTTAAAAATAAAAAAAGCTTGGCAAATTTTAGGAGGGAAGCTTTTTCTTTTTTGAAAAAACCCAATTGTGGAAAAAAAAGAGATTTACAGAGATTAAGCCGTTGCTTGCGTTTTCTTACAATGATGTGCCTGAATCCCAGGTACCAGTAATTAATAAATCTGCCCATAAGTGTTCACAGGGGTATGATTAAACTGTGATATATAGAAGTAACTGCCCTTATTTATTTCTATGTTGTAACTTCCATGTGTTTTCACCATAGCCACTGTGTCTTGTGAAACAGCATTAGGATGCTCAGTCTTTGCACCAGTTTTAATGTGTTTTTTATCACTCTTAAACGGATACTGTCATGAATTCTGCACTGAAATCCATTTCTCAAAAGAGCAAACAGATTTTTTTATATTCAATTTTGAAATCTGACATGGGGCTAGACATATTGTCAATTTCCTAGATGCCCCAAGTCATGTGACTTGTGCTCTGATAAACTTCAATCACTCTTTTCTGCTGTACTGCAAGTTGGAGTGATATCATCCACCTCCCTCTCCCCTCCCCCCCCAGCAGCCAAACAAGAACAATGGGAAGGTAACCAGATAACAGCTCCCTTACACAAGATAACAGCTGCCTGGTAGATCTAAGAACAACACTCAATAGTAAAAACCATATCCCACTGAGACACATTCAGTTACATTGAGAAGGAAAAACAGCAGCCTGCCAGAAAGCATTTCTCTCCTAAAGTGCAGGCACAAGTCACATGACCAGGGGCAGCTGGGAAATTGACAAAATGTCTAGCCCCATGTCAGATTTCAAAATTGAATATAAAGAAATCTGTTTGCTCTTTTGAGAAATGGATTTCAGTGCAGAATTCTGCTGGTGTAGCACTATTAACTGATGCGTTTTGAAAAAAACATGTTTTCCGATGACAGGATCCCTTTAAAGGGGAAGGAAACCTAGTCGGCACAAACCGCCCATCCCCCCTCCCGTTTGTTGCCCACCCTCCCTCCTCCCCCCTGGCCTACCCGTCCGCTGGGCAAATGCCCCTAACTTGTTACTAATGATAGAATATGTAATATCACCCCCTATGTGACACCCTTTGCATTTGGTTCTTATTTACAAAGAGCTGATAAACAACTGTAAATTTAAAAGAAAATGGAGGCAAATTGTTTAATTTGTGCAATAATTTATGCAAATTTATTATTTCCCTATAAAAGTCCTATAGGAAATCCAAATAAAGGGAACAATAAAAATTATCGGCGCAAACCCCCCACCCCCCACCCGTTTGTTGCCCACCCTCCCTCCTCCCCCTGGCCTACCCGTCCCGCTGGGCAAATGCCCCTAACTTGTTACTTACCCTTCTGCGCAGGTCCAGTCCAGGGAGTTCACAGACGACATCTTCTTCCACGCAAGCTTCTTCCTGCTTTGAACGGCGCATGCGCAGTAGGATTTTGCCTGTACGATCTACTGCGCATGCGCGTGACTTTTGGCGAAAATGATCCTACTGCGCATGCGCCAAAACGCTGTTCACAGCAGGAAGAAGATCGCGTGGAAGAAGATGTCGTCTGTGAAATCCCTGGACTGGACCTGCGCAGAAGGGTAAGTAACAAGTTAGGGGCATTTGCCCAGCGGGACGGGTAGGCCAGGGGGGAGGAGGGAGGGTGGGCAACAAACGGGTGGGGGGTGGGGGGTTTGCGCCGATAATTTTTATTGTTCCCTTTATTTGGATTTCCTATAGGACTTTTATAGGGAAATAATAAATTTGCATAAATTATTGCACAAATTAAACAATTTGCCTCCATTTTCTTTTAAATTTACAGTTGTTTATCAGCTCTTTGTAAATAAGAACCAAATGCAAAGGGTGTCACATAGGGGGTGATATTACATATTCTATCATTCCATGAATTAATCACTTTATTACCAACTTAATATTATAAAATAGTTTGTTTCATGTTTTCTTTTTGTATTTGCTGTTCTTTTTTTTTTTTTATGAAAGACTAGTGATTTATACAAAATTGTTGAATTTGTCAAATAACTGGAGAATATTTGTGCCCCAACAGTCTGCAAGAATAAAATGTAGGATTTTGCAGTAAAGCAGGAGATGCCAGACCTTGTAACATTAATTTTTTTAAACATTTAGTTTGCAGGATTTTTTCACCTGTCAAATTTTAAATTATAATCTGTATATTGAATTTACTACAGTTGAACATAAAAGCTTTCAATAAAGAATTGATATGTTTGTGGTGTGCATGTATAGATATAGATATACACTTCAGGCATTTTAGCATGAAAGGAGTTAATATGCAGAAAATGTGTTTTCTATAGCTGTAATGAACTATTAAAGATTAAATTCAGTGTTGGTTAAAGTGTGAAAATGCCTTTGTAAACAGGGCACATAGTCCTGTGATCTTAAGTTAATGATTGCTTGCCTTGAAGGGTTACGTTCTAAAACACTGCATCTCTTCACAAGAGTGAAGAAAATAGCATGAAAATACATTTTTTTCTAGTCAAATGTAATGATTTTCTCGAGGACATAATTAAAAAAAAAATCAAACCAAAGAATATTACAGATATTCCTCTTTCTCCGTTGACTGGGAAAGCTTTGGGAGAGTGAGGCATGCAGTGAAGATGATAATGCTGTCATGTTTGATTTGGACTGCATTCTCTCTGTTGTTTGAAGCTAAGACAAAATGCAGTGCCTGCCTGACCCATTTTAGTCGCCCATTATAATAATTTCACTGTTGCATGGCCACCGAGTTAATGTACTCACAAATGACAGAGAAAGTGTGCTATATGACCTTAGGGTTTTTATAAAAGAAATGACGTGCTAGATTATATATCCAAGATCTGTTAAAGACAGTATTTTCAGTTTCCTACAGTATTTCAAGTAACATGATGCTGTATAGAATAAACGGCAAGAGAATCATATTTGTTATGGCTTTGTAGACAATGCTGTTTGAATTTGCAAAAAAAATTACCCATTTTACCAACATGTATTTGTTGTTCCTAAAAAAGGTTGTTGGTTTTGTATCTAGATGTAAACTCTATATTACACCTTATTGCATATGCCGTTAATTACAAGTGACGCTGGGTGTGATTCTGGACTGTTTATTTTTACCTGGGAGATTAATAGCTTGGCGGGGTAATGTTAAAACAATAGAAACTCAGCCCTAAATATTCCTGTGATGGCGGGTCATTGCCATTGAAATCAGTTTTCCAAGGAAACATTTCAACTCTTGTGATTATTCAGTAAAAACAAATACAGAATTTAAGGAAAATAATTGAATTGTATCAAAACATCTTCAGACAGTAATTTTCAACTGCAATTTGTTTTAATTCAGCAGTGTAGGCACACTACATGTTTCGGGTAGAGCCCTTTATCAAGTGAACAGAATTTATACTATGACCTATATGTCATGTGATTTTCTGCTGGTGCAATTATGGCTTTACAGTTGTCGTATACAACATTTATAATCCAATTGCCGGTAGACTGACTGTCATCATGCTCATTCAGATCTGTATTGTACAATTTACTTCCATAGAACTGTTGCCTCGGAGTTGTTGGAAGGTTGGTCTGGCTGTATGTGATTGTGCACTCCAAAATGTATTCAAATTGATAGCAGTCAATAGATATGCAATTTACTGTACCTACTTTTGCAGTAGGATTCAGCTGACAGCAGTGAAGGCTTGACTGTAATGAGATCACAACTACCTGAGTTAATGAGGCATATGGGAAGCATGAATGTCATAAGTGAAGATTAAAGGGGCTGTAGCGGAACACATCATAAAACTTTTAATGTTACAAAATAGTAAAAGGTTTAGTGCTCCTTTAATGAAACATTTGGACATAGGTATTGAGGTACCATAGAGTTTTCAGTTCAAATTACTGGTTTTGGTTAGATTATTAAAACTGACTTTCATTGATCTTAAAGACAGTTGAATTGTGTCGTGAATGGTTCTTAGTCTTACTAGTTGTTTTGCATTATAGAGATTCCAGTCTGGTTACAGTTGGATAGTATGTTAAGGAAAGACATAGTACTAGTACTAGTACAACCGAATTGCATAAAGTTGCATAAACTTTTGCAGTGTGAGTGCGGCCTTCTTCTATTCTTAATGCACATGGATATGTATTGGTGTATTGATGCTTTGGTAACAAAATGCATGCAGCTGTGTACACCAGGGGATGATGAGAAATTACCATGGTACATATTCTGTTCATATCAATGTAATAAGGATTTGTACTTATATTTACACTAAAATATGCTTGAATAAAAGGAGGCATTGTGCTAAGGTTGCATGCAACACTTTTCAGTTGTCTGAAAAGCACCTGTGCCCACCTTCTATGGCTCTCTTTTTAGATGTATAAATGCTTTTCAGTTTCAAAACACTCACGCCTTTGCTTCCACGTATTTTAAATTTAAGCCAATAAGAATTGCAAAAGGTGTTTATAGGTGAACTACAGAGATGCAATGTCTACGAGATTGACTTAAGGGGTCAATAGTGTGGAGAATGTAAATGTCTAGGCTTAATTAAACTGAAGGGCCAATGTAGAATTACATTGCTGGAGATTCAGGAACAATGGGTGGTATTGGGGACTTGTTGGGATTTTCCAGCGCATTAACCCACAGCAAGTCAGCATTCTGCCTTGGCCACTGCAATCATAAAAATAAACACCTAGGGGCAGATTTACATAGGGTCGAATATCGAGGGTAAATTAATTTGAATATCGAAGTCGAAGGATTTACCGCAATTCCTACGATCGAAGGAAAAATCGTTTGATCGAACGATTCAATCCTTCGAATCGAACGATTCGAAAGATTTTAATCCACCGATCGAAGGATCTTCCTTCGATCAGAAAATTGTTAGGAAGCCTATGGGGACCTTCCCCATAGGCTAACATTGGCCTCGGTAGGTTTGTAGGTGGCGAACTAGGGGGTCGAAGTATTTTTTAAAGAGACAGTACTTCGACTATCAAATGGTTGAATAGTTGAAAGATTTTTAGTTCGAATCGTTCGATTCAAAGTCGAAGTTGTAGTTGAAGGTCGAAGTAGCCCATTCGATGGTCGAAGTAGCCATATTCGACCATTCGAAATTCGAAGTATTTTTTCTTCTATTCCTTCACTCGAGCTAAATAAATGGGCCCCCTAATGTGTCCATTATAATAAACCAACCCCTATGTCCCCTACTCTGCTTAGTCACTGAATTCTCGTTTTTCCATTTCAGTCCTTGATAGACTTCCCTTTCCCAAAGCAGGGGGCCATTTTTCATAATCATGACATCACACAAAATCCGTATGATGGCATGACTAGAAAAAATAACAGAGAAGTGCATGAGCATGAGCTTTTTAATCATTTTAAAATGCCTTCTGCAACCTTTATTTTCAAACTATGACAATCCCTTCTGCCAGATTTGTTGTCACTAAAACAGTTTTCCAAAGAAAAAAGAAAATCTGTTTAATGTTAAATGGTTCATGGCAGCAATATATTATAGAAGTGTAGTCTATAGCTCAACTAACTACTCATCTCTATCCTTGCCTTTGGCATATACAGTAAAAAATAGAAACGCTTTAAGTAGATCTAAGTTGGTTTTGCCCCTTATACAGAACTGAAAGGCATGAGACTCTAATTTGACTGCAGGGCATACATGCTTAGCTACAGTATGTTAGTCCAAACTGATTATTCTAATACTGACAAAAATGACATGTACAATCTAACCTGGAGATTTTTGTATTTCCTCAGTAAATGGGTCTTAGTATAAAATAGTTGGGTGCATGCTTCCTATTAACATATAAGCATAGGTTACTAGCCATTATACTGCCAGGTAGGGATTTATATTATAGAGGTGATCTATGGGTTAATTTATTAACATGCGTTGCTAAGCACACTAATGGGCACATTAATGCAACAATGGGCTTGTCTCAAGTTCCTGTGTATTGCAGTTGTGTTCTTTGCCCTCCTGCCGACCAGAGTCAATGGGCCTCCCAAGGTCAATATCATGGCAAATATTTGAGCCTTAGAAATAGATCTCAAATCTTTGCACTTGCCAGATGTGGGTGCAAATACAGGAGCAAGGTGCACTATGGGCAAATAATTGACTATTAACTCAAAAGTCATTACTTTGAAACACCAAGCATTCAGACTATTTGGGATAGCGGGCCCATCAATTTTGGATTTGAACTCCAAATCCATAGCAAAAGATTCGGATTAATATTAAATGAAATCCAATCTCTATTTTGTATATTCGAAGTTCAGCAAAATCCCCAAATATTTCCCCAAATGATGCCTTTGTTTTAAAGTCACATGATATCTAGGGTTCACAGTTCCATTTCAGAGTTCTGAGCACTACATCAGAATCCATTTCCTAGCTTCCTGGATTTTGGGCACCCCTGTTAATCAATGGACTAGCCAGTACAATTTGTAGTTTCCTCAGGAAATGTATCTTGAGCAGTTCATGCATTTCCCACAAAAAACGATTACTGCAACAAAAGATATGCATGAAGGATAACTGAGTAATAAAACAGAGTAAAGATATAAAACAAAAAATCATTATGAGATTATAAATCTGAAATTCATAGATCAAGGTATAGTTAATTGAAGTGGTAGAGAATGTATGTCATGCAGGTACACTGCACAGGATTCACTGTCCAAAAGCTGGTTGTAATGAGAACAACCGGTGCAGAACTTGCTCTCCTTTTCTGCTTTTGGAGAACTGTGCTATCTATGCTGGGTTTGAACTGCAGTTTTATGCTACTGTTTGATCCTTTTTTTGATCTCTATAGAGAGAGGCATGCTAGAATTAAGACTTTAGACAAATTGTTTCATAATGAAACAGCTTTGGATTTAATTATTTATTTTTACTATTCTGTTTAGTTAGCACAGTCTCAGGCATACAATGGAGTCCTAACAATCTAATAGTTAGACTACATCTGTGTCCTGCCAGTTGTAGCACAGGCCTTCATTTTAAAAGATTTGTGAATACAAAAATGGGCTCTGCCTATCCTTTTAAAGGGACAGTATACACCTAAAAGCACCTTTGCTAAAGATGATCACAATAAATAGGACTCCCAGACAGACCCATAAGACATACACATAAAAGTATGTCTGCGGTTTGCTTTCTGTGTACCAAGATCTATTTGTCTTTTTTCTTCTAAAACGCCATGCGTCTTTAGTTGCAGTACTTTATGCATTCCACAACATTCTTGACTCACTTTGTGAATGTTTTCTTCCTTTCCTCTAGTCACGCGCCCCCTCAAATCTGGTATCTAGCCTGTTACCAAAAGTAATATATGCTACATTTTCTTGATTTTTGCAACACGTTTTTATCATTGAGAGAAAATAATTTTTTTTGAAAGATTCATCTTTGCTCGTAGCTTATTCAGTTCTTACCCATCTGATAAAACAGTGAGTCTTTCTAAAACTGAATGTTCCTGGATGTATATTTTTAAACAAATGTGAGAGCTGCAAGTCATATGAAAAAGTAGACAACAGAAAAGTAGCCCTGCCAGTGCAGAATAATTGAACATCTGTAAAATAATTATACAAAAAAGTTTGTGATTAATGAAATGGAAACTGTAAGGGGGTTATTTATTAAAGGTCAAGTTAGTGAGGTTTTTCTACCTCGAATAAACTCACAACTCGAACATTTGCTTATTTATGAAAAAACCTGAATGCAAAAAACTCAGGAGAAAAAAACTTGATTATCTTGAATTGATCGATTTATAATCTAAAACACCTCGACTACATCAAATTGATCAAGATTTTGAGTGCAAACCACCGTACAAAAACAGAATCCAATGGTTCAAGACCTCTGCAATTGACTTCTACATGGCCACAACTGATTTCAGATGGAGTATTTTAGGATCCAGGCTCTAAGCTGCTTCTGGGCATAATAAATCTTGAAATTTTAGTTTTTCTTATCCCCACAAATTTGACTTTTTACTGAAACTACCCTTGAAATACTACATTTTTTTAATGAAAAACACAACTCAATCTTTAATAAATAACCCCATAAGTGTAAGTAGGCTAAATTCTTCTTATTAATCCTAAACTTGGGCGCGTGGTTTGTCACAGTAAAGTATATTTATTGCCCCTGTACTTACAGAGTGGTATATATTCATTATGTTCATGATGTTTATTGCCTCAACACACAGCTTTTTCTTCTATATTATCTGAACTGTACAAAATATATCTATTTCTCAGATGTGTAACTTTAAAAGCTACAAGGTCAAACCCTCACTCCCAAGTCTTTTCTTTTGGAACACATTAGTTAGTGCTAACGGTTTAGTGGTACTATAAATTGTCTCGCGTGCCAGTCAAACCATACAGGAAGAATTTGATGTAGGCTTCCAGTGACAGAAAATAAATCATTCAAGATGAAATTACTAGATAATTTGGAAACTTAACAGTTTGCATTTTACTCTTTCAATTGTTTTGCTGACTTGCACTTTTTATGGCCCTCCTGGAATTTA
>CM076682.1:61167810-61585310 GCA_038501925.1 Xenopus petersii
TGAAATCTGGTGTCAGAGATGGGGGCTATTGAGTCCAAGTTATGGTGAAAATGATGTCACAAGCATGCACAGTACATTGTGATTTCACTTCCGTCAAAATCACACAGAGGTGATGATGGTCACAAATCGGTCTGGTGCCTAGGGTGGAGCTGGACCAGAATACATCCCTGTAATAAAGCTATTTAAAATATCCTCCTGTTTAGACAAAGCAAATACTATCCATTTATTGCATACACATTGTATACATTGTATACATTCAACTTCTTCAAAATCATATCTGGTTTGGCCGATCTTACACTCACTTTTATCTGATTCGTTAAGAATTTTCTCAAGCATTTCTAAAGGGACTATAGAAAAACTATAGGGATCCCTTGAGACATATTCAGTCTAAATAGTCCTAACTAATGTGCGGTTGTATTTTTTATTTTTGAGTCATCTCCAAATGTTTTCTTGCATTGTAAGTAATACAATGAAGTAATTTACAAGAGCAGACATTATTAATCTTTTCTTCCTAGTAATTGTAAGGGGATATGGTAAAAGGAACTTATTGCTTTTTTTGCCTGATAGAAATTGTCCTTAATGCCAGTTTATTAGGTATTTTATCTTCGGGTAGCAGTAATAGCTCCATAGCATAGAGGCTTCAGGATTGGATGGAACTGAATTGCCACCATATTAAGCAATGCATTAGGTGACATTCACTCATAAGAAATGAAAACAATAGCAACGCCAATTCAAGTAGGAGAATGAAGAGCGGATCTTTTCTGTGCTCTGTGGCACTGTGGTCACATGTGGTTCAATTTAAAAGATGTTTCCAATATAGGGTGAAACACAAAATTGGTTTTCATAAGTACTTATGGAATCAGGATCAACAGAAGATAAACAGAGATCAAATGTCATTGTCATGGATTCTGTCATATAAAGCTGCATGTCTGTTTCCAAGAAACATCTTATTTATAAGTGCTCACTGTAAAATGTTTTTTCTTGCATTACTGGTCCTCACGGCAAGCTGGAAGAATGCTAAGGTTGAAAGTATTATAAAACATATATTTTCCAAATAGATAACACTTTTTAAGGTCAGAAAATGGAAGCAGAGGGATAATCTCTAATCTACAGTATCTACATTTGTACCTGTTCTCCTTATATCTATGCTTCCATTCCAACAGCTTAGAATTATGGAAGTGTATGATGGCATGGTTGTCAAATTAGAATAATTTGCGTAATTGAGATTTTTGCCTAATATTTGATTTCACTGTGTTTGAAACAAACACTGTGTTTGAAACTAACTAGTTTGATGCTAATTTTGTACATTATAGGGGTTATATATTACAAGTGTAGTTGTCCACAGTCAGTTGTAAAAGGAATCTAATTTATTAAAGGTACTTGCATCACCATGCAATCCTTGCACTTCTGTTGCAAATTGAGCACAGTTGCACCTATTCATGCACCCTGGAGAGTCAGTTTCCGAAGCACAGTGGCATACCCCGCTTTGATACTGGAAATGACCCCATCTGTATAATAAAAGGCATGCATTAGTGATACATTTAAAATGCAGAATGGTAAAGTTAAGAAAGACAAAGGGCCCCAATGCGGCATGCTAACTTAAAGATGGTCATACATGCATGGATATTGTCCTATGAAATTATATTTTGTACATTAATCTAGACATGTTTATTGACCTACTGATCCTGTTCAGTGATTGGCCAAGATTGAATCTGCCAATATAAGCAAGTGCATGGTGCATCAATAGATGAGAAATTGAAGAGGAATGCATAAATGACCAGAACAATTGGAAGGTACCCAAACCATGTGTGGCCCCTCATACATTCTCTGTCCATCCATCCTATGGTCCAATTGGAGAGCCTAGGAGATCAGCCCATGATTGGTCACCTTAAGAAAAAATAGGAAATACTGGAAGATCTCCCATAGATAAGCATAGTTCCTGGGTTCCACTGCTGGCCGTGCATATCACATGTTTCATTTCAACCCAGCAACTAAATGATAAATCAGGGAAAGTCACTTTTTTGTGTGCAATACAGCATATTTGAGAGTGCATTTTGCAATAATATAATTCCTAAACCTGCAAGGTTTAAAGTTTGGCTCAACGGCACTTTATACTGCCACATTTGGCGCTGTGAACATTTTTTGACCATGACCATTTTGTGGCCACACCCCTTAAATAGCACATCCATTTTACAAAATTTGTCAGGTTAAAGAAACAGGCCCGGATTTGTGGCAAGGCCACATAGGCCTGGGCCTAGGGCGGCGCAATTTCAGGGGTGGCCCAGCCACATCAGTAACTAGCACTGGAGACTCATGTCAGTCTCCAGTGCTGTTCCCAAGTGTTAAGATGTGCGCATGCGTGCGCACACACTGAGAGGGAAGAGGACGACACCTGGAAGGGGAGGGACATCGCTGGACAGGGGGAAGCGTAAGTGGAGGCGACAGTGATGGACAGGGGGAAGCGAAGGGGACGGCACAGTGCTGTTCCTGAGTGTTAAGCTATGCACATGCGCACGCACAGAAAGCGGAAGGCCCTGGAAGGCAAGGGGACATCGCTGAACAGGGGGAAACCGGAAGTGGAGGTAACAGTGCTGGACAGGGGAAGCGAAGGGGGCGGCACCAGCAGGGGAGTGGGGCGATGAGTAGAGCCGGCCTAGTGGCGGAAAGTTTGTAAATCCGGGCCTGTAAGGAAAAGTTTGAACACATGTTTAAGGGTTTTACGCCCATGTTTTATGTGTTATTACAGTTTTGTTAATGAAGGTGAATTGCCCTAAACACTATAAATGAATATGGTTAAAAATACCAAATTTTACATACTGAACTTATTGCAACAGCCTAAAGTTTCAGCTTCTCAATAACAGCAATGATCCAGGACATCAAACTTGTCACAGGGGGTCACCCAGGGCCGCTTCTGTCATGAGGCAAGGTGAGACCCTTGCCTCAGACGGCAGCGAGCGGTCAGTTACAAGGGGCGGCAAAAAGCTGCGTCTTGCAACTTTAAGATCCGAACTTCCGGGTTTTAACTCGTAAATTCGGCTTCGCTAGTGCAGAGAGCGCCATTGCCTTAATGCACTAGCAATACTGCCCCCTTAGAACCGCTCCTACGCTAATATAAGTGCGGAGCGGGAGAGGAGGGGGGCGGCATCTGCAGCAGCAGCCCCAGAATCGACTGGGGTCACCATCTTGGAAAGTGTCTGCGACACACACAAGCTCAGTGGGCTCAGAGCAACTGTTGAGAAGCTAAGCTCAGGGGTTGTCTCAAATTTACAATCAGATGAGGTTGGCCTGTTATATAAGCTGATCCTACAGGGCTGATTATTAAATTCTGATGCTAGTTGCATTGGTTTCTTTGTTGCCATGTAATAATTATCTGTATTAATTACTCTTAAGCCTTATATTGCGACATTTATATTCTATGTTTAATGTATATTTTGATTTTGTTCCTAAGCTCAGTAACTGACAGCAATGCAGAGCATGTGCAGTGAATCAGCAGAAAAGAAGATGGGAAACTACTGGGGCATCTTTAGAGGCACAGATCTTTACTGCTAAAGGGCTGTGGTTGCCTTGGGCTAGGACAGAAACCCTAAACATAATGTACAACATTTCTACATTTCTAGCTACTTAGTTAGGCATTAGTTCTCCTTTAAGCTGTAAATCCCAGTACTCCCAAGAGGCCTGCTTATCTTAAATTCTTAGAATTGTATCTTTCCTTATCTTATGCAGATGCTGACAGTGTTGGACTGGGACAACAGGTGCCCACCCTGTTGCCCAGTCTAAATTCCAGATGATAGATCCAATTCCTGTATCATAAAAAAACAAATAGTGGGAATAACCTAATACCCAAACCAATTGAACCCTGCAGTATTGAGGGTTTTCTTTTAAGGGTTCTTAGCACCCTAGCTCTTCCACATGTTCATGTTTATTAATATTTACCAGGCTTTAAATGGTAAGCTATGCAAATGGGTATAATCGAATTATCTCTGCCACTCTGCCAAGTTCATGTTAAGACAAATATACACCTTTTTCTCTTTAAACTGGCTTTGACACTCTGGCTTCTACATTGAAGATTTATTACATGTCGTTCTCAAACCACAGGAATTCTGTGTATCTAAAGATATTTAGCAAAGGGTTTTAAAGCAGTTGTTAACAATTTTTACAATCTTTTGTATAGAAAAGCTTCTGAGGGCAGAAAAATGTTTATTTGATGTAAGAATAATATACCTCTTTACTTGTCTAATTCTGATGTTAGAATTGCTATGTATGTGTGTCTTGGCTCGAATAAAGCTGCATTTAATCTATATTGTATGATGAACTAGTTGTGGATATTTATAGACTATAGCCCACATAACCAGTTCAATTTAATAAACTGCACTTATAAAGAATGTAGTGAAAGGCGACCTATAATATACTTATAAATAGGCTCTTCTTTATTGTGGCTTTGCCAGAACCATGAAATAAAACAAATTGGCATGTGTTATTGTACAACGTGGCTTTGATATATTTGCATGTGTGGGGGATGGCAAACTGATTGCTAAGCATGACACCTACTGTATACTATGTACTATGCACTACCTCCCCTTCTCTCCCCTATAAACATATATGTGTCAATGCAAAGTAAATTTTGTGTTCATTTTAGCATTTTGCAACTGTGTTTGTACATGAGCCTTATTTGTTAGCCTTTGAGAGAAGGAACAGCTCATTATAAAGGCTTATCTGTGGGCTTGTAATTTGTTTTGCTAACCTCTCCATGTCAAAAAGTGCCAGGCCATTTATTGTGTTCCCTATTTGTGTTTTGTCTACTCTTCATTCTTTGCTATTTATTTCTGTTTCTAGCAGTTCTCCTTTCATTCATGTGTGTATTTCTTTTCCCTTTCCCTTCTTTATATTTTTTTACCTTCTTAAAGGGATACTGTCATGGGAAAAATATTTTTTTCCAAAATGAATCAGTTAATAGTGCTGCTCCAGCAGAATTCTGCACTGAAATCCATTTCTCAAAAGATCAAACAGATTTTTTTATATTCAATTTTGAAATCCGACATGGGGCTATACATTTTGTTAATTTCCCAGCTGCCCCAAGTCATGTGACTTGTGCTCTGATAAACTACAATCACTCTTTACTGCTGTACTGCAAGTTGGACGGTATCACCCCCTCCCTTTTCCCCCCCAGCAGCCAAACAAAAGAACAATGGGAAGGTAACCAGATAGCAGCTACCTAACACAAGATAACAGCTGCCTGGTAGATCTAAGAACAACAATCAATAGTAAAAATCCATGTCTCACTGAGACACATTCAGTTACATTGAGAAGGAAAAACAACAGCCTGCCAGAAAGCATTTCTCTCCTAAAGTGCAGGCACAAGTCACATGACCAGGGGCAGCTGGGAAATTGACAAAATGTCTAGCCCCATGTCAGATTTCAAAATTGAATATAAAAAAATCTGTTTGCTCTTTTGAGAAATGGATTTCAGTGCAGAATTCTGCTGGAGTAGCACTATTAACTGATGCATTTTGAAAAAAACATGTTTTTCGATGACAGGATCAATTTAAAGGACATGTAAACCCCCTTCACAAAAATGTCATCACTGAACAGCCTCTTTGAAATCTTTAGATACCTGCCTCTCTGGTTGTTAAAAGGTTAACAATAAGATCCCCCTAATCACTTAGAAAACCTTCTCCTCCTACATTGCAAGATTCTGGTATGTGCCAGTATAAGAATGAGAAAACCGTAAAAGAACATAAATAAACATGTAACAAGGGCTCACACCCGTGTGTTGATTATCAAAAGTTGGCATACTTTATCATAACAACAATTAAAAATACACCCTATTAAAATGACATGCAAAAGTGATAAATGGAGAGCCCTCTCATAACTCTCAAGCCCTATGTACCTAGGTTCAAGGAGAATCAAAGATTCCCCTGAATGTTTACCCAATTCAGTAACATATACACATCATACAGAAGATACATCAAAATAACCATCCTCATCCCCATATGTGCACTGGCTAAACAATAACCTCTATATAATCTCTAGGGTTAACTAGCCAAAGAGGATCTCATTGGACATCTTCAAGAGAGGAGTTGCTCACCTATCACCCACTTGCCTTCTGTATGATGTGTATGTGTTACTAAATTGATTAAACATTCAGGGGAATCTATGATTCTCCTTGTACCTGGGTACATAGGACTGGAGAGTTATGAGAGGGCTCTCCATTTATCACTTTTGCATGTCATTTTGATAGGGTGTATTTTTAATTGTTGTTATAGTATTGTGTGTCAACTTTTGATATTCAACACGCCAGTGTGAGCCCTAATTACAGGTTTCTTTCCGTTCTTTTACGGTTTTCTCATTCTTGTACTGGCACATACCAGAATCTTGCCATCTGTATATTAGAAGTTCCTTCTAAAGTAAATGTTGCTGAAGACATAGAAAGCGGATCTGTCAGCCTTGTCCTAAATGGATACTATTATCTAAAAAAATGTTTACAAATTAAAGTAAATCAGCTAGGTAAAATATACTCCAAGAATTCCGGATGGTGTTTGACGCTCCCTGGATGCATGGCTGTGCACCAATACAAAAAATATAGGAACAGCTCTCGCTCCAACCACTGCAGCCACTTTGCATTCTATTTGCCTCAGGCCCATGCCCGTTTACCAATCATAGAGATCCTCTCTCTAATGGAAGATACCTGTCACCAATGGTCAAGTGTATTTTCGCCGGAAAACATACAAGCATTTAAAGGAGAACTAAAGCTTAAGTAAACAAGTAGCTAGAAATGTTGTACATAATGTTTGGGGCTTCTGTACCAGCTCAAGGCAACCATAGTCATTTAGCAGTAAAGATCTGTGACTCCAAAGATGCCCCAGTAGCTCCCCATCTTCTTTTCTGCTGATTCGCTGAACATGCTCTGTGCTGCTGTCACTTATTGAGCTTAGGGACCCACTCACAATATACAGTACACATACAATATAAATGTCACAATATAAGGCTGATTAGTAATCAATACAGATAATTACTACATGGCAGTACAGAAACTAGTGCAATTATCATCAGGATTTAATATTCAGCCCTATAGCATCAGCTTATATTACAGGCCAACCTAATTTTCTGCTTGATAATTTACGACGTCCCCTAAGCTTAGCTTCTCAACAGCTGTTCAGAGCCCACTGAGCATGTGAGTGATGCAGACACTTTCCAAGATGGTGACCCCCTGTCCCAAGTTTGAAGTCCTGGATCATTGCTGCTATTGAGAAGCTGAAACTTTAGGTTGGTGCAATAAGTTCAGTATATAAAATACGACATTTTTAACCATATTCATTATTGGGGTTTAGTTGTCCTTTAACACTGAAATTTGCCCAGCAAAGGCTACTGTGCAGGATTTGGGCCATTTTCCACCAGCTGAAAAAACATTGGCAACCCGTGAGACATAACTATTTGCGTTAATAGCAACATTTTCAACTTAATTAATTTTTATGCCTCAAGCATAAAATTAAACAAAAAATATCGAACAAACATACTAAAACATTTAAACACTTTGCTATTAATTTACAAAATCCTGGTCTTTTCTCTGTTTTCATTTTCCATTTTTTTTTCTAAATAATATCTAATACTCTCAACTACAAACTCAGTCTATAAATAAAATATGTGTCTAATGCATTTGTGCTTTCTTTGTCATTATTTCACACAGAACAGTTCTATGAGAAATGCACAATATAAAAAGCACAAAACCTTTAACATCATGTTTAGTGTTATTGTACTACATAATTCACTTTGCTTAGCAATATAATAATGATATTGTTATAGATGTGTATCCAGTCAATTGCTCAATATTAAACAGTATTCCTACCTTTGTGCACTTGAATACAACTAAGATAAAGGACATAAACAATAGCATAGAATTGGCTTTATAATGTACAATTGAATGTATTATTAATGGATCATACCTGTTTTGTCAATTTAAAATGCATAACAATTATGAATGAGTCACTCATCAGGTATAACTAAGACTCCCCACCTAGGAGTTAGATGTTATAAATAAATAAGAATAAATATATCTACAGTGCCTTCTCATTATTGAAGGGACCAAAGTCAAATGAAGGTGAGGCAGTTTTGTTAACATTAATTTGGTTTAAGGTAAGTGCCACTTACTTTTTTACAATAAATGATTTACCATAATCTTATTGTTGTTGAACTGCTGTAAATATTTCAGCTCAAAAAAGTCTATTATTTGTTATAAATTTTAGCTTATTTCATCGCAGTTTACTGGTCTAATTTTGATGGTCATGGCATGTTTATAAATGCCCAAGGGGTGAATGTGAATTAGACAGAAATAGAAAGGCAGAAAAGATCCACATAAGCTTTATAATTGCTTCACCCAGATATCATAGATGTTACCCATAACCTCACATGGAAATAGGATTTGGCCGAACCCCGGAATCCTTCTGGAAAGATTCGGCGGAATACTGAACCAAATCCTAATTTGCATATGCAAATTAGGGGTGGGAAGGGGGAAATATTTTTTACTTCCTCGTTTTGTGTCAAAAAGTCATGTGATTTCCCCCCCAACCCCTAATTTGCATATGTAAATTCGGATTTGGTTTGGCCTGGCAGAAGGATTTGGTAGAATCCGAATCCTGCTGAAAAAGGCCGAATCCTAGCCGAATCCTGAACCGAATCCTGGATTCGGTGCATCCCTACTAGGAAGTCTGCCAAACACCCAGATTTTGAGAAAATGCTGTCACACATATATTAAACTATGGGTTTAAAATTATTTGAATCCCTTTCTGTTATCCCCTTGATCTTATGCAAAATGACGTCTCATATGTAGAAGGTGCAGTTTTCGTGTAATTTTAGTGGCGATTATAATTATTTTCTTTGCCATCCTATTTTATCTTATTAGTGTGGACTCATATGGGGAAACGTAAGATTTTTTAAAAAAAATTGCAATTGCAATACAAAATGTATGCCTCATGTGCGAACACATTTTCCTTTGTAGGAATTTAGCATAGCTTTTTCAAATCCGGAATCTTTTTAGCGACCACTCTGACAGTGGAATAAAGGCTGCAAATTATTTAGTGCACAGTGTATGTAATAAAACTTCTTACTGAAAAACATGTTACATTTGTCGGAATACGCACGCGCTCCCTACAGCATTTGCTCCAAAAGATTGCGCCACCTTCGAGCGCGTCTTAAAAGTGCGCAATGCACAATTAAAATTTGCAATGTAATAAAAGACTAACAAACAATATTACATTGCAAAATGAAAAATTCTCATCTTATTTTTGCGAATTTGTATTCACTTTGCAAATTTTATTACATTCCCCCCACAGTCTTTCTCTGTGGTTCCTAGCTTGTTTTTTTTTTTAACGTCTGCTCTCTCTTTTTTTTAAATGAAGGATAAAGGGCAGGATATCCCTTGTTAAATATGAGTTCAGTGAATAGGACTTGCACTAAGCATCAATTTTGCTTATTGTTGTAATCACACAAACATTTATGGTTTTGTTATTTCTTGAACTAAATAGGGCAAACAGGGAAACTGAACTTCTTCCATGTTTAGTCCCTATAAGATAATTAGATCAACAGTGCACAGATAATCCCCTTGCATACCTGCCTTTACTTTGCTTCTGTATACTGGTAATCTAATAGACAAAAATACATTCAGGACAAGCCCTTTCCATTGAAGTCATGTTGAATAAGGGTATATACTAAGCACTTCAAACTGACCATACACAAAGAAGTCTGTTAATTTAGTATTTTGCCTAATTCAGGGCAATATCTATCTCCCTGATATATATATTTCCAAATCCCTGGCCAGATATTAGTAGGGCATGCTATCACTTTGTCCCAAATTTACTCCCATAGTCTAGTGCAGTGATCCCCAACCAGTAGCTCGTGAGCAACATGTTGCTCTCCAACCCCTTGGATGTTGCTCCCAGCGGCATCAAAGCAGGTGATTATTTTTGAATTCCAGACTTGGAGGCAAGTTTTGGCTGCATAAAAACTAGATGTATTGCCAAACAGAGCCTCAATATAGGTTGACAATTCACATAGGGGCTACTCAATGGCCAATAACAGCCCTTATTTGGCACCCCAAGAACATTTTTCATGCTAGTGTTGCTCCCCAACTCCTTTTACTTCTGAATGTTGCTCACTGGTTCTAAAGGTTGGGGATCCCTGGTAGTGCAATGATGGAAGAGTCCATTATGGGATTTATTGTACCTACCCCCCAACCAAGTAGGAGGTGGGAGGAATTGACTTGGATAGACAACTCGTTTTAATAGCTAAACCCCATTGGTAGTAGTGTGTGGGCTAGAGATAGTTGTGGGGTTGCTTCTCCAAACTTATGACACCAATTTTGGGTAAGGTCAATCCAGACCCACATTGTTCCTCATACCGAGGTAAGCATCAAAGGAATTTCAGTTGCTTCAGAATAAGAATAGCAACTAAAAATGATGATTCAACAGTTCCCCCATGAATGTAAAGAGGTGTGTATATTTGGCCATGTGCATAAATATAATATTTATTAAAATAAAAAGGTATAAATTTCTACTCACTCACTCCTGAGTGGGCATATTTTGCACGAAAGTGTATTCTGCTCTTTATAAGTAATTCAAGTGAGTCAAGTACAGTCTCATAGGTTTTAGAATCTAAGTACAATATTATGTCCTTTCATGTGATACAGGCAAATTAATTTTAGACAAAACACAGAACATATTACAAAATGCTCATACTACCACTGTAATTGGTATTTATACATGCACAGAGATGCTCTAGAGCTAATGACCCACACTGTACAAAGGCAAGTGTTGTTCTTTACTACTTGGTTTAAGTGGGAAACGAATATTCTGATACAGAGTAAAGTGGTGTATCTGGATAAACTCTTTTTGAATAATGCATTACCAACTTGCATTGTTTCTCTGTCCTCAGCATTAGTAATTGAAACAGAATTCTGATCTCAGTTGGTCATTATATTTGCCTAACTGGGCATATGTTTTATTTTCTGTAGTGTTCTTTATTTTCTAACGTGTTAGATTTAGATTTAGTCTTGTTTGGCTCAATCTACGCCCTGTCACACAAGAGGTCACATTATTGGTTGACACTTCAGCTTGCAGTGTTGGAGATATATTAGCATGTGTGTTTATAGGCTCATCTGTTCAGCCATGAAATAGTGTTCCGGTGTTTGGAATGTAACTGGATCAGCCAGCTCCAACGTGAAACAATGCTTGCTTGTGACGCCTCCATAATTCTTATTAACATGTTTTCCTTGCTTATTAGTTGCTGTTATTGATGTGAATCTTGTATTATGTTTAATTGTCCTAATTGTCCTAAGTGCTTTTACATTCTGAAACATTTTTGAAGGCATGCCAACAGATAAATAAAAAGCAAGAATATCAGCATCCAAACCAATTACAATAGGTGGGCAGCTCTGCAACTCAGAACTAAAACCCCCATCATCTTTAGTCAACTGTTGCTATAGTTCTAAGAAGCTGAAGACCAGGTGCTCTAAAAAAAAGAAATAAAATAATTAAGCTACATAATTCTCTCTAATATATATATTATGTATATGGATATGTACTAATGTTTTTACTTTTGTATCTACTGATAATGTCATCAACGATTAAAATCATGTTTCTTAGATTGAAAGGTCTACGGAGCAGAGATCTCCTTCCTCTTATCACTATGATATTTATCTCTTAATTAGTGAAAATTTGATGCCGGTGTTATCAACTATTAGTTGAGGTCTGACGAAGTCAGAACATACAATAGATTATAAAAAAAAAAAAAATAGAAAAAGAAACCCCACCAATAGTTGTAGTTCTATAAATAACAAAAAATTCTGATAGGTGTTACGCCTTACTTATATAAAGACTTAATTAATTAATTAATTAATTAATTAATTAATTAATTAATTAAAGTACTAAAAATTTTATTAAAGTGCTAGTACTGTTATAATAACATTAAATTATCCTAAATAGTTTGAAGTGAAAAAAATTTGATAAGAAGGATCAATTCAATTCATCTGTGAATTGATAATACTTCCTAAATTCATCCACAGATAGACAAAAAATTCATTATTTAATTGGTGCAATAATTTAAAGTGTTCAACCTAGAAAATTGGTTAGCTAATTAAAAAGTAGTATGAAAATTACCATTAGTATGAACTTGGTAGTGGGTTAAAAAAATTTGTACTCACAATCCATAAAAAAGTTAATAGAAATAGGAAAAAATAGATGGTGGAGTTGTCCCGTAAACTAGCTGCCTGATTTATTTCTAGAGCCTGGGACACCACAAAGATAAGGCAGGACAGGGTAACCGGGACTGTGGCCTTGGTATTTAACTTGCCCTAGATGTTTAGAGACGCTAAGTAACCCTAAAAAGCCACAAACCGTCGGCCCCTTAGAATGGAAAGAAGGTTAGAGAGGTTGTATAGAAAAGGTAAGGATTTGACCCAATGAAACTTAGCCCCACTTCCGTTGAAATAAGAACCAGACTGTTTATGTTATGAATCACTGAGAACGCCAAAGTATGTTTCGCTAAAAAGCTTTGTCAAGGCGGAAATGAGGCGCCCCACCAGTGTACGTGTAGAAATAGACTTCTGCAATATGCGCCATTGATTTTGATTCTCAGAGTGTAGTCATTGAGAATGCGCCGAACTTAGTTCACGAACATTTCACCGGTTTCGACGATAACGGATGGCTATTGACTTGAATTGTCGCCGGAGTCAAAATCGACATTTCGCGACTTCTTTGACAGTTCTTTGAAATCCGTGGTGAAGAGAAACGGGACAAATTCGCCTATCACTAATATTAATCTGTAATGTAACTGTACTTTGTATTTATTTGTTATTATTATTGTATTGATGTTTTACGTTATTGTTCTTCTGTACTAAGTGTCTAAGTAGACTAATATCTGATCAAAAGAATATGATAAATGCCCAGGCTGCATTTGTTACTTGTCTACAGTGTATCCTATTATTATAAATACAATGATATGCGGTTACTTTGTGCACTGGCCATACAGTATAACATGAGCAAATACAACTAGTAATGTATTGTAGCCTTTCCTTTTTAGGTGAACCCTGGGGAGTCTCTTTTCATTATGAGGAAAAGCAGGACTTAATCAGAATTCAGATAAATCAGGCTTACTTTCATGGGTTCTCCAGTTGTGCATGCTATGAAATTGTTCATATGTGGAACTGGTTTCTCGTTGAGAGATGAAGATGATCAGGGTCTGTTTGCCAACAAATATGAGTGAAACAGTTGCTCAAGTTTGAAAATTTAAGTTTAATTTCAGCAGATAAAATATTTTCAGAATTTTCAGGGGCCAATTCATTAACTTCGAGTGAAGGATTCAAAGTAAAAAAACTTTGAATTTCGAAGTGTTTTTTGGGCTACTTCAACCATCGAATGGGCTACTTCGACCTTCGACTACGACTTCAACTCGAAGGATTTGAACTAAAAATCGTTCGACTATTCGATAGTCAAAGTACTGTCTCTTTAAGAAAAAACTTCGACCCCCTAGTTCGCCACCTAAAAGCTACTGAACCCAATGTTAGCCTATGGGGAAGGTCCCAATAGGCTTGGCTAGGTTGTTTTAGTTGAAGGATAATCCTTCGATCGTTGGATTAAAATCCTTTGAATCGTTCGATTAGAAGTATTTAATTGTTCGATCGAAGGATTATTCCTTCAATCGCAGTTTTTGCGCAAAATCCTTCGATTTCGATATTCGAAGTTGAAGGATTTTCATTCCCAGTTGAATATCGAGGGTTATTTAACCCTCGATATTCGACCCTTGTGCATCGGCCCCTCAGTGTTGTGGGTTTTGTGCAAAACATGCAGAAAATGCTTAAAATGGGAAGAATGTTAAAGGGATGGTTCACCTGTTTAAAACTTTTAGCATGTTGCAGAACATTTATTGTTATTGCTACTATTTATTATTCATCTTTCTATGCAGGCCCTATTCATATTCAAGTAATTTATTCAAATCAATGCATGGTTGCTAGGGTAATTTGGACCCTAGCAATGAGATTACTGAAATCGCAAACTGGAGAGCTGCTGAATAAAAAGCTAAATAACTCAAAAACCACAAATAATAAAATATGAAAACCAATTGCAATACTGCAACACGGGTATTCCAGCTGTTTCTCTGGATATTTAACCTATGTCTTATTTCTGAAGATTGAGTAAGGGGAACAAGACAGATATTGAACTATGTCTTGCTGTGTTACCCGTTACCTTGGATATTCTCTAAACTATAAAAAGGTATATACTGTAATTAAAATATTTCCATATAGGTATGGCCTTGTTATAACTGGGGACAGAAAAAAATGGTAGCCTGCTTTGGCTCAGCAAGGTACTACTGGATTAGTTTAGCGATGACCATGTAGTTATTGGGGGGGGGCATTTCAGCATAGTGTGCAGTTATTCTGACAGGACTGATGGGAGTTTACTTCTAAAATTTAGAGCATATAATAAAAATGACTATATTCCCTAAATTACTTTACAAACTGCAGACGTTACCCTACCGCATCTCCTTGACTGACAACAAGAGACTTCAACACATTTTACCTTTATTTGGAATAAGAAACGTCCACTGATAAAATTCACTACACTCCAATTCCAAAAACACGAAGGTGGTCTCAATCTCCCGAACATACTGGAATATAACGATGCGGCTCTTCTCAGATATGTGGGTGACTGGCTTCATCACAGGAACATATATACCACAATCTTCTTGGATGCTGCCCTGTCGGAGGGGATGTCCCTCAACTCGCTGCTACACACACCTATGCAGGAAATCCCTAAGAACATGCAGGGACACCCCCTCTTTATTCACACCTATAGAACCTGGCATTCTATTCGAAAGCGAGCAAATCTCTCCCCTTTCAATTCGATCAACCTCACCTGACTTGGTAACAGGGAATTTCCCCCGGGTTTGAATAGTCTGATTTTTAACGCTTGGCAAACAAATGGCTTGCAGAATATTAAAGACGTGATCACCCCCGATATTTCGTTACAACCCATTGCTACCCTGCTTCAGAAACACCCTTTTTTACAACTTCACCATTTCTCACTGCTCCAGCTCTTACACTTTGTCACGCAAAGTTTGACCAGCTTGACGGACAGGGATAAAAACAGCCCACTTGATTCACTATGGCCCAATCGTAACACTATCAAATCAACTGCACACATTTACAAACAGATTAGGACAACTCTTGACGCTGATATTGCCACTACGGCTTTTACGAAGTGGACCTCAATCATTCCACATGCTGATAATGTGGACATTCTTCGTTATCACACTCAAATGATGAAAACTTTACCTGCTAGCGTATACCAGGAAATGTCCCTGCAACTGTTGCACCATACTTATCTGACACCTCTAAAGAGGTTCCACATAGGTACGGCATACTCGGATAACTGCCTCAAATGCGAAGCGCCCACTGCTGATATGATACATTGCTTATGGTCCTGCCCACTTATACAGCAGTTCTGGAGGGAAGTCGCCAGCTATTGGGAAACCTTGACTGGTAAAACACTAACTATTTCTGCCACTTGGGCTATATTTCGTAAACTGCATTCTACCTTTCCCATCTCCAAACCGGAGCGGGCCCTAGCTGAAAGATTGGCGGCGGCAGCCAGAAAGTCTATCTTACATACTTGGCTATCCCGAATCTCCCCGCCTTTATCTCTGGTACAGCGTAAATTACACTATATCCAGCGCCGGATTTCCGTGTGCGGCGCCCCTAGGCCGCGCGGTCCGACCAGGCGGCCGCGCGGTCCTAGCGCCCACCTCACCTCCCCTTCCCAGCGCGCCGGCGTTTTTTCGCCGGCGCAGCTGCTGTAATTGAATGGGGACGCACGCGTCCCCATAGTGCGGCTGGGCGGCATGCCGCCCCTATTTTTTTGCCGCCCTAGGCCCGGGCCTATGCGGCCTTGCCGCAAATCCGGGCCTGACTATATCTTCCACCTAGATTGGATAGAATCCCTTACACATAGAGAAAAAAACGCAGAATGGTTTTTCGACACCTGGATGTCTTACATAAACACCCTCCCACCACGAAATCCCTTACTATCCAAACCTTTCACAACACCACGTGGTATGACAGGGAGCTGCTGCTGGGGACCGATCTTGTCTGTGAGGCGGACCACCTGTTGAATTCGGCAGGAACCCCACAACATCCAACTACTATGGGACCCCCCAGGAGTCATCATCTTAACCGATTGTTTACTGATACTTTACCACAAACGGTATAGTCTCTAATGCTCTAACCTGCCATCTTTGGACTGTCCAACTGTGAGTAGCTTTCAATGTCCGCAATTGGGAGACTGCTCCTCTGTTTCTATCCTGCAATCACTTGGCACTGCATCTGAAAACGAATAAAAACATTTGTGAAAAAAAAAAATTTAGAGCATAACATCACAGCAACATTATTCATGTAGTTATCTGTCTTATGAATATAAAGTATGCTCTACAAAGCAACTATCACTGATCTACAGTTCGACGGCTGATAAGTTATTGCTATGTAGTGTTAGCAGGCTGCTGCTTATTGCATCATCATCATGCCATGATGATGCAATAACAGGAGGATAATGACTTCAGAACTCAAGTAGCAATATGGGGTTCCATTTTTCATTTGTGTGTCACATTCAGAGGTTTCCTATCTGTTGGTCATTCTCTGTTCTGTAATGAGTCTTCTGGTTTGATGTTACAGTATGTCCCTAGCTAGCTTTTAAGACAGCTCCTTATGTTTGTCCAATCCTGACCTCTGGTATGACCCCTGTGTTTGCTGCCTGCTCTGACCTTGGCCTGACGCTGGATTCTACAAGATTCTATGACCCATGAACTGCCTATTGACAGGATGAGGTCATGTCAGATGTTGTTGATATAACAAAGGGCCAATGCCAAAAGTCATGTGCTGAAAACTGTGTTCTAGTAGTCATCTAGTGGGTCAAAAGCTGAACCCTGGCTTTTTTAAACACCCCACCACTTCTCTCATAGAATTGCTTTTGGACTTAATGTAAAAAATAGCAATAACCTGATATGTGATTAAGAGCTAACAAGTTGTCAAGATGACATGAACTTTATTAGCTTGCAGCTTAGGGTGTATATGGCAAATCTCTTGTGTTGCTTCACCTCAGATATTGCAAAGTTCATCTACAAAGGGTACGTGAGTACGATAATTATTATGGCCCAGAAAAGTCTTTCTGATAATATTATGTACTCGTTTTGTTCGGTAAATTCAACCTCAAATCTTCAAACCACCCGAGAATAAGGCAAGATGGTAAGCAAAGGCAGAAAAAAATATATAATTTAATTTACTGCGGAGGGGGTGTCTACATTTTGGCACCCCACCGTGAATTAGCCTTTCTTTGTCCTTGAATAAATATTAACTTCACTAAGGATTGGTTCAGAGAAATATAGCTGCTTCTTCTTGGTGGTAGTATAGAAGTGGTACTTGATTATCACTCCGACTGGCATACTTTAATTTTTTCTACCCGCTAGGTAGATTCTAGTTATCAGTCAAAGGGTTAAATAACAATTCTAGTAGCTCTATAATGTGTACAATAAAAAGTTTAAAACCAATTAAGGCTAAGTGAAGCTTTCAAAATGAAGGTAAAACAATGCAAACATCAGATGTGCATTTGCATAATCTAATACATAATATTTTCTGCAATATCAGTTCATTATATACACATTATCTGGTCTAAAAAAAAACATTTTGCACAGATTAAACCAGGAAATCAGTGATGCAGATAAACAAGTCTGAAAGTGAATATTTTAGAAAAAGATATTATGTTTCAACAGGGACAGCCAGACTTGATTATTTATTTTACTCTCAGGGATACAGTCGGCTTGAAGCTGTATCGCCATGGCAAATAAGGCTGATTTAAGAAAAGGGGTTTAAAATATTAGTGTCAAGTCAAGGCTATCTAGTGGAGAGTTATTTAATTTATAAGCTGCGTTAGGACTAGGTCAATTAATACATCAATGGAGGTCAGGTACAGCCTCTGAAAGCAAAATATATTTTCACAAACGTGAAATAAGGGATCCAACAAAAATAAAAGGTACAGATTTTGTTGTGGTTTGCAAACTGGAAAAAAGGGAATGTTTATACTTCACTGCTTTTCTGGATATTTAACCGTCAAATGTGAGTTCAGTCCTTTTCTATTATACCTTCAAATCTTTATCTTCTTTATGATAGAGCACACAGCTCTATACTTTTTGTAGCTGCTACTGTCTTTCTTCAAATACCTCAGTGCCAAGATTTTGAGATGATTTTCCTTGAAGCCCACTAATAGATAATCTTCTCTCTTGGGAGGTTTCTTCCCATCAGAAAATGTTAGTAAGACACGCTAGAGTAGAGTGGAGAGTGTGGGGGGGATAGCATACACCCAAAAGGCAAAATTAATTGAATCCAAATGTTCCTATTTATGGAACTACTGCGTTGAGATGTTTAATAGCTGATACATTTTGAGAGTAGTTCTATTTTTCCATATATATATATATATATATATATATATATATATATATATATATATATATATATCAATGTTTCATGGACCAGCACTCCCTTTATTGTGAAACAAAAAAATCATTTATTGCATCTTAAGATGCAATAAATGATTTTTTTGTTTCACAATAAAGGGAGTGCTGGTCCATGAAACATTGATGTATACAAGACTTACCGTGCACCCCAGCTTGTTTCAAGATTGATTTTGGAGTGCGGATACTCATTTGGAAGATTTATATATATATATATATATATATATATATATATATATATATATTACTGACATTATTATTTACAAATCATCATAAATCCCCTTTTCTCTCTCTCAGACCTGGTGACATCTTTCATCTCCCATTAAAGGCTGAATATCCGCAAAAAAAGAGAACAGAATCAACAAAATTTAATTTTTTCCAGCCTCCAATATTTAATCAGAGACTTTGAAACACTATACAAATAATAGAATTTTAGCTTTTTTTCTATGTAATAAACTTATTCTAACAATGTTTCCAATTTCTCTTCAATTCAAAATTTTTATTGATGTTTTGTAGTGCAAGTTTCTAACAATGTTGTTTGAAATACATAACAACAGTTACAGCAAGTCTTTTATTTCATCATCCTCTCTGTACCTCTGTGCATTAGGGAAATCATTTCGTTTTTCATTTTGACAGAAACCTTTTGAAACTTTATACATAGATCATCCCTAAACTGGCAGAAACAGTTGCAAAGCACTGAAGTATGACATTTTCCTACTTTGACAGTTTTATACATAATGGCCTTAGTTCTGAAAAGCTCCTGAACACTTTACATGTATACTTGTCACTGCTGCTTGTAGCTATTTTTATATCAAACAACTGGTACAACTTATATATATTTATGAAAAATGATATAAATAAATATACAAGTATTGTTTATTTGCATCCAGATATTTTCATGCTCTTTCATTATAAGTCAATGGGAGTCATGTAATAAATGCTACTTGCCTAGTAACCCATATCAACCAATCAGCATATAGCATTTACTGGTTAGCTGTTTAAAACAAACATCTGATTGGTTACTATGGGTTACTAGAAGTGAACAAGCATAATCACATAATGCTATTCCTCTGTAGAAGAGGGGACATATGGGCAGGAATGATTTTCCCCCCTACAATTATATATATATATATATATATATATATATATATATATATATATATATAGATATAGATATAGATATATATATATAGATATATAGATATATAGACAACTGATTTGGGGCTTCTAATTTTGGCTTTTTCGACATTTACGCTCAGCTGCTCAGAACGATTCACTGCAGTTTCCTACAGTTGGCTTAATGGCAGGATGTTTGCAGAGCCTCTTTTATGATCAAGGCCACATGTTCCATACTAATAGTTGTGTAAGCTCCTGAATCCTTTACACATATCACATTAAAGCTCAAAGTAACACAAGTGGAAATATTAAAACTTGTAAACGTAACTGTATATGTTCACCCAGAAAAGGCAAGTAGACTATTTTATTTTTGCCAAAAAAAAGTCTTATTTTACATACGGTAAGAAAGATTTTGATTCTATGGTGCCATGAATGACAGTTAAGCCTTATGATCTGACATTAAGCACTAAAATCATTATATTCTAAACAGCTGATCTGGTATGTGTTATGTAAATGCAGTCCCCATGGTGTGCTCAAATTTGAATGGCAGCTTCATTGGTTACAGAGTTTATTTATATAAACTATATACTGAGGCAAACAAGCAATGCAAAATCAGATTAACAGTACATTATATTTAAACGCATACAATACACCATTAACCCTTTTAGATGTTACAGGTATAGGATTAGTTTTCTCTGTAATAATAAAACAGAACCTTGTACAGGTATGGGATCCATTATCCGGAAACCCATTATCCAGAAAGCTCCAAATTATGGAAAGGCCGTCTCCCATAGACTCCATTTTATCCAAATAATAAAAATTTTCTAAAAATGATTTCCTTTTCCTCTGTAATAATAAAACAGTAACGTGTACTTGATCCAAACTAGGTATAATTAATCCTTATTGGAAGCAAACCCGGCCTCTCTGGTTTATTTAATGTTTACATGATTTTCTAGTAGACTTAAGTTATGAAGATCCAAATCACGCAAAGATCCATTATCTGGAAAACCCCAGGTCCTGAGCATTCTGCATAACAGGTTCCATATGGGTCCTGTTATCCAGAATGCTTGGGACCTGGGGTATTCTGGATAAGCAATATTTATGTAATTTGAAACTTTTCCATTAGAAAATGTATTTACTTAAAAATTATTTTGATTTTAAATAAACCCGATCGCTGGCTTTGCTTCCAATAAGGATTCATTATATCTTAGTTCAGATCAAGTACAAGTTACTGTTTTATTATTACAGAGAAAAAGGAAATCATTTTTGAAAATTTAAGTTGTTGATTATAATGGAGTTTATGGGATGCTGTAATTCTGAGCTTTCTGGATAACGGTTTCCGGATAATGGATCCATACCTGTACTTGATCCCAACTAAGATATAAAAGATATAATTAATCCTTACTAGAGGAAAAACAACCATATTGTGTTTAATGAATGTGTAAATGATTTTTTAGAAGAGCATTCTGGATTAACTGTACTGTACTAGTATTTTAATAATAGTTTTTATTAATAAAATGTATATTTTAAGTTTAGTAGTCCTTTAGACCTAGGCCACACACACACAGCGTTTTTTTGGCTATCGTAAAAATCCATCCTGTGTGTATTTTTTGGGGGTGAAATCTTCCCGGTGTGCACAGTAACAGGTGAATTTTATTAATTTTTGGAATATGCACACAAGACAGATACAGATAGGATCGGCTGCTGGCATAGAGAAACACTGTGGGGCAGATTTATTAAGGGTCCAAGTGAAAATTCTAATTTTAGAATTTTTTTTTTTGGTCAAAACTCTCAAATTCTTATTGTGAATTATCCAAACTCAATTCAAGTTTTAATTCGAATTTAGAGATTTATCATACTCTGGCCTTCTAAGAACTCGAATTCGACTATTCGCCACCTAAAACCTGGCGAATTACTGTATCAGTCAATGGGAGAGATCCAGGAATAAATTTGGTGATGTTTTTTTATTCAAATCAAATTTTTCCAATTCGAATTTAATTCAATTCAATTAGTTTAAGCGGAGAAAATTAGATTTTATGAATAAATGTCTATTGATCGAATTTTGAATCAATGGGAGTTTATGGGAGTTTTAAAATAATCACATGAATACGAAATTTGACCCTTGATCAATGTGCCTCCCCGTGTGCCGTAGGCCTTAGTATGAAAGAAGAAGTAAAGCTTAATTAAAAAAGTAGGGCAGAAATGTTGTGCATTATGTTTTAGGATCTATACCAGTACAAAGCAACCACAGCCCTTTAGCAGGAAAGATGTGTGTCTCCAAAGATGCCGCAGTAGCTCCTTCTTTTCTTCTGATTTACTGCACATGCTCTTAGGGACCCACTCACAATATACTGAATATATATATCATATAAATGTCACAATATAAGGCTGAGGCTTATTAGTAAATAATTATTGGTACATAATCCCCCCGAACTGCCTCCCCTGCCTTCCTGCTGGCTAGAATGAAAATCGCCGGGGGGATGGCACGCGAAGTGCTTCGTTTTCCGAAGTCGCCCGAAGGTTCCTTGTGAGGCAACTTCGGGCGAGTTTGGAAAAGGAAGGAATCCTCAAGTTGTGCCTCTTCCAATCTCATATCTCATGCACATGGTGGTATAAATGGTCTCTGCTCCATATCAGTCTCAGAATGTTTTCATTTGAAAGAACTGATTATGGTGTGGGGGGGGGCAGATTAATGGGTTTATATTTGCTTTAAATTATTTATTTATCTGTAATATTGTTATTAGCTACGAGGCACTGTCCAAATGTCAGAGCTGCAAGGGCATTTGAATACTTACCCCATATGTAATAAAAGGCCCAGGAGCAGTAACCCGTAGTAACCAATTAGATGTTTGCTTTCAAATAGGTGACCAGTAAAATGCTGCCTGCTGATTGGCTGCTATGGGTTACTTCACCTGGGCAAATGTAGTGCCTTTTATTGCATAACCCACAAAATGTGTAAAACCCCTGCCTTTTAAGTACATTTAAAAACGTGTGTGAAATCCTCTATATCGCATTGATTGCCTCTGTAAATCAAGATCATTTTTAATCAGGTCATTTAATTAGGTCATTTTTAAAAAGGCCTATGGCAAATTGAGCATTTTGACTACCATGGAGCTGCGGAGAACAGCGGCAGTCAAAATGCTCAATATGTCTTCCATATTCTGCCCATGGTAGGCACAGATGGGGACACATAAAAGTAAGCGCTTCTGAGTGGTGTCTGTTTGTCATTGCCAGTGTCTGCTATAGGACAAGTGTCTCCTTTGCTTTGTAGTAGGAATCAATGTAAGATCATTTTTATGCTGCGGTACTAATGAACCTCATAGGGCTAAGGCTACTACCTACATATCCTACGTATCCAGGCTTTACATTCGTGTGCTTGTGTTCTAAAATGGGTTTTTTTTTCATTATTATTACTCTTTGTCACCCCCCCCCCTCCCTGTTATCCGGCTGCTTCTTATCTCTCTAATCCTCTTCCCAATCACCTGCTGCAATTGCTGCCTCGCTCCAGTATATACATTTATATAATAATCCACTGCTTGACTGTCGCAGCATTGTCACATATAATTACTTATTAGATATCAATACTGTCTATTCATAGTAATACAGAATTGTTCCTCAGATGTGTCTGGGTTACATTATTCTAATCTACATTTTACCACTGAATACAATTCGTTTATTCAGAGCACTGGAACAGCTGAATACTGTAATGTATCCACAGCCATATGTAACCTTTTACTATCATTCTTTCTGACGTTTTAGAATTTTTTTATAAGAGTATGATGATATACATGAAGGCCGGGGATATTGCAACATGTTCTATTTAAAGGATTTGACATAATTTAACTCATAGGGTAAAAAAAAAGTAATTTATGCAACATTTATTACATTTACCCATATGGCAAATGGTGTTGCCACATTTCACAGTTTGCTAGATAACAGATTTCTAGATAAGAGACCCCCTAGCCTGCATTAGTATATAGGTATGGGACCTGTTATCCAGAATGCTCAGAACCTGCGGTTTTCCAAATAACAGATCTTTCCATAATAATATATTAAGTCTACTAGAAAATCATGTAAACATTAAATAAACCCAATAGGCTGGTTTTGCTTCCAATAAGGATGAATTATATCTTAGTTAGGATTAAGTACAAACTACTGTTTTATTATTACAGACAAAAAGGTAATTCTTTTTTAAAAATTTGTGTTATTTGGATAAAATGGCGTCTATGGGAGACAGCCTTTCCTTATTTCGTAGCTTTCTGGATAATGTGTTTCCGTATAATGAATGCCATACCTGTACATTAGAAATGGTTTAATGAATGGTTGTTACAACCTTCTAATTATCCACCTTTTTCTTGTGACAAAATGCAACATCTACGATCATTACATTCATTGGTGCTGTGAAAGGAGTCATTCATGTTATGTGACTGTTTAATAGTTTAATAAGTAATGAATGAATGTAAATTAGTCCTGAAATAAGGGGAATGAACGCTGTTAGTGGCCAAGGATGAATGATATAAAAGTATTTTGTGTATGAAAGGGCTATTGTAACCCCCATGGACATCTACATCATAACTGCAATATGTATCAATATGCAACATGTTTTATTTTACAATGAAAGAGAGACACTGTAGACTCCAGGATAAAGGAGCATGTATAAAAACTCCCTCTTGCACTGTTTAATACAACAATAAACCCACTGATGCATTTTCAATGCAAGTCCTACATATTTACCATGGGTGTGTATCTTTGCTTTAATGTGTCACTAACATGTTGGAACTCCGTGCCTAGTGGATCCTCTGACCCTTTGTTCTGGAGGGGGGGGGCAGCCTGACTCTCACATCTGCAGAGAAAGCATTGATTTATGGTTATAGCAGCTGTACAGCTAAATAGGCTGTTTTTTTTTTATTATTATTTAAAGGGAACTGGGTGGTTAATGCCAGGTTGGGAGAGATTTTTACTCAACCTTTCCAAGAGATGGGGATCCACTAAGCACAGATACTTGTTAAAGAAACGTATTTGTCAATACAATATCCACCGTGTATTATCATTCACCAACATAGAAAGTTGAAACAGACACAGGCAGTACTTTTGTCAGTCTGTTTCAACGTTCTATAATACATGGTGGATAGTGTGTATATGAAACAGAAGGAAAAATACTTGAATACCACTCTGAAAAATAAGTTTCTTTAAGCACAACAATTGAAAAATGTGTCAGTATCATTCGAAGAACATTTATTTATTATGTGAACTTTACTGTTTGAGCACTAAACACCTTTATCTTGGTTATTGTAGTTCAATGTATTTATAGAGAAGGTTGACCTTTTTGAAAAATGCCACTAAGCTATGCTACAGGGACCATTTTAACAAATATTGCACATTATAGGCTTGGGCCACACAGCGGCTAAACATTGTCTTTGAAAAAAAAAAGCTAGCCGAAATCTGCTGGCGGATTTTTGCCCTACTGGGGGCAGTAGCCTCTTCCACACTGAATCGGTTTTTCACAAACAGACTTCGTGAATTTTGTCTCAAAATGCAGTAGGTATGCACCGAATCCACTTTTTTGGATTCGGCCGAACCCCGAATCCTTTGTGAAAGATTCGGCCGAATACCGAACCCAACCCAACCCCTAATTTGCATATGCAAATTAGAGGTGGGAAGGGGAAAACATTTTTTACTTCCTTGTTTTCTGACAAAAAGTCACGCAATTTCCCTCCCCTAATTTGCATATGCAAATTAGGATTCAGATTCGGTTCGGCCGAATCCGAATCCTGCTGAAAAAGGCCGAATCCTGGTTGAATCCCGAACCGAATCCTGGATTCGGTGAATCCCTAAAATACAGAGACTCACGCTTCTTCACTTAAATCCCACCTGAGTCTGTTTGCACTGAGCCAATACAATGCGGAAGAGAGAAGAGGCTACTGCTCGCTGTAGGGCAGAAATCAGCTAGCGGATTTTGGGTAAGGGCACACGGGCAGATTCGGGGAGATTAGTCGCCCCAGAGACAAAACTCCTCTTCTTCAGGGCGACAATCTCCTCAAACTGCCTTCCCCTACCTTCCCACTAGCTAGAATGAAAAATTGCCAGCGGGGTGGCACTTAATTTTCCGAAGTCGCACGAAGTTTCGACTTTTTTATTTTTAAACACAAAATTTACTCAGAGGAGGTTCTGTGCCTCATTATGTTTCCTGTTTTGCCAGTCAACTCAGTACAGGTATGGGACCTTATATCCAGAATGCTCGGGACATGGAGTTTTCTGGATAATGGATTTTCCCATAATTTGGATCTTCATACCTTAAGTCTATTAGAAAATCATGTAAACATTAAATAAACCCAATAGGCTGGTTTTGCTTCCAGTTAGGATTAATTATGTTTTAGTTGGGATCAAGTACAAGCTTTATTATTATTATTACAGAGAAACAGGGAATCATTCTTAAAAAATTGGATTATTTGGATAAAGTAGAGTCTATGGGGCAAATTTACTAAGATGCGAAGTTGCGCCAGGCGCATCTTCGACGCACTTCGCCAGGCTTATTTTCGCCAGCGCTCCACAAATTCACTAAAATCCGAAGTTGCGCACAGGGGTAGCGTAAGTTTTCGAAGTTGTGTTAGCGTTAATTCGCCAAGCGAAGCGAAGTTTCGCTAGCGATGGTTCATTTGCATACAGCGCGAAATTCAAATTTCAATGGAGGAACACGTATCACCACTTCAAATGCCTAGAAAACCTTCAAATCAGCAAATAAGAATTTTATTTTGCCCTACACATGTGCCCACTGTCTAGGTAAGTTGCCATGAGTCAGGAAATGTAGGGGGGAAGGAGGGGAGCCCCAAAAAATTTTTCGATCTTTTTCAGCCTATCACGCCTATGGGACTTAGAAAGAATTTTGACTTTTTTTTAAACAATCCCTATCTACTCTATTGCGCTTCGCCAGGTCTGAGGTGGCGAAGGAAGTCTAGCGTAAAAGGTAGCGTTCAGTACACTGCGTGTGTTAGTGAATTTGCGTAGTTACGTCGCTAGCGAAAATTCGCCTGGCGTAAGGGTGCCAAGTAACACTAGCGAAATTAAGCCAGCGTTCGCAGTAGCGAAAAATGCCAAACGCTGGCAAATTAGTGAATTTGCGCCTATGGGAGAAGGCATAACTTGGAGCTTTCTGGATAATGGGTTTCCGGATAACAGATCCCATACCTGTATAAGCTTTGACTAATACTGTCTCTCCCTATACATTTGTATAGTATAAATCATCCAATACTATTAATGCTAATAAGTTAGAAAGATCTGGGACAAGTGCTGCACATTCTATCTGATGAATTGCGCCCCTATTGATGCAGTGAAACTAACACTACCATAAGCTGGCATAATTCTATGGTTCCCATAGCGGCCTGCGGCAATAGGCGTAGCAGATTTGCACCTAAAAAAAAAATCACACAGACATGATTGCAAAACATCCGAATTATGCAATATCTTCTCTGTCAATTTGGAACACAATTTTATCTAATTTGTACATATGTGCAACCACAATCCCAAGCAAAATTTTGTTGGAATTGTCAGAAAAATGCTTAAAAAAAACCAAAACACCAATGACCAATTCCATCCAAAATTGCACTTTGCAAACTGGGGCTGCGTTTATAATATGTTTAAAAGTTGATGAAAATGGAAGTGAGTGTGGCAGTCTGACCTTTATCCACTGGGGGCACTGTTTCAGCATGGATTATTTTCTAGTATTTATATTATAGCACTGTTTGTGGCAGCTGTAACTTATATCAATAAATACAAGTATCTTAGTTTCTGATAACAGAATAAGTGATCATCTGTTAAACGTGCTAACGTTTGTAGTAAAAAAATGCTAGATATTTCTATTAGTTAATATACTAATTAATACAGGTATGGGACCTGTTATTCAGAATGCTTGGGACCCGAGGTATTGCGGATAAGGGGTCATTTGGATCAACGTACCTTAAGTCTGCTAAAAAATCATTTAAACCCAACAGGATTGTTTTGCCTCCAATAAGGATTCATTATATCTTAGTTTGGATCAAGTTGAAGGTTCTGTTTTATTATAACAGAGAAAAAGGAAACCTTTTGAAAAATTTCATTTTGTGAGTCTGTGGGAGATGGCCTTCCCGTAGTTCAGAACTTTCTGGATAACGGGTTTCACGATAATGGATCTTATACCTGTACCAATAATATTCACTATATAGGGGGTTATTTACTAACATATGAATTTATCTCATAATTTAAAAAAAAAGCTTGACCAAAGTCCCATCCCCAGTTTTGCCTTATTTATTAATAAAATAACTAGAATAAATCGGATCGGGAAAAAACCTGATAAAACCGAATGAAAACCAGAATCGTACAATTTTTCTGGACTTTTCCCCCTGAATCACTTGATTTTTTCGGTTTTGCCCCCAAAATTTATCGGGTTATCGGGCTAAACCCAGGGCAGACCATGATATCTTCCAACTGGGATAAGGACATCTCCCATTGACTTATACATGACCTCTACAGGTCTGAGATGGCGGATTTTCAGATTCGGGCTTTTTGCAGCAACGGGGTATAATAAATCTCCAAAAAAGTCATGTTTTTTTTTCCACAAAAAATTAGATTTTTTTCCCCCAGAAAGCCCTACTAGACAAATTCAAAGTTTAGTAAATAACCCCCATATTGTCAGCATTAGATGGTGTTTACAAATGTCACCTATAATGTCAAAGCAAAGGGTATATATGACATACTTCACAGCTTCCTCTTGCTTTGCCTTCATATTGTTGCCAGGCCAATAATTGGTATGAGACTTCAAACTGAACAAACAGAACTGTTTTAGGGGTTTGTAATGGAGATTGTTTCTTGAGTGATCCTGTTCCCTTGGTGTTTCAGCAGCTGATAGTGACCTGCTTCTTCTCCGTTTAATGTGAGCTGCTTGCTTTATGCCAGCCCCCTCCTCCCTGCAACAGATTTCTTGAGCTGCTATGTAAGCAGAAACATTCCTATTCCTGCTTCAGAGTCTGGTGTTGTTACTGCTACAAATAAAGCGAGTGCCTTCTCACTCACCTATGTGGGACACGTCTTCTCCAGGGACTCATGCCGGCCCCTCACACAGCACATGGAACAATAGAGCAGGGAAGACACAACCAGCAATGTTACTAAGGCAGCAGCTGGAGTTTTGGAATAAATATACTCTAGGCCAGCAGTCTAATTCAGTCTCCCAGATATTGTTGGACTACAACTCTCAGGGGCACATGTATTAACGGTTGATTGAAAATTAGAATTTTTACATTTTTTTTTTATAGTCAAAACTCTCAAATTCAAACTATGAATTATGCAAATTCGTATTTTTTCAAAATACAGGTAATGCTATAAAACACTCTTTCATGTATACACAGTGTATAGAATTATATACAGGTATGGGACCTGTTATCCAGAATGTTCGGAATCTGGGGTTTTCCCGATAACAGATCTTTCCATAATTTGGATCTTCATCCCTTAAGTCTACTAGAAAATCATGTAAAGATTAAATAAACCAAATAGGCTGGTTTTGCTTTCAATAAGGATTAATTAGTTTGAATCAAGTACAAGCTACTGTTTTATTATCACAGAGAAACAGGAAATCAGCTTTAAAAATTTGGATTATTTGAATAAAATGGAAGAGAGCCTTTCCGTAATTCTGTTTTCCAGGTAACGGATCCCATACCTGTTTATTCATCAGGGTTGAAGAAGGCTCACATGTGCGGCTGAAGCGTTATGCGCTAATTATAAATAAACGTTGGTACATATTTTGGCAAGTCCTGCATTGTGCCTAACTGTTTATATATATTCTAAAACTTCCATATACTGTATTTATTAATAGGGCCATTAACCTTGAAATTAACTTTTAGTATGATGTATAAATTCTATAAGTAGTCTAAGACCATTTTGGTCTTTGCTAGATTTCTCTTTAGAGTTCTGAATAATGAAACCTGTTGTTCTACAGCTCTTCAGTTGGGAATATAAACTGTTAATGTAGTTAGGTCCAGCTACCGTAGTTACCAGCAGTGAATTAATTGGCTGCCTGGAATATGAATATGTGAGGGTCTAAATAGAAGAAAAATAAATATAAATAACAATAAAACTCTAGCCTCGGGATTCATTTAATTTCTTGTTGCCATGGACAGTGATTCAATCCAATCTTTCTGGGGAAAGTACTTTTATTTGATCCATTGAGCAAAGCTTTTACCTTGGGGGACATTTATAAAAAAAAGAGTAAAATTAGAGCTTGTCGTATTCCACCAGTAAAATTCTGCCACTCTCTTTTATTTTTTTTATTGATAACTAGTGATGGGCAAATTTGGGGCGTTGTGCTTCGCTGAAAAATCTCCTGTGAAATTCGCAAAACAGCGAAAAATTTGCAATACGTTGAAGAATTTGCAGAATGGCGCCAGCTTCTGACATTCGCCAGCAAAAATGCACCGGCGTCCAAAAAACGGACGCCGGCGTCCATTTTATTTGACACCGGTGAATTTTCACTGGCGAATAAATTCGATCATCACTATTGATAACATAGTTATGAAGGGGTGAAAGTGAGAATTGACCCTTTCATAGATACATCTTTAAAAATCCCACAGAAATGAACGGTTGATAAAATTTCTGGCAGTTTATGATGAGCTTTAATTTAAATATGTTCCCTTATCTCACATGATTTCCCACAATGGCAATTGGGATGGCCTTACTAGCTATAGTGCCTCAACTACATGGAGCCATATTGGTTGGGGCAGGTTGTTTAGAAGTAAGACACTTAAGGCAGCCATTCTGTGCACGTAGGGACAGTTTTAGCATAAGGAAACTCATTTTGTTATCTTTTCCCTTGTCAATTCAAGATATTAGTGGAAGGTTATTATTATTGTATATCCTTAGATACACAGGAAAGAAAGCAGTGTAGAACTGCTGCAGAGAAAAATCTATTAGCTGGTAATGTTTTCATTGATTTGGCTTATATATTTATGCAGCTTCTCCCTCCCTGTGAGTGCAATTTTATATATTATATTTATTTCTTATGAAACATAATTGACACTGCACTGCTGTCTAAATGTATTTGTATTATAATGGAAGACGAAAAGAGAGTATTTGAATAAGAAAAATAACAATAGCCTGGCAATCAATCTGCTTTCACGGGCCATAGCAACCTGATAGCTGGGGAAGTTCATTTTCAGTTGAAATATCTCTTTAAGCTGATCCAATGCTGCCTTTAAATCTAATCACCAATGCCTTCCTTTTGCCTAGCACGCCACCAATGAGTAAATAATAAGCAAATCTATATTTCACTGTTCCCCTAGTAGTAGCTAAATGACCAATTATATTATACTGCAGCAAATGGCAGTGATCATTCACATAAGATAGCCACAAAATAACCTCAGATCCAATTACTGCTGAATGTTAATCAATCCAGCAAGAAAAGTCAATTGAAATACATTTTCCTTGTTTGACAATTCACATTTTGAACATTAAGGGTCAGATTTATGATTACATCTTTATTTTTTTACAAGCAGTAAAAAGAAAATAACAAAAGGAGTTGATTTACTAATCATTTACAACTCTTAAGTAATCTTGGAAATTATCTTTACCAAATCTTTTATTTCCCATTAACTCTATTGCGTTCATTTCCTGGGGCATTGAAGCGTTAGAGCTCATTTCTGAAGCTGGGCTCAAACATGCCAAAGCAAAGAATGGATCACACACTGAAAGTTGACACATTAAGAGGGAAACGCTTAGACAAATATGTCAATACACAGTAGAAAACTTTTAATACCTCATACATGTTAATTATGCTAGTTTTGCCAAAGCCAAAACGAAATGGAATCTAGGATAGAATATAAAGAGGGAAAGACTCCATTTTTGACCTAAACACTTTAAGGGCAGAGACACACGTGGAGTTTCGGCGAGATTTAGTCGCCTGGTGACAAATAGCCTCTTCTTCGAGTGACTAATTTCCCCGAACTGCATTCCTGACGGCTAGAATCTAAATCGCCATCAGGATGGGACTCGGATCACTTAGTTTACCAAAGTCACCCGAAGATGCTCGGATGACTTCGGAAAACGAAGCGCTCTAAATGCCATCCCGCCGGTGATTTTGTTTCTAGCCAGCGGGAAGGCAGTTTGGGGAGCTTAGTTGCCCGAAGAAGAGGGGATTTATTGCCAGGTGACTAATCTGCCCAAATCTCCATGCGTGTCTCTGCCCTAAAGTTTCAAGTTATTGATCCCAACTGGAGTGTGATTGCACAGTTGATATTGAAGCTTGCCAAACAGGATTAGATCAGCTTTTTTGGCAATACTGATAAGTAGATCCTTGTCACCCATGTAATGAGCCATATTAGGCTAATGTTAACTTTAGACCCCTAGGTCAACCATTCTATAAGTTATATCTAGTATAGGTCAATCTAAAAACAACTGGACTTGCTGAGTAATCAATGAAGAGTAATCAATGAAGACGTTTCACTAGATACAGTAACACCTGTATCTAGGAGTTGCATGACACATTGGATAATCCTATCACAACTACACAGAATCAACACCTCTGTGAGTTTCTTCAGATGTCACCTCTTGAAGAATTACAATGTGACATTGTAAATGGATTAGTGGAAGAGTTTATATGCCGAGAACTTCCCACACCAGTCAGTTGAACTGAAGAAGCTGCTCGGATGAGTAGTGAAACGTCTTCATTGATTACTCAGCAAGTCCAGTTGTTTTTAGATTGACCTATACTAGATATACTATGACCTGGATGAATGAAAATCTTCATAGTCACATTCTATAAGTTAGAGCCTGTGAAGACCAGGGCCACATCAAAAGCTCCATGTGGACTTCCCAGTTGGGATTTGTGATTGGGATATCTGGCTCAGATCAGACCAGAAATCAATATGAAAGGCAATGATGTTGATGACAGGTAATGTAGGCCATTTCAATGAAGATATACTACTTCTAAATCAGTATTTAAGAGACACTGTCCCCTGGTCTAAATATATTGTTAAATATTTTGTTTAGAACATTAGAAGAAATGAGCCCGGCAGCTCTTATTTTAGCCCCCAGCTTCTTGTTTGCTGCCACAGCATATATTTAGGAAAAGGAATCCCAAGATTTAATGCAATGGAACAATATCTGCTCATATGGCAACACCAGTCCTCTGTATGCCACATTCCCAGGCTAGCATTGTGAGTTCCAGTGCCAACATGCTTTCATGATTTAAAATCTGGAACCTGTACATACCACTGATTAATAATTCCTCCAGTTGCACACCATGTGATTCCCTAGCATGCACCCCTCCACAATAATAATTCATAATAATCATCCACTACAGGTAAGTGGATTTTAGCACCAGTTCCTCTTTAGGCATATTATGATACTGGCCTCCTTCTCCAACTACCCAGGTGCCAGGACTGGAACTATTATACATTAGGAATTGCACATCATTCATCAGAGAAGGTCGAACAGGCCCAAAGTGCAAATAGTGTAAATAGGGCCAGATTGTGTACAATTTTGTGTCCATTTTAGTACAGGTGTGGGACCTGTTATCAAGCATGGTCAGGGGTTTTCCGGATAATGGATCTTTCTGTCATTTGGATCTTCACACTTTACATCTACTAGAAAATCATGTAAACATTAAATAAACCCAATAAGCCAGTTCTGCTTCCAATAAGGATTAATTATATCTCAGTTTGGATCAAGTACACGCTACTGTTTTATTATTACAGAGAAAAAGGAAATCATTTTTAAAAATCTGAATTATTTGATTATAATGGAGTCTATGGGAGACAGGCTTTCCGTAATTTGGAACTTTTTGGATAATGGGTATCTGGATAACGGATCCCATACCTGTACTCTGCATTTGAGCTTGTATTAGTAATTGAGAGGGAATGAATAGAATGATGAGTATAAAAAATAGCCATAACAATAAGGGGCAGATTTATTAAGTTTCAAGTTGTGTTTTCCATGATATATTTAAGTTTTCGAGGTTATTTTTGAGTTAAAATCTATTTTTTGTGTTAAAAAAAACTAGAATTTATTATAATCTGACCCTGAAAATAGCTTGATCCGAAAATACGCCATCTAAAACCGGTCATGTAGGAGTCAATGGCAGAGGTCCCTTGAACCATTTGAAGATGTTATAGCCTTCATGGTGTTTGAGTTTTTTTGCTCGAAAACTCAATCAATTTGAGTTTTTTTTTTTTAACCAAATTAAGTTTTTGGGTTGTTAATCTGAACTCGCAGATTCAAGATTTTTTCCATTCGAGTCAGGAACAGTAACATCAAAAAATGAAAGTATGTTAAAGTAATATAAATATAATGCAGTGTTCCCCTGCACTGGTAAAACTGGTGTGTTTGCTTCAGAAACACTACTATTATTTATATAAAGAAGCTGCTGTGTAGCAAAGGGGGCAGCCATTCAAATGAGAAAAGGCTCAGGTTACACAGCAGATAGCAGATAAGCTCTGTAGAACATAATGGTGTTATCTGTTATCCACCATTTAACTTGAGCCATATAGCCTTTTCTCAGTTTTCACCATTACTATACAGCAGCTTGTTTATTTGAACTATAGTGGTGTTTCTGAAGAAAGTTTTACCAGTGCAGGACAACAGTACATTATATTGACATTACTTTAAAACACTTACATTTTTTTGTGTTACTGTTGCTTTAAATTAGAAATCATTTAGGTTGTGAGTTCTATAAAAAAGTTCACCTAACTCAAAAACTCAACCTTTGATAGATAACCCACTAAATGTGTAGCTTTACAGAGCATTTGTTTTTTTTAGATCGGGTCAGTGACCTCCAGTTGAAAGCTAGAAAGAGTCAGAATAAAAAGACAACTAATTAAAAAACTATAAAAATAAATAATGAAGACAAGTTGAAAAGTTGCTTAGAATTGGCTGTTCTATACTAAAATGTAACTTATAGGTGAACCACCCCTGTTCTTACACCTCCCCTGAACCAGTACAGGGCTCTTAGTTCACTGTGCCTGTGTCATGTCTATTCAACTCCACCTCCAAATTCATACATTGTTTTTCACCGGTATTGCTGCATATCTTGTGCATGATGTAAATATGCTGTTATTATTGGAAATAATGCTTCATTGTGTAAAAAAAAAGGCAAATTAAGCTCATCCAAAAGTCAAAAGGACACAAATACTAAGGCAAATGTTACATGTATCACCTGTCACATAAGAACGCCCCTCTGCAATATCAGATGCAATTTCCTTTGACTATAATAGAAATTAATCTACAATAATCCATCCCCTTCCCAAATGTAATATGGGTCTAACACCCCTACCTCCCTGGAGCATTTTTCACTGCCATACACAAAACATCAAGTATGGGATTTTTAATAGAAGATCAGTTTCACATCCCTTAAAGGAACAGTTCAATGTAAAAATAGAAACTGGGTAAATAGAGAGGCTGTGCAAAATAAAAAATGTTTCTAATATAGTTAGTTAGACAAAATTGTAATGTATAAAGGCTGGAGTAACTGGATGTCTAACATAATAGCCAGAACACTACTTCCTGCTTTTCAGCTCTCTAATTCTGAGTTAGTCAGCGAACTTGAAAGGGGGCTACATGGGACATAACTGTTCAGTGAGTTTGCAACTGATCCTCAGCATTCAGCTCAGATTCAAAAGCAAACAATTATGACATATGTGGCCCCCTCTCAAGTCTCTGATTGGTTACTGCCTGGTAAATCAAGAGAGCAGCAAAGCAGAAAGTAGTGTTCTGTTCTGTTAGACATCCAGACACCCCAGCCTTTATACATTACATTTTTGACTAACTAACTATATTAGACACATTTTTTATTTTACCCAGTTTTTATTTTTATACTGAACAATTACTTTGTAATTCTTTCAAAGCCGGGCCACGCTGGGCAGGCGCCCTAGGTAAGCCAGCCGCCCTAGGCAAGCCAGCCGGATGTGGTGCTGTCTTAGTGCACGCATGTACGAATTGACGCTTGCGTACACAAATTGGCATGCGCGAATTTGCGCTCGCGTGCGCAAGCGCGTATGTGTGGTTGTGTGTGGAATTTGCACACATGCGCAGAAGCACAAGATAGGCCAAAACAGCACAGAAAATTGGCCAGAAAGGGGACCAGATTTAGGATAGGCGACAGAGGAGGTACATGCCTGGTGCCCCCCAAGCTTTGGGCCCTAGGCATGTGCCTACTCTGACTACCCCTAGTTCAAGCCCTGAATTCTTTGTAAGAAGAAGGAAAGCTGTGGAGGCATTTTATTGCCAGTATATTAGCTGCAATAGTGCAAGCTAGAATGCTATATTTATTAATGGTATTAATACCATACCTGAGTAAAAAGCTGTAGAAGCTCTCTGTTTAGGATAGCAGCTGCAGAATTAGCTTGGTGTGACATCACTTCCTGCCTGAGTCTCTCCCTGCTCACTTATAGCTCTGGGCTGAGATTACAGCAGTGAAAGGAGGGGGGGGAACGAGTAAACTGAGCATGCTCAAACCTGGGGCAAGGAGGTTTAAGCTGAAGGCAGGAAGTCTGATACAGAAGCCCATGTGTACACAATAGAAGGAAAGAAATGCTGTGTTTCTTTTGACAGAGGACTCAGAGCAGCATTACTTTGAGGGTTTACTGGTATATTTAGATGGACCTTTCTGATAAGGCTTACTTAGTTTTAACCTTTCCTTCTCCTTTAAGAAGACTTGCAGATACAAGTACAGGGCACACTGAGGTTACTGTAGTACTTGTAGACTTGCCATTCTGCAGTACCCAGTTCAGCCCCTTATATTTGCACCAGTCCATAAGCAGAAATTAATATTGATTACATGATTGTATTTATATAGTTAAATATAAATCTGACATATTCTGCATTCTTTTTAGAAATCCTGCCTCTGTCCGAGAAGATTGTTATTTTTATTGTCACTTTGTGTGGCTTTCTGCGCCAATTTAATTGTTTCAAAATCCACTTGAAACAGTAACCAGGGACTGAATGGGTGGTTGCATATTTATGTGACGGATTAAAGATGTCTGCAGAAATCAGAAGAGACAAGCAAACATAATGTTTGTGCGGGGCCAGCGGGGGGACAGGGCTGGTGGTGGGTGAACAGACAGTTAGTGGGTAAGCAGGCCCGCAGCAGGGGCCCCAGGGGGGTTTGGGGGCCCCTTGGGTAGGAATTCTGGTGGGCTTCACATACCTCAGTCTGACCCTGCCCATATACAGGCACATATTCGCCCACATCTGCAGCTTAAATTTACTTGTGTATGGGCACCTTTAGACTGGAATACCTCAACGATCAATTTTATTCTTATTATTTTATCCTGTCAGTTCACTGAAGGAAGCACTGGCAGTTGTTCAATAATCTTTCCATTCTGTGAAATACAGGATGATTTGGCTCGAGTATTACCGGATAATGCAGCTGCCCTAAACATATGACACCGGTCCATATTATACTGCTTATTTTCAGCTCAGAGTTCACAGATTGTCCCCTCACATCAGAAAGTACTTTTGCCCCTAACCTTTGGCCATGAATGATACAGCTGAAATAATAACAGACCTGAGAGCAACTGCATGCACAGGGTATGTGACATAAGGGTAAGCAGACAGAGAGAATACATTACGTATTATATATACAGGAAATAATGGTTTCAGCTGTAGTTGTACATCATGTTGCATATGATAGCACTTTAAAATTTAATCAGTTTGGCACTGTGTTTCAGTAGCATTTTAAATTATTGATCTGGATTTTGATGTTTCTGAAGTGGAACAGCAAAACCCTTCTGAAAAATAAATATAAAAGCGACAGATGCTAAAATACAATTTTTCCAGTAAGTAATCAAATAAAGACTTGGGAAAGTTCGTTTTCTGCTTGAATGAGCAAGTGGGTTGGTTACTAGTAGTGAAACCACCATGTGTAATTTATAAGTGAGGAATTAGGTGATGACAGGTTTAGGATGACTTCATCAACTGGCCTGGTGCATTCTAGACAAAAAGAGCTACATTCCGGAATGGCATTTGCTTTGCATTTAGAAATGAGAGTTTCTATTTGCGCTTTTTATGCAGCATCACGTATGTAATCAAAGACCCCACTGGATCAGGAGAGAGGGGTATAGCACAATAGAAAACAGTGTGCAAAGGGGAAAAAAAGAGCCAATTGGAGATTGCCTCACACTCCGTTCTGCCTTTCCTGTATTTTTTCCTTTTTTTGCCACACCCATTTTGTGGCCACATCCTTTAAATACCACAAACACCTTCCAAACACTTTTTTCAGTTCAGCTATCAACTGGCAGATAGGTAGTTAATAAAAAAAAAGGTTGAACTCAATGGACATGTCTTTTTTCAACCTTACTTACTATGTAACTATGTTACTATGTAGTTGTTTTCAGATTGTTCCCCAGAAATAAAGACTTTTTTCAATTATGTTCCATTATTTATTTTATTTTATTTTTAAGTTTAAAGTTTAATGTTCGTGTCTCTGGTGTTTGCCTGGCAGCTCAGTAATTCAGGTGCAGACTCTAAACTGATGCAATTTTGCAACATTTAGGGGCAGATTTATCAAAGGTCAAAGTGAAAATTAGTATTAAAAATTTCGAATTTCAAGCTAATCTTTGTGCACTTCGACTAGGGAATAGTCCAAATTCGATTAAAATTTGTAAATTATAATTTGAAAAAAAAATGTGAAAATTCGAATCATGCGCTGTCTCTTTAAAAATTAGACTTTGACAATTCGCCATCTACAACCTTCCGAATTGCTATTTTAGCCTATGGGGGACCTCCTAGGTCAATTGGTGGACTTTGAAAAATCAAAGTTTTTTTGGGTGGGGAAACTTTGAATCATAAAATTCCAATGTGCTATTACTTCGATTTGTACGAATTAGATCGAAAACTGACCTATTCGATTGAAAACTGACCTATTCGGCCAAAAAAACCCTTTAATTTAATTTCGGTTGGTCTTTTTGAATTCGAATTTCAAAGTTTTCAAATTCGACAAATCTGCCCCTTAGTTGATACATTTCTCAGCAGTATCTCTGGAGTATTAACAACTATTGTATCAAGTCTAACAGCTGCCTGTAATGAAACACAGAGATTCTGCTCAGCAGGGACAAAGATACGAAATGTATCAACTAAATGTATCAATTTAGAACAGTTTACAGGGTCGGCGACCCCCCCTGCCAGAGCTGCTTTAGAAGGTGAAAAACGACACTTTACACTTCAAAATTAGAAAAACCGTCACACATAGAAAATAGAAAGTAATTGGAAAAAGTTGTTATTTCTGGTGATCAATCTGATCTAGTTGTTTGAAGGTGAACCACCCCTTTATGGGTCATGCTTTATGTATTATTACAGTTTTGCTAATTAAGGTGAAATTGCCCTTTAAGCTGCAAAAGCTGCTTATTTTATCAGTTACTGTTGAATCTTTGCTAATCCTAAATAGTTACAAATGCATCTAAATGCAGGTGCTGAGTATTCTGGGCTCTCTGCCAAGAGCCTCCTATTTAATTAAGTTTCAGAAACCTTGTATAATTTTTCCTGGAGTTAGTGCAGAAGAGCAAAGATAAATGCGAACATTTCAATAAGAATCCAGGACTGCGGGCTGAGCTGTCAAAATCAGGACTGTCCAGCAAATATAGGAACAGTTGGGAGATATGCCCATGCAATAAGCAAAGTGCAAAGAAATGGCCAATTGTGGGCTTTCCTAATATGTGTTTTCTTTATTGTACTTCACAAAGAAAGCATGGACCAAGCTCTCAAGCATATTTAGCAGATCTTTCTGCATTTTCTTTTATGCAGCTGTAAATACATATGGATAGCACTATGAAACAGCACCATTGATATGTATTTACTAATCGCAAAAATGACTCAGTTGATCTCTAAACAAAAAGCGCAATGTGTTAAAGGAGAATTAAACACTAAGGGGCAGATTTACCAAGGGTCGAATTTCGAATTTGAAAAACTTCGAAATTCGAATTCTAAAAGACCAACTGAAATTTGTAAAAAACAAAATCTGTGTTTTTTTGCAGGTAAATAGCCTTTATTGGTTCAAATTGGTCCCAATTCAAATCATACGAATCGAAGTAATAGCGCATTCGAATCATACGAAACTAAGTATCTTCCAAAAAAAACCCCTTCGATTTTTCAAAGTTCGCCAATTGACTCCAAATAGGTTCTAGCAGAAAAAACCTGAATGTCAGGAAGGCTATTAACTTCTTAAAATAGGTCAGCAGACATTGACATCAACATGAATTCGAGTTACAGTGCTTCCATGGTAGGGGGGATGATAAATCTCAGATTTGAATTCAATATTCGAGTTGTTTTTTTTAAATTGTGAGTTTTTACCAAATATTTGAATTTACCATTCAAACCATAGTAAATCTGCCCCTAAGCATTCATTTATAATTCCAAAGCAAACATGTAACATGTTTTAACCTACTAAAATATCCTATATATGATCCGACAATATCAATTTAGCATGCTGTCTCTCCCCCCTCCTAATATAAACATCTGAAAAAGAGTTGTGCGAAATTGACACTAGAAAACGACAACGGTTAATCATTTGGCTCTTCAGATCCCTTAAAAGCCTTATGAAATATCTCTTGGCTTCAAATAAAGAGGCCACTTATAGGCATCATTTCTTCTTGCTGGCTCCTGATTTCCTATGCATCCGCCTGACACTGATGTGATTGTCCTTGCTAATCCATATAATCAGCTAATTTGCTGCTGTCGATGATAGGTTTAACCAATACAGACACTTTCATATTTCAGCCTCTTCTAAACTCGATCATGTGAAGTCAGAATTAAATAGGAGGAACATTCATTATAGTGATTATTATAAGAACAATTGCTATGATACAGTGACAGCCATATACAGGTTATTTTGATTCAACGCTATCCGTATGTGACACGTATGAATGTAAATGTGTTTTATAAAATATGATCTGTCTTAGATGCTCATTCCACCTTGAACTGCTTGTTGTGACAATAGCCTTACAATATGACTTTCTTGGTTGTGGTGTTTATGTCATGTTTATGTCATGTTTAAGTACTTCTGCAGCATTAGATTTGGACAGAATTATCTTCAGGCACGTCTGGTTTAGGGAGCTTTATGCAGACACTGGCTAGAGTTCAAGGATGTATTGTGACAAAAACATTGCTGGGCGACAGTCCTTCCCGTGTTCTTTTAATTGCAGCAAATACGGCTACAATACTAGTAAACTTTCATCTTTTCTGTAAAAACGTGTCCCATTTTCTGACCTACTCATTTTTTTTGCAGAAGATCTTTTTTCATATATTTGTAAAAAGCAACCTGTGTTTCAGAATTCGTTTTCTTGTAATCACGCCCTATTACAACGTGGGACTTAAAGTACCCTCAGTATTGTTTATGTAGTTATATACAGCACATTATGTATTATTTATAGACATGCCTTGAAAACATACATAATTTATATGCCTTGATTGTTGCCTCTGCTACAACAAATTGAATATGTGGCTTATGCTAATACAAGTATAGTATCTATTATGCAAAATACTTGGGAGCTGGGGTTTTCCAGATAAGGGATCTTTTCGTCATTTGGATCATCATACTGTAAGGCTATGGCATACTAGGAGATTAGTCACCCTTGATAAACCTCCTTTTCCATTGGCAACTAATCTCCTGCAAATGCTTCCCTAATGTAAATAATGTAAATTACCAGTGGGGAACATGTGTTGCTTCAGCTTTCCAAAGTAATCCTATCAAGACTTAAGCTGGCCATAGACGCAAAGATCTGATTGTACGAATCGAGGATTCGTACGATTTTCGAACCGTGTGTGGAGAGTCCCGACATTTTTCGTCCGGCGGAGATCAGTCGTTTGGTCGATCGGACAGGTTAGAACATTTCTGTCAGCTGCCGATAATATCTCTGCGTGTATTGCCGATCGTACGATTTTCAGTGGGAGACTGTCACTAGCTTTGGTTGGACATAGATATCGTACGATTGCTGTCAGGGGCAGAACATTGCTCATCTATTCTTTAACTAATCTGACTGGTAAGACTTTGATCTGAATGGTTAGTGGCGGGTCGGGAGATGGGAAAGTCTGATCGTAAGATGATTCGTACGATCGGATTTTTGCATCTATGGCCAGCTTTACCTGTTGCGCCACTGGAGGTCATTAGTGTTGGCTTGTTCTGAATTCTTTTTACACCTATTATACTCCTGCCTTCTGCTTCATATCTCCTTCATATCTCCACCCATCTCTATTTCATTATTCATTCTTGACCCTTTATAAGACTGCCCCTGACCTAAGCTCGAAACTTGGTCATTAAGCTATTGCTGTGATCTAGCTCCTGGTTCTTGTAATCTTGTTCTTGTGACCCCTTTTGATTCCTTGTTCCAGATTCCTTGTTTCAGTTTCCTTTTCCTGTTCCAGTTTCCTACCTTGTTCCTGTACCCTTGTGACCCTCCTAGCCTTGCTCTTGGATTTCCCGGTTCTGACTCCTGGCCTGTCCCTCGACTTTGCTTGTCTGCCGCCAGCATCAACTCTTTGGACTGATCCTAGATTGTGTCTCTGCCTGACAATTTCTTATATTTAAGTTTGTATTTTCATTGTGAGCACTGTTGCTCGTATCACTTCTCTTAATACTCTTTGTTTATAGCTTCAGACCTCAGTACTGCAGTATATGGTTACACCCCGGGTTACCCAGTCTTTAGGCTCCCAACTTCATGGTACTCCACGGCGTCTCCCCAAAGAAGAAATGACACGTCGAACTTGCTATTTACTAATTACTACTACATATAATATTACAATTCATTATATTTAGGACAATTAATTTTTTACATGTCTTTTAAATATAGCTATTTTTGGAGGAGAGGTACACATTCTTCACAAAATTCCCATTCTAATGAATTTACATAGTAAAATAGACTCATGACTAATGAACGCTAGCGAAACTGGGCCAGCGTTTGGCTGCTGAGATGCAACTTCACATTTTAGTGAATTGGTGTAGTGGTAATAAATTTACGCCTGGGGAAGTGGTGCGAAGTATGGAGGAGCTGGTGAAAATTCGAATTTGCCCCCACAGATTGTAAAATCCCCCGGAGCAGAAACTGTTGAGAGTGATGTATAATCTCTGTAAGATGTTACAGAATAGGTTGTCACTATATAAAGAATAATACTAGCCTCCAAATCAAGGATTTTACCAGAAACTGATAAAAATCTTTAACCTGTGCTGTCACACAATCAGCTAAAGGTAAATCAGTTGGAAAACTCTTCTGTGCTCCAGATCATTATCTCTGCTAATAGCAAATGTTAAATCACAGACAGAAATAAAGATCATTGGTTTAATATTTAAAAAAAATACTGCACATTTCCTCTTGGTCATAACCCTATCAGGGTCATTTAGCCCTGTATTTAAAATGACCACTGACCTTTCACATTGCTTATCTATACAACAGTCAGAACACCTTTAAAATGAATGCCTCCTTTAGCCTTGTTTTCCCTGTTTGTTTGTCCCTAAGACACATTTAGTGACTGAAGTGTTAACCTTATTCAGTTAAAGGACCAGTAACATAAATTTTTTTTTTAAAAAAAATTCAGTTCTTTTTAACGAAAAAAAAAAACACCAAGACAGTTTGAACTTTTGATTTGCAAAGCTTTTATTAAGAAATTACTTACTTCCATTAAATGGACTGAGTTTTTACAATGTCAAGTGTCTCCCTCAGATTTGGTGAAATCTATTAATACTTATAATAAATTAATTTTGGCAGAGAGTTGGAGAATACAACACTTTAAGCTTATTCATTTAGGATATGGGAAAATGTTTGCTAAAAGTACCTCTAATAGTCCTATATCATTTTGTCCTAAATGTGACGAGACTAATGTGTCAATTTTTCATTCTTTATGGTCCTGTCCAATAATTAACCTTTTTTGGAGGGAAGTTACTAATTTTTTGAATTCTAGACTGAAGATAAAAATTAAACTATCTCCGTGTATTGCTTTACTGCATCTAGATATTAATATGCTTTCTGCAAATCCTAAGTCAAATATTATCTCCCATGAAAGTAAATTATTGACTTCCTTTTTTCTAGCTGCTTCTAGGAAAGCTTTATTTAATTTCTGGTTACAAAAGGAACCCCCCTCATTATCGGACATCATCTCTTATATGAATCAGCTTACTTGGCAAGAAGCCTTAATAACTAAAACTAAAGGAAGTATTTCCAAAGATTCTTTTAGGCTGGTTTGGTCTCCTTATTTTGAAATCTGTAACTCCAATACTGGCGATCAAATAATGCGCTTTCTTCAATAGTTAGATGACCTATCTGACACTCAAGATGATAAATGGGCTTTTTCGTTTTTTTATTACTTGTGCATCCACTGGCTTAGTTAATTTTTAGTTCGTTTTTTGTTATTTTTCATGAATGATATAGTTTTGATACTATCATGCCATTGTCTCCTTTGCAACATATTTTCTTCATCTGCATAACATTTGTTGTCATTTTGATTTCATTTGTTTAATATGAAAATCAAATAAAATATTTTAAACACAAGAAATTACTTACCAATTCTCTGCATGCGCTCCTCTTCAGAAACGGCGACAGGGCGACGATCCATCACGCAACGCTCGATTACTCCTCCCTGGCTATCAAGGCAGGGAGGAGAAATTGAGCGGCACACAATGGATACCATATATTTCTTAATAAAAGCTTTGCAAATTAAAAGTTAAAACTGTCTTGGTGGGTTTTTTTGTTAAAAAGAAACAAATTAAAAAAAAAAAGATGTTGCTGGTCTTTTAATTTCCTTATTTTTGTTGTGCAAGTCCTGAGATAAGAGTTCAGTCATTTTGTGTTTTATATTTTAACCGACATTGAAGTACTCTCATTGGACTCTCTCTCTCTCTCTCTCTCTCTCTCTCTCTCTCTCTCTCTATATATATATATATATATATATATACAGTATATACCCATATATACTTAGAGTTATGGACATTAGAGTTCAGTTTTTGCTTCTTCTATATATGTTAGCAAAAAGATATTACAGTTATGTTTATTTTTGCACCTATGTATGTATATTTCTATTGTACAGGTATGCGATCTGTTATCTGGAAACCCATTATCCAGAATGCTCCAAATTACGAGAAGGTCACCTCGCACAGACTCCATTTTAAAAAAAATAATTAAATTTTTTACAAAAAAAGAAATATGTACTTTTTCTTTGTAATCATATAACCGTACCTTGTACTTGACTATAACTTGACTCCTTATTGGAGGTAAAAGAATTCTATTGAGTTAAATTAATGTTAAAATTATTTGTTAGTAGTCTAAGGGTCAGGACACACAAGATTCAGGGAGATTAGTTGTCCGGCAACAAATCTCTTCTTCGGGGCAACTAATTACCCCAAACTGCCTCCCCTGCCTTCCTGCCAGCTAAAATGGAAATCGCTGACGGGATGGTACTCGGAGCGATTCATTTTCCGAAGTCCCCTGAAGTTGCCTGACGAGGGGGCGACTTCTGAAAACAAATTGCTCCGAGTGCCATCACGCCGGCGATTTACATTTTAGCTGGCAGGAAGGCAGCGGAGGCAGTTCGGGGAGATTAGTTGCCACGAAGAAGAGGAGATTTGTAGCTGGGCAACTAATTTCCCTGAATCTGCTTGTGTGCCCTGACCCTTAAGGAATGATGTTCCAAATTACAGAAAGATTCTTTATTCAGAAAACCCAAGGTCCAGAGCATTCTGAATAACAGGTCCCATACCTGTATTTACAGCACTGTACACTGTACAGGTATGGGATTCGTTAACTAAAAACCTGTTATCCAGAAAGCTTCAAAATAATTTTTTACTTTTTATACTGTAATAATAAAACAGCACCTTGTACTTGATCCCAACTAAGATATAATTAATACTTACAGGAAGCAAAACCAGCCTATTGAGTTTATTTAATGTTTACATGATGACCTCCTAGAACCTATCTGGAGTCAATTGGTGGACTTTGAATCGTACGATTTGAATGCGCTATTACTTTGATTCGTACGATTCGAAATTTGATCGAAAATGGACCTGTTCGATTGAAAACTGACCTATTCGGCCAAAAAAAACTTCAATTTAATTTCAGTTGGTGTATTTGAATTTCAAAGTTTTTCAAATTCGAAATTCGACCCTTCAGGTATGAAGATCCACATTAAGGAAAGATCCATTATCCAGAAATCCCCAGGACCCAAGCATTCTGTATAACAGGTTCTATACCTGCACAATAAAAGAAAACAATACATCAAACAAAATAAAAAATACAGTGAAATCTCAATTTCATATGCACTGATATAAAGTTTTCCGGCATTGTTTACACTGTTTTTTTGTGGTTCCATAAGATCCATCAAATTTCCCTGATTTTACATTTTCCCAGATTTTTACTCCATTTTTTTCTGGTCCCCTGAAAAACATTAAATGGGGGTTTAACTGTAAATATTCAAGGTTTTGTACTAATTTTTAAAAGAGGCTGAAGGGCTGACCAAATGAGAGGATATTTTCCTGATATGGCCTCCTTGTGGTGGGCAATAATGGGCTGATCCAATTGTTTGGCCCAAAGGGAATGCAGGCTGTTGGCGTGAGAACTGCATCAATGAGCTGATGGTGACCTCATCCAGATGGGTTTTATAAAACCTGCCCGATCAATATCCTGCTGATTTTTAGAAAGATGTTGGTCAGGCAGGCCCATACACAAGCCAAGTGCATCCATTTATATGTGTTCATGTAGCTGCCCTCATGGACAAATAAGTAGTTGAGGTTGAAATTGTGCTACATAATCTAACCATCTATGGGAGTTCCAAGACCATACTGTTATTTTATCAAATTACAGTCAGTATCACAGTATCAAAATGATATCCCACCCAAGGACCAACAAAATGGCATCAGTCCCCCATCCCTTACATTCAGAAACTTTCATTCAGGACAATATTCAGCTATTTGTGTACATGGTCAAAAGGTGGCCATACATGGAGAAGTCCTCAAATGAGTGGATCTTGCCCCAATATCTTGAGTGGGCAATATCGAGCGGATCCAATTGTGGGCTGATCTGATTGGATCACAATGTCAGGAATGCAGGTGGTCAGTGTGAGAACCACATCAACGAATCAATCGACAGATCGAGTCGGCAGCTTATTGGCCCGTGTGTGGGGCCATCCAACGGGCTTCCCCGATCTATATCTGGCCGAAAGTCGGGGAGAGATCTGCTCTTTTGGCAAGATCTCTACGTCTATGGCCACCTTTTCTCTATGCTCTAGCTTACCAAATGGTAATTATAATAAACAGTATGTCTATATCTAAGTTTCTTTCGAATCAGGGTTTAATGTGCCTGAAATGTTTGCTTACTCATGCAACACAATCACAGTTTGACAGTTACAATATGAATGTCTGGAACTTTTCTTTCCAGAGAAAAACGACAAAGAGAGACAACATGAAAAACAAAAATGCTCCTACTTTATGTCAGAATTTTTAAAAACTGAATATAATTATCACTGAAATTTTCCAACAGCCTACACACAAACAGCCTTTCTTATTTTCCACATCACAGCAGCATTTAGCATTCAAAGTGACTTGTAAAATTCTATGCAAGCAGCTCCCTACTGCTTCATGGTTGACTTGATTGCACTATAGTTACACTGAGGCCTGGAGCTCATCATTGAAAGGCCAGACATATTGCTTTTGTTAATAGTTTCATTTATTCCCTCTTTGGAGAGAATTTCCTTTGCTCTGGACAGAATGTAGCAACATTGCGCATGCTAAAAAATGTGTCATCTATGATGCATTTTGTGTAGAAAAAACATCTGCTGATATGTTATACACGTCTTCCCCCATGATTCCTTGAGTGTCAGTATTAAGGAAATGTGTACGGCATGGAGCTAATGAACTGGTGATGCATGGTTTGATAAATAATCTACTCACACCAACCCAAGCCAACCTGCCATGCTGTCCTCAATTTTATATCTGTGCCCAACCCACCCTAAAGTCACCAGAGGGGCTGGCATGAGTGTATAAAAATGGCGGAAGAGGGATGGAGGGGAAATACCACCACCTGCCCATGACCTGCTTGAAATGTGTTGTGCCATCGAACCCTCTGGTCTTGGGGAGGTCACCAATGTGAATGCCTCCTGTTATAAGAAGGCTTTTATTGGTTATTCTCAAAGGGGCAGATTCACTAACCAGCAAAAAGTCGCCAGCAACCGTTCATACCCATTGCTACACTCATTTTAGTGAATCTGCGGAGTAACATCCATTCGCCACAGCGATGTCGTCTGGTGATAGAGTGCGAATGAGCGCTAGCGCCTATCTCTTTCGCTAGTGAATTGACGCCCAGGGGCGCTCCGCCAATAAGGCGTGTTGAGGCAGCACCCCCCTGGTTGCCACTCCTGGTAACTAAGAGCCAAATTTCCGGGGTTCAACACGGAAATTCGGCTCTTCTAGTGCAGAAAGCGCAATTGTGCTCTCTGCACTAGCGACGTGGACCCCCCTGACCCCCGTCCAGCGCTGAAGGTAAGTGCTTTGGGGAGGCGGCAAAAATTAAGGGTGCATCAGGCGGCAAATTGGGCAGGATCGCCCCTGTTGGCGCCTGCACCCGTTAGTAAATCTGTGATGTCCCTGCGGGCAGTAACACTGACGAATAGTCGCCAGCATTTGTCACTTCACCCTTTAGCAAATCTGCCCCCAAGTCCTGCTTCCCAGAATCCAGGGACCAATATCTTGTACTGATAATATCTAACTACAATCAAACATATTTATGCAAATTTTTGTTCAGGCTACACAGTTAATCCAGTGCTTCTGGTTGCATACAGCGAAATAATGTCTATGCTTGTCTACTCCCATTATTCTTTGTGTAAGATATAAAAGGAGTTAATTACAGAGAATAATGGAAGGAGAAAAAGGAAAGCAAACCCTAAAAGGTGCACCTCCCCATCGTTAGATCCGATGACTCAAAGAACTAATTAAAACTTAACGTTTATTAATATTAAAATTAAAACAAAAGGTCCAGAAAAAATTAATTAAAATGAATGTTAAGACCAGGGGGATAAACGGACTGTAATTAAATTGCGCGATATATACAAGCCATGAGGTGGAGATTCGACCAATCATAAGGTCTTGGGATAACCACGGTACATGGATGGGGCTTAGTAATCAGTTTACTGGAAAGCAATTAGGGATGCACCGAATCCACTATTTTGGATTCGGCCGAACCCCCGAATCCTTCGTGAAAGATTCGGCCGAATACCGAACCGAATCCGAACCCTAATTTGCATATGCAAATTAGGGGTTGGAAGGGGAAAAATTTTTTACTTCCTTGTTTTGTGACAAAAAGTCACGCGATTGCCCTCCCCGTCCCTAATTTGCATATGCAAATTAGGATTCGGATTCGGTTCAGCCGGGCAGAAGGATTCGGCCGAACCCGAATCCTGCTGAAAAAGGCCGAATCCTGGCCGAATCCCGAACCAAATCCTGGATTCGGTGCATCCCTAAAAGCAATGGGTAAAAACCCGATCCTCATAGGTTCCCTTACTTGATTCCCCATCCACCCCTTCATCCTCAGTTTAACCCTCCCAGTTCCTTGGAAGGGAAACCAAATAAATGCTGTACCAAAACAACAAATTGTATGAACACCAATAAGGGTCACAGACCCATATACATGGAGTCTCTCTGCTGCACACTTCGCAGCCGTCAGGAATTGACCCTCAGACGCACCCCCCCCAATTCTATCATAGAGATGTGCAGGTACTAGTGAATACTCCCAAATTCTGCCCCAGCAAGGCTCCATTGATTGCCCTCCCCTTCACCCACAGAGCGTCCCTCCCGGTATCGCCGTGGATCAAGGCCTGTAACAAGCCGTATTAGTTAACACCCCCTGACTAACCAGTCTAAAAAGCACAGAGATCCTAGATGTAAGTGCAGGAGCATTAAAGGAAAACTATACCCCCGAACAATGTAGGTCTCTAAACATATATTGAATAAAACTGCTCTTATGTACAGTAAAACCCTGCTTCTTGTAAATAAACCATTTTCATAATAATATACTTTTTTAGTAGTATATGCCATTGGGTAATCCTAAATAGAAAATTGCCATTTTAAAAAATAAGGACTGCCCCTTTGGATCCTAGGATTCACGGTGCACATAAACATACCAAACAAACCATACTTGTTAGGTCACATGAGCCAATTAACAGACAAAGTTGTGTCGTTTGCTTCCACACTTCTTCCTGTTACAGTTAGAGTTGTAGTATTTCTGGTCAGGTGATCTCTGAGGCAGCACAGAGACCGTCACAAAATGGTGGCTCAAGGTAAGAGATGTATTTGATATAAACTATCTGTTGCTTAAAGGGGTGGTTCACCTTTGAGATAACTTTTAGTATGATGTAGAGAGTGATATTCTAAGACTATTTGCAATTGGTTTTCATTTTTTATTATTTAAGGTTTTCAAGTTATTTAGCTTTTTATTCAGCAGCTCTCCAGTTTGCAATTTTGGCAAACTGGTTGCTAGGGTCCAAATTACCCTAGCAACCACACATTGATTTGAATAAGAGTCTGGACTATGAATAGGAAAGGCCTGGATATAAATGTGAATAATAAAAATTAGCAATAACAATACACTTGTAGCCTTAGAGAGCATTTGCTTTTTAGAAGGGGTCAGCGATGCCCATTTGCAAGCTGCAAAGAGTCAGAAGAAAAAGGCAAATAACTATAGAAATATAAAAAATAAATAATTAAAACCAATTGAAAGGTTGCTTAGAATTGGTCATTCTATAACATACTAAAAGTTACCTTAAAGGTGAACCACCCCTTTAAGTATTCATTTTGGGGGCATAAAAGCACTACCTTATTGCTCATCCTAAAAGCATGTGCCATCACATTCTGGCTGCACTCTGTTCCTAGTACTGGATTGAAGTTCAGCAACATATGGTAAGCAGCATGTAAAGGGCTCGCTTGCAGCCTTCGACTGCCATTGCACCTTAAAGTGATACTGACACTAAAAAATGAATTTTAGCATATGAATGTACACTAAATGTTACCTATAGGTCATGTTGATCATTTTTTGCTGAGAGGTTTGTTTTTGTATATAATTGTTAGTTGAAGTTCCTAAGCCTGACTCTCTGACACTCTGACTTTGCCAACCTGACTTTCCCATCTCAGCCTGTTAGTTACAGTTTCTAATGCTAACGGACTCCTGCTGCACAAATATGGCAGCCCCCTCATACAGGAACATGGGGGATCAGACAGGTAATGTAAAAGCAATGTGCAAATACTTTATGGCAAAGTTAGAAGTAGCTTGCAAAGCCAATATTATAATAGATGTAAAAAAAGTTAAATTTCAGGTGTCAGTATCTCTTTAACTGCACGTGTGCATGCTGCCCACATGCCTCCACCAGCCTGCTCATCATGAATACAGCACTGCTGAACAAGTCAGCTCTGCATTCATGGAGGGGGTGGGGTGGGGATAGGTCCATGCAGTCCATTTTGGGGCTCAAAAACCAGCAGCAATTTTTTCAAGGTGCAAGGCAGGGCACAATGTATAAAAACATGCTGGCATTTGACCATTATTTGCACTTTTCCCTGTCTGTACTTAATAAATAACATAAAAGGTCTTATTTTTCATATTAAGTAAATATGTGTATCGCATGAGAAATGGTAACACCTGTTGTATGTTGGCTCTCACTGCATTTATTGCTTATTACTTTGAGCCCTTCTCATCCTAACTTAACCTCTCTCGTTCTTCTGTTATGTTAAACGCCAATCAAAATGAGAGAATATTTGTAAAAAAGAAGATTCAATAGATACTAAAAAAAAGGCTTACTCGTACCTGCAAACCTTGCAATATTATTTTTATTATTAACAGCGGGCAAAACGTTGCTTGCGCCATAGGACACAAGAATTAAGAAGTTACTAATGGTAATTAAATACAATAGATGCTCTAGTTATACAGCTTTGAAATTAAAATTGCAGAGTAGTAGAATGTTACTCATACAGGTGAATGCCTACAATGTGACCTTTGTGTGGTTCCTAAGACTCGACAAAAAATAGTTCAAGTGGCCATAAACCTTGATAAATTAGCCCTTGAATCTGGTACCGTGTATATGTTATATTTTTATAGTAATCAGAATATAGACATATCTGTAATACCAAGGCTAAAGCAGGTCACCTGACTTCCATAAAACATTTCAAGCTCTAAATCAATATCTCCTTAAAGTCTTCTTACATCAGTTCTGCAATGATTTTTTTTCATATATTTTTTAAGCATCTAAGCAATGTTGTTTTTATGTAATATTTCCATATGGCATCAAACACTGAGCTTTGATGGTGGCTTCAAGCATATATATTTTAAAAGGGAACTAGGTGGAGAACGTCACAAGAAAGTATTTGGAACAATCAAGGGAAGCCAGCCCTTTCTTGACCTTTCTATCCCTTTATAAATTACCTTGAAAGAGAATTCAATATGTTTGAGGACAAATACATAGGATTCTGTATATTAAAGAAATGTGGCTGTCAAATTGAGTGATATCCAATATAAGGGCTAAGCATTAAACTGTCATTTGGGATACATTTGCAATAATTATTATTCTAATTAATGCCCAATTGTTACATTTTATTAATATTTCTTAATTACCAATATATTGGCTGGCTAGTGCTATAGAGACATAGAGCTACATGGAAACAGACAAACATTATATATGTTTTTATACACAAGTAAAGATCATTATACGTAGTACACGTAGTGTCAAGCCATGTAAAGTAAAGTAAGTCATGTCCTGCTGCCATTTATGATTACTGAATTAAATCATTAGATTTAGCAATCTATGAAGATTTGTGGGAAGATAAGGAAACTGTCCAGGCTTTGTTTCCTACCTGTTGGTAGGAATATCTGATCTTATATCTTTATTTTAGCAACAAAAAGAGGGTTTATTTGTGTGTGAAAAAAAAAGATTTGAAAAAAATATTTCCTATTATACCTTTTTTGGGCTACTGTTGCAGACTGGCCGGCTGGGGACTATCCCTAAGGCTAAAGCACCAAAACACAAGAATTTGCATTTCAGCTCTGAAATCCACTGCATATGCCCAGGCCAAAGCAATAATTCCAGGTACAGACAAAGTAAGGGTTGAATTGCTGTATAAGGGATGATTCTTGGCCTGTGTTTTTCAGCAGACCAAGTTTTGGCCATGTGAGGCATTAGCCTAAGGCTAATCTCAGCCTCTAGAGAAACGTAGGCTGAAATACGCTACACTTTATGATGTGCTTGCATCCACATTCATTAAGTTGGCCCCGGTGCAGTCGCACATGAGGGATTTCGGTGCAGAACATGAGAGTTTGTATTTTAGCACCAAAATTCGGTACATGTGACTACACCCAAGCCAATGTAATGTATACGAGTGCAGACACTTCCAAGAATCATAGAAAGAAAAGCAGGCTGAGATGGACTACGCCTGGCAATAGCCTACAATACTGTAGCAGTGAGAATCCTGAATTGATTTATCAAAATTACATATTGGAATCCTGACCTCTCAGCCACTATTGTTGGCTTTTGGCTATAGGAAACTGGCCAGCAGGGGACCAGTTATAAGATTGTAGCAGTGAGAATCCTGAATCGACTCAACCAAAATTACTTCTAGGAATGCTGTGTTCTCAGTCTGTATTGCTGATTTCAGGCTTGAAGTCTGATTTAACCAGAACTGGGCAGAAAAAGTCAACTATAGCAGACAAAAGAATATTAGCAAAACTGCAAAAACACACGTAGAATTAAAATGCAACATCAGACACCCACTAAATAGTGAACTAACACTGGGGAGCAGGTTGAAACCTCACAGAGTTTATAATCTAAGTGGGTGGGTAAAACAAATAGGATATGTATTATAATTAACATTGGCTTTTTGGAAAATTATATACATTTGTCCTCAGCCTACTGAGACTTTGCCACAAGCACATAGCAGGGGCAGGAGCTGGGCTGGTGAGCAACTTATTCTAATAATGGGGGCTGTGGGTGCCACAGAATTGTGCAATAAATCCACTCACACTTGCTTGCATTTTGCTTTTGTTAGTGTTAAAAAAATGCATGAAAAATACGGGAATTAAATGTATATTAAATTAATATTAAAATCATCAATGTTGCAATGCAGCATTATGTAGCCAAAGATGACAAAAGCAACATCTGTTTAAAGTTATTTTGCGGAATTAGTAGAGTTAGAACTTGACTGGTCTTCACAGAGCCTTGATCTCAACCCGTGGGATTAATTGAAATACCCACAAAAACCTGATTCCTAACATCAGTGCCCAACCTCACTAATGTTCTTCTGGCTGAATGAAAGCAAAGCCTCAACAATGTTCCAACATCTAGTGGAATGCATTTCCACTACAGAAGAGGTTGCTATAGTAGAAGAGGGACAACCAACGTCACAATAAGTATGTAATCAGAATATGTCCAGGTACTCCTTGTCAATTTAACATATCTGGTGCTTTAATGCTTTAGCAGTGCAAATTTCTGCAGTTTTTTTGTGTGCTTCCAATTGAATTGACTTCTGCACTTTCACAATAAATCCCTTGTTTTCTGAATGTGTACTGTCTCACATCTGATTTGTATTCTATGTCCCCAGACTTGGTCATGTAGTTTGGCTGATTTTTACCCTATTGCCTGAACCATCTGGGCAAGATTGGCTTGACAGGGGGGCTCACAGATGGATAACCCTGCAATACTTTTCCATCTGTTTAATCATTTGAGCGGTCAGCACAGACTAGTGGAAAAAATACAAAAGTGTGTGTATGGCCGCTTGCCTGGTATTCTTCCAGTAGGCCCACAGGCAGATTGGTCAGACTCCTGTATGGGTTGGTCCTTGTACAGCCACCTTAATATCTGTTGTCCTAAAGGGGACTCTAAGGAAGGAATGCACAATACTATCACAGGCAAAGAAAATTAATGGTTGGCCCTCCTCTGCATGATCCTCCTTACCAGCTGCATGATTGAATATGCAGATTAGGGTTTGGATTTGGTTTCGTTTGCTATGGTTTCAGGTACATTTCTACTTGAATGTCAGTTTCTCTGCTCACTTGTCATGGGTGGAATTAGCATTACTCCCTCACTCTTCACTTTTTTCTCTGTCTTTGAACAGAATGGTTATTCGAAACCATATGTTAGGCTATGACAGAGCCAGTCCATATCGACCGGGCGCTTTAGGCAACCCGGCCGGCCACCTTGAGCACCCTTCCTCGTATACCCTTCCTTGTATACGCACAAACATGCGTGCACATGCAACATGACATTGTGGGGGAGAGGGCGGTGGTGATACAGGGGATAGCAATGGAGGGGAGAGCGGCAGAAAGGAGTGTACATGGACTAGGGTAGGCAGAAGACCCTTTAATAGGTACCTGCCCAGCAGGACCGGAACTAGGGGTAGACCAAAGAGGCAGCTGCCTAGGGTGCAATGATAGGCAGGGCCGCCATTAGAAATCACGGGGCCCCATACAACAAATTTTTCAGGGCCCCCTGGCCACCGCCCACCACGGCCCCCAAGCCACCGCCCACCACGGCCCCCAAGCCCCACCCCAGATCTCGCCCACTCCACACTACAGTTATAAGACCACATAGACATCAGTGCTAAAAAAGGTAACCCCCTACACACACACAAGTTATAAAAAGCTATTGATTGTCAGGCCCCCTTATAAATTAAAAAAAACATTGGCGCCAGGACCCCCCATAAATATTTAGAAAAAAAAAAAAAAAAAAAATTGGTGACAGGGCTCCCTTACAAGTAAAAAACAATTGATTTCCTGGGCCCCCCTCCACAAGTTATAAAAAGCCATTGGTGATCTGGGGCCCCCCCTGCAAGTAAAAAAAAATTGATGGTCTGGCCCCCCCAGAGGTTATAAAAAGCCATTGGTGATCAGTGCCCCCCTGCAAGTAAAAAAAAGAAATTGATAGCCTGCCCCCCCACAAGTTATAAAAAGCCATTAGTGATCAGGGGCCCTCCTGCAAGTAAAAAAAAATTGGCTCGATATCCCCACATTTTTAAAAAAAAATACTTGCCTGGGCTTTGTGTCTAAGGGGGGGGGGGCCTGGCCATGCTTCACTTGCTTGATTAGCTGCCCCCCCCTGCTTTCAGTGTGCTGCCAGTAGGACACTGCAGCTCTGTGCACCAAAGCTTTTCTCCAATTTCTTGTACCCTTGTACAGTATTGGACAAGGGGATCCAATCCAAATGCAGATTTACCGGGACTTATTCTTAATGGACCAATGATGTTACAGGAAATCTTAATTGAGAAAAGCTTCAGTGCACAGAGCTGCAGTGTCCTACTGGCAGCACGCTGAGCTGAAATCAAGTAAGTGAGCATGGTCGGGCCCCCCCTTAGACAGAAAATCCTGCGGGTCCGGGACAACTGTCCCCCCTGTGACCCCCTGATGGCGGCCCTGATGATAGGGGGGCTGTTGGCAACTATCTCTAAAATTGTCTTCTGCCTAACCCTAGCCGATTCCCACCCCTTAAGCTCCCCATAGACGCAACGATTCTTCTTGACGAACGACCGATTTTAGGGAAGCCCGACCGATCCTTCAAAATTATCGTGCGGTTAGTGGGATTCAAACGATCGTACATCTTACGATTTTTCGGCCGACATCTGTCAGGAAATTGATCGGCAAGGTCAAAAAATCTTTGTCGGTCCCAGTGCAATCTATATATGTTTGCAGGGCCAAGCAGGCAGCTCCCCTTTGTTTCCTGGCAAATTGGTCTTTTAAGTTGATGGTAAATTCGTACGATCATACGATCGTTCTGAGAAGATCGTGGTCTCACGATCAGGATCTGATCTTTTAAAAATCTCAACATCTATGGCCAGCTTTACTCCCCTCTGTCACCCACCCCTCCATCGCTTTCCCATTCCTCCTGTCACCCTCCACTCCATCCCATTCTCCTCCCTCCCCACCCTTCTGTCTCGTTCTCATCCCTCCCCTCCATTGCTCTCCCCTACGTCGCACGGTCGGGGCGCAGGTGCTAGGGGGGAGGTAAATACATATTCCTTCTCAAAATGTATATTACTTTTTATGGCTGTGGTTCTTCACCTTGTATTTTAGGGGACTCAAAGTCTGAAAATCAGCTTTTTCTTACCCAATAATTGGTTTTGAATCAATTCTGTGCATCATTTTAACTTCTACTTTTTTCTATTTTTATCCTGTATAAAGAAATTCAATGTTAGTGTTACCCAACCCAACCTGCTTAGGGACTGATTTTAGGTCCCAGGTGATAGTTTAAGAATTCCTCTTTCATTGGATTATTCTGCATTTTAATTATTAATTATTTAAAGGAGAACAAAACCTTGCTTAGTAGCTTGGCCCCCTCCAGAGCTGTACCTCCCCGCCACAAACCCTTCTACTAGGCGCCCATCTAAACTGCCATTTTTTCTATATCTGGTCCTCAATAGTACAGTGGCATGGTGATTACCCTACTATGCTTTTTAGAACTATGTATAGAAGTTAAGGGGTTCACCATAGGGCAGTCAGGGAGTGGGCTCTCAAAGGGGCAAAGTTGTTATAATGGACTTAATTCTGCTTTAATTATTTGAACTTAATTGAGCCTCCTTCCCCTTCTTAAACTATACTGCAGCAGGCACTCTACTTCCCGGTTGGATGTACCTGTGAATAGAAATGAGAGCACTACAGCAGGTTGGTGGCAGCAATTTCATGCCATTTGACGTTTTATCAGTACTTTGGCCTCAGGAGAATTCAGTGTTGAAGTCAATATTACATGAGAAAACCAGCCAAACCTGCATATGAACATAGCAAAGGGATCAGCAGGGTCGGAGTGGGGGGCCAGTGGCAAAGACATGTTAGACACTTCAGGCCCCCCAGCCGCAACCCCCCTCAGGCCGCCCTCAAATGTAATTGAAATAACCCTATGTTAATAAGACATGATTCACACTTGAGGGGTTATTTACTAAACCTCCATTTTTTCTGGTCGGGATTTTCTTGACAAAAACTTTAATTTTTTGTGGAAAAAAATCTAGAATTTTCAGGGATTTATTTTACCCCGAAGCTGCTAAAAGTCAGAATCCGAAAATCTGGCATTTCAAACCTGCCGAGGTCATGTAGATTTAATGGCAGATGTCCCTCTTACAATATGAAGATATTGTGATCTGCGCTGAGCATATTTCGTCCAATATTCCGGAAAATTCTGTGTTTTTGTGAGATAACCTGAAAAAATTGTTGCATTGTGAGCATACCCGTGCTTATCAAGTTGATCTCAGAGCTATATAAATACAAGCAAGCCCATAGTTCAGAAGGCAGTTTCAGATCTGTACATAAAGGCCCCTTAATAAGTGCATGCAAAAACCATAATGGATCCTAATTAATACTGAAAACGTATAAAAGTTTCGGTATGTTTCAGGTGCAAATAATTCATGGACTTTAGGGCACCCAGGCCTTCCTGCAAAAAAAGAAAATATTTTTCAGGCCCCCTCTCCTGCACAAAATTGTTGGTGACCCACCACACATATGTGGGTTACCTATGATTATTTTCTATATATACTTTTTTTTCCTTGCCAAACTAATCAAAATGGATTTCAATATCACCTCTATGCTGACAATACTCAGATCTATCCATTCCTAACCTTAACCCAGAGCTCTTAACTCGGATCTCTTCCTGCCAGTCTGTTATCTTTACTCACTCTTTTGTCAGAGCTATACCTTAAATGTAACCTCTCTAAAATTTAAATGGTTTTCTCCCCCCCCCATCCAAGACCCATAACATCCCAAAAGTATCTATCATAGTTTAAAATTCCAACATCACCCCATCTCCCCAGACCCGTTGTCTTGGGGTTCTTCAATATTTTGTCCTGTCCTTCACTCCTCATATCCAGTCACTTATTAAATCATGTCACTTTCACCTAATGAACATATCCAAATACAATACTTTATCACCCAAGATGCTCCCAAAATTCTTATTCACTCTCTCATCATATCATGTCTGGACTACTGTAACTCTATTAATTACTTACTAGTGATGTTTGGGCCAGGCCAATACACGCGGGTTTACCTACAGGCCAACCACACACCACCTTCTTCCTTCTCTCCCCACCCACCACCTTGCACTGCCAGTCTGCCGGCTTCCGACTTCCTTTTTTTATAGACTCACGCCTTATTGCCCGCCCCTTTTTGTGACATAATCAGCGGGTGGAGGGAGGGCGGGTTAGGGGCGGTTGCGGGTCAGGGAAAATCCGAATGCACATCACTGATGCTTACTTGATTTTTTCCATCCCCACACATTGTGCAACATCCCCTTCTCCTTTTAGATTGTAAGATCTTTTGGGCAGGGCCCTCTTCACCTCTTGTATTGGTTATTGGTTGCTATTCATGTAATTCAGTATGATCATTTTATAAACCCATTTATTTTACAGAGCTGTGGAATATATGTTGGCATTTTTTAAATAAAATGTGAATAATAATAATTGCATTATCATTCTATTTGAATGCCCATCGCACACACCATTTGTGAGTAGTGTTTATGCAACCCACTAGCTGAACTGTAACTGTCAAGCTGATGATAATTCCAGGGTTCGCTAGTATCTATGCGGCTGAATGGGCACATTGGCTTTTGCCACAAGCAGCTAAGAGTATTTATATGAATAGTCTCAATGCATGCTCAAGTTTGTATGTATTATAATGCCTTGCACTAACATTTGTAAATGTGTCCTTTAGAATGACTTTTTTTAGTTTGGTTTAATTTTTTCTGTAAAACTGTAAAACTACCATTGCATATGGCACTTATATCAACACTATTCATGCTCTTGAATATATTTTCATTAATTTTCTGGCTGATCGAATTCTATCTTTTCATTGTGGTACTGTATTAATGTTCATGTTAAACACGGACAGAGTTGAAAACAATGTTGTTCCCCCGCTGAGCTGTATTGAAAAGGAAGCTGTTATGCAGGTTTTTGCAATAGTGTGGAGTGGATTTCTGACTGTGATATGTGCATACAAAAGAAGCTTCCAGCAGAAAAAGTTTGCCAAGCTTTCAATCATATGCCAATTAAAATCAGTTCAATGAAACATACACGTTCATTCTTTTTCTTTCCAGCATTGTAATGTGGTGTGTGGCTGCCTACAACAGCAGCAGGGCGGGTAATTTTATCACAGTTCCAAATGCAGCTTTGATGTATCTTGCCCAGCAGCTAATACAAACACACCTGGAAGGAATCATTTTTCCTGCTAAGTGGAATACTAAACACTACTAAATACTAAAAAGTTTGTCTTGCTTTGGAGCAGTTAGGGAGGGATTTAGTATAGTTTTAACTGCAATAGAAACATGTGATTATAAACATAATAAATGCTCTATTTAGTAAGCAGGGCTCAGTTTACCATGTCACCTTTGGTGTAAGGCCACCACCCATGATGACCTTGGAGTTGTGAATCATGGCTCCAAATCCTGTCTCATCCAATTGGTATATTATAGTTCAAGGAACAAGAATGATAAAAGGCCACATGGCCTATAACGATGCTGTGAGGCCCTTGAAAGCACAAATAAAGGCTTTTTAAAGATAAAGAGTTTGGTGGTGCTGTTCAAAAATACCTGCCGACTTGTGATGCCAATGGAAAGTGGCCATTGAAGAACGTGCACTACCTCCATAGAGAGTGAAAATCAATGTGCTGACTACTTGTCTACTGTATTATAGTTCAAGGAACAACTTTTGAAGCAGTTCCTTCATTCGTCTATCATCGCCCTAGAGGCCACATGTGAAAATCATGAGCTGTTGTCTCTGCTTCTCTGGATTTTCTACACCATGGCAGAACAACTTCAGAGACTCCAGTGCCGTTGCCTATATGCCACTGCAAGTAAAAGGGATGCGCTCTCACACCTATGGACTCTTCCTTGAATATCTGGAGGAGATGGGTCTCTCTTGTGTGTCTGGAGGAAAGACACGTTCTGTTGCTCCTGGTGAGTGAGAGACTGAGAGAGAACCAAGGGGCCTGTGGAGCCTGAGACACAGAGTGTAACAAGGGGCCTTAGACTGGGCCTGGAGCAAGGGAGAGTTTGGAGAAAGGGCAGCAGTGAAGCTGACTTGGAAGTAGGCTGTGTGGCTTGGTTGATAGAGAGAAGTTATCTCTGAACTGTGAATAACAACATAATCTTGTAGTAGTCCAGAGTCTTGGAGAGGCACTGAGATAATCAGGAAGACTACAATCTCATATATAAGTTTACTTCTTTATTTTGGATACCATATGAAGCTAAGCACCTGGCTAATATGTTTTGAGTGAATAATTAAAGGCAAAATCTTATTTTTTCCTGTCCCTGTCTCTTCTCTGCATAAAAAAACCAGAACATGGAAATACAAAAGTATGCACTTTCTTTACAATATTAGTGTTCCGTTTTTGATCAGGCATATGCCTTGCCCTAACAAACACTTATCCTTTTGTAGGGGTTGAGGGAATGTACGTATACACACAAACCAACTGTATTTTATTTTGGTGATTTGGTTATGTTTAGTCATTTTATTGCATTATTAGCCATTTATGTTCAGTTCTGTATAGCTGCCGGTTGCTTGTTGCTCCTGTAAAACATCCATAGCACAGTGAAACTATCAAAGTGTGATTCTGACCACACATTTTTCATTTCACCATTGAAAATGTATTGCTTTGATTAATTTTACTGTATTTTGGAGATTTTAATGCATTCTGTATTGTTGTTGCTTTAGAAGACCCCTGGGGGCAGATTTACTAAGCTCGAGTGAATTTTGGAAGTCCAAAAAGTTTGAATTTCGAAGTATTTTATTGGATACTTCGACCAACGGATAGGATACTACGGCTTCGAATTTACTTTGACTTTGATTCGATTTGAATATTCGACCATTCCATAGTCAAAGTACTGTCTCTTTAAAAATCCTTTTGATTTCAATACTTCGCCAAATTAAAGCTACCAAATTGCTATATTAGCATATAGGGGTCCTTCCAGTGCATTTTTTAAAGTTTTTAGCATGGAATAAAAATCCTTTGATCGATCGCTAAAAATCGTTCGATTCGAAGGATTTAATTGTTTGATCGAATGCTATTTTAGCGCTAAATCCTTTGCATTCGATATTTGAAGGATTTCAATTCGATGGTTTTAACCACTTGAAATTCGACCCTTGATAAATCTGCCCCCTGGTGTTTTTATCTAGGATGTTTTATCCTTTATTATTCAAATCTCATCCCCTCTGGTTATAGAGGATCAAAATCACGGAACATTAATAAGGCGGCACCAAAGGAAAGAGCTGAATTGTATGGTTAGAATTAATAATTAGATGCATTAAAAAGCTGTAATTGCTAAATAAATGCTTTTCCTGTTACACTGATATAGTGTGGAGACTTTATCCCTTCTTGAAAGGTAATCAGTGTTTTATATACTTTGCATATTATAGTTACCAGACAAGAAAGCTACTTAATGTACCAGAGCCATCACGTAAAACAAATGAAAGGAAAACTGTATGTACAGATAAACATTTCTTCTAAGTGAAGCTTAGAGAGCGTCTGTTTCCCAAGCCTCTGTGAAACACAGCAAAGCAAGTATTTCTTTTTGTGTTTATTTAAATTCAGTCTGTGGAGAAAAGCATGTCATACAAGGAAGCTGGCTTGCCACATAATGAGTGTCACGTGTTCCAGAAGAATACAGTATTTGGTGATCATATTAAAGCTCCTTCAAAGGAAACCTATAGCTAAAGTGAAACTTTTAGTTGAGTTTCCTTAAAATTATTAGTTATTGTTGATAATTGTATAATAAGATAATCTGCAAATGTTTCTCTTTAATTTGAAAGTTATAGTTTTTTTGTTTGTTAGGGAGCCAGTGACTCTAGGAGCTATGCATGAATTGAATTACAGAGTACAAGACTGATAATCAAAAGCCACAATAAAAATAAATAAATAAATAGTACGCTATTTTTTAAAAAGTTGTTGTTAGAACAAAGAACGGTATTTATAATTTTCAGGTGAGATCTTGACACACAAAAATAGCACAAGAAGACTAAATTGACTGATGAAAGGAAAAACAACTTTTATCCTGTATGTGCAACTTTGTTTATGTAATAAAACCACGTAAGCATACTACACCAGGGGAGCCCATCGTTCTTTTTCATTTACTTTTTAGATATCAACTGGCTTGACCAGAAGAAGCATGAACCTTCATTTATATCACTGGAAGATATCCACAACACGCAAAAACATACAATATCTATATGAAAATTATGGGGCACATTTACTATGGGTCGAATATCGAGGGTTAATTAACCCTCGATATTCAACCGTTGAAGTAAAATCCCTCGACTTCGAATATCGAAGTCGAAGGATTTACCGCTATTCATTCGATGGAACGATTAAATCCTTAGAATCGAAAGATTCCAAGGATTTTAATTCATCAATCAAACGATTTTCCTTTGATAAAAAATACTTAGAAAGCCTATGGGGACCTTCCCTATAGGCTAACACTGTACCTTGGTAGGTTTTAGGTGGCGAAGTAGGTGGTCGAAGTTTTTTTTAAGTACTTTGACTATGGAATGGTCGAACAGTCGAACGATTTTTAGTTTGAATCGTTCGATTCGAAGTCGAAGGTCGAAGTAGCCAATTCGATGGTCGAAGTAGCCAAAAAAATACTTTGAATACTGTGTACACAGGGAAGGCAGATAGCCAATGCAAAAGGAATAACAAAATGAAATTGGATTTATTTTCATTATTTTACCTGCAGTAGAGAGATTAAAGTTAGTTGCTGATAATAAGAAAAAGGGGAACTTCCGCTAGTTATTTTTTACTTTAAGTACATAAATTGTTGGTTGTTTGTCAATCTAACTCCCTTCCATGAATTGAACTCATTCATCAATAATTTTTCTCGAAAAATAGGAGCGACTAAACATCACAACAAATTGAGCATCAATTCGTATCGTACAATTTATGCACTGAAAATTTGTATTTGACGTGTTTTCGTTGCAAAAACTCGACTTTTTCGGACTTTCAGAGGGAAAACACTGCCTTTTTTGGATTATCCAGTGCAGATCACGATGTCAAGAAACAACTTCAGGGACATCTGCCATTCTGGATTTGTAGCAGCTTGGGGGTATGAAAAATCTCTATAATTTTTTTTTTCCACGAAAAAATTTAGTTCCCCAAAAAACCTCGACCACAACAAATCGAGGCTTAGTTAATGGGCCCCTACGTGTGGGCAACAAAACATAGGCAGGTTCAACAGATACAAATGAGGATTACATTTACATATAAATCTGCAAAAAAACAAACCATTCTTTAGTTCTCCTTACACTAAATAGGATAGCGTAACCTAATAAGCGCACAGAATAATTTTTCTGCCTAGTTACACACCAGTGGCATTGACCATCGGCATACACAGAAAACCACCATGTAGTTGTCACAATCAAAGAAACAAAACTCTCTGGAGAATGCCTCGGCCAATGTTACTAACAAGGCTAGTCACACACATGGAGAGGTAGATCCTCCAGGGAGTATTTTACACAAAGTTATATGTTACTCTGTGTTTAATGGGAGAAAATGCTGTGCAAATGCAGCATATTTTTCTGTTAAATAAGTAACATTTTATTGAAATGTATATAGTATTATAACTCTGATTTTAGGATTTGTAAGTGAACAATCCCCTTACTGATTTCATAAATACACCAGGTTTTATTTTAGAATGTTAGTTTTGCCTTAAAACCACATAATAAAAAAAAATACTGTTCCCATGTCATTCCCTTTATATTTGAAATTATTGCTATTAATTTATTGTCGAATGGGTCAAATGTATTATACTATGTATATCTGTGCCTGGGTGGTATATTGAAAAATGACCATATTTAAATGACTGCAGTATTTGAGGAAATTAAGATGTATTTGGCAATTAGACAGAAATCCTTTGCAGAGTTCTAGTTTTCCTGATCATTATAGCATTTTATAGATCACTAGACATTAAGCCCGTTAAATTAACGGGCGCTAGAACATATGTAGTCAAACATAAAAAAACAGAATTGTTCTAGTCTAAAAAAAATTCGCCAGAGACGGTCCGTGGGGCACATGCGCAGTAGCGCAATCCCACGGACACAGGGACTGGACGCAGAGACACTTCAACTTTATTATAGATCATTAGTGGCAGCCATTCCTTGAGAAAAAAAAAATTGCTGCGAAAACAACTGATCACTATGTTACATGCAACGAAGCACATTCTTAGACAGACATAGCTGCAGTTAACTGCCGACTGCTTGTACAAAGGATCACACATGTACACAGTGCCAGATCTGTTTCATCCAAAAGTGACTCATTAATAGGAATTAGCATGGCCCTCCTTCAATAAGTGAAGATTATTCTTCACAGGTAACAGTAAGTCACAATAACACACCATAAGCATGGGTATGTTTACTAGATATTATAGGGCCCCGCAGAAAATTATTTTTCAGGCCCCCAAAATGTTTAGAGGTTGACTTGTTTTACCAATATTTATTGAAACTGTATATGAATTAGGGCCTCATGGGGTCCCTATACCTGTTGGTTCCACCTACAGCCGCAGGGTCTGCTTCCTCTGTAGTTACGCCCCTGCTACCAGCCAGCCTTTCCCTAGGCATCAGCAGCCACCCCTCCCGATCAGGGCAAGTTAGCTGGGGAAAACTTTGTTTTTGGAAGCTGCCACAATAGGCACAGGCCATCAGGTCACTATACAGGGAATCCCCAGGTTACGAACATCCAACTTAAATCCAACTCACACTTACTAATGGAGGCTATTGTTCTGTGGTCTGCTTGGCCTTTATTAACATTTAGCTTTAAAGGAAAACTATATCCCCGAAATGAACACTTAAGCAACAGATAGTTCATATCATATTAAGTGGCATATTAAAGAATCTTACCAAACTGGAATATATATTTAAGTAAATCTTGCCCTTTTACATCTCTTGCCTTGAACCACCATTTCATGATGGTCTCTGTGTGCTGCCTCAGAGATCACCTGACCAGAAATACTTCAACTCTAACTGTAACAGGAAGAAGTATGGAAGCAAAAGACACAACTCTAATTGGCTCATGTGACCTAACATGTATGGTTTGTTGGTCTGTTTGTGAGTACAATGAATCCTACGATCCCAGGGGGCGGCCCTTATTTTTTAAAATGGCAATTTTCTATTTATGATTACCCAATGGCACATACTACTAGAAAAGTATATTATTATGAAAATGGTTTATTTACATGAAGCAGGATTTTACATATGAGCTGTTTTATACAATATCTTTTTATAGAGACCTACATTGTTTGGGGGGTATAGTTTTCCTTTAATAAACCACCCCAACCCCCTCTGGTGTGTGTTGTTTACTGTGGAGCACATAAATGTAAAAATAAATACTATGTTAAAGGACATGTAAAACCTACATTTTCTTACCATGTACATACAGTAAGTTGGGCACATCTCCCCCACCCAAATGACATTATTTGTACTGCATACATCCCCTCCATTTGCCAGTGATATTACATTTCCCTAAAACAAATAGCCTTCACCCGGGGGCCATTTTCCCTCCGACACATCATCAGTGTATTTATATCTGCAAACAGCACCTATGCGATGTAAAGTTCATGCAGTTAAAAAATGCAGGATACCACAGGCAGAATATACTATGATAACAAGTCCTATTTGAATTGAGCACTGTAATGGTTAAGCTGAGCTCAGGACAGGGGGTAGGATTTAAAAATAGGATCAGACAGCTAGCGCAGTTTGTACGGAAGCAGCAATGCTATCTCTTCATTGGCTGTTAGAATGGAGGGTGTGTTTAGTCAACTGAGTTGAGAAGAACTGAGCATGCTCAAGAGCCAACAGCCAAAGGAAATTCCAGAGGAAGGGGCTGAGTGGGTTAGAGGAGGAGAATGAATCCTAAGTGATTAATGGGATGCTGCAGCCTGACTATTAACCTTTGAACAACCAGAATGGCAGATATTTAGAGATTTCAAAGAGGCTTTTCAGTGATTACATTTTTGCGTGGGGGGTTTACATGTCCTTTAAGAAAATCTAAGCTGCATTTAATAGGTAAATGTACCTGTTACTTACTTAACTTACATACCAATTAAACTTAAAGGGGTGGTTCACTTTTAAGTTAACTTTTAGTATGTTATAGAATGACCAATTCCTAGCCACTTTGCAATTGGTCTTCATTCTTTTTAAACATGAACCTACTTTTTCAATAATATTGTATAAAGTCCTAGGGAAAAATGGGGCTATTATATTTTTTATTGCCATTGAAAAAAGCTTAATGCGTCTATTCCTGCGCTCCCCTGCAGCCGAACCCAGAAAAACGGAACACAGGAGAGTGTAGCTTCAACTGCTCGTTAGTAAGAGCCCTTACAGGTCTGCCCCAGACTTACTCAATATGCAAAAATTAAACGGTAATAAAGAAAAGTGATGTCCAGTCTTGTATCTATGATATCAGTGTCATATATCTATGCTGTTAGAAATATTGTTTACACAAAGCCTGCTGGAGAAAGAATGCTGTGGGCTTTTAGGAAACCTGCTGTATGAGCTGATATGATCAGATTAAGAGATGTACATTTGATGAATAGAAACCTCATTGTTTACTACCAGTTATAAAAAGAAATAGGTCATTCACTTGGTTTCCATAGAGACTTTTGTTGAAAGAAGATAAACTGACACCATTACTTTTCCCCTTCCCTAGAAAACGCCCGACTGTGAATGTCATTAGCAATAGAAGCCAGTGTATATGATACATTCAGGAAATGCCAACTAAATCAATGGTGCATTCTGATGTACACTACATTAGCACCCATCAGCTCTCTTTCCCTTGGCATGAATGAGTCACTTGCACAAAATTGTTTTTAAAAACCAATTAGCATGAAATTGTGCATTTGAATGGATTCACATTCAGGAGACCAAACCTACCCAAGTTGAAGGCTTTTTAATATTGGATTATGATAAATATGTTGCTTAAAGTAGAAGAAAAGGTTAAAACTAAGTAAGCCTTATCAGAAAGGTCTATATAAATACACCAGTAAACCCACAAAATAATGCTGCTCTGAGTCCTCAAAAAAACACTTTCCTTCTATTGTGTACACATGGGCTTCTGTATCAGACTTCCTGCCTTCAGCTTAAACTTCCTTGCCCGGACGTGAGCATGCTCAGTTTGCTCCTCTCCCCCCCCCGCTGTAATCTGAGCCCAGAGCTATAAGTGAGCAGGGAGAGACTCAAGCAGGAAGTGATGTCACACCAAGCTAATACTGCAGCTGCTATCCTAAACAAACAGAGCTTTTTACTCAGGTATGGTAAACATTATACAAAATAAATATAGCATTCTAGCTTGCACTATTGCAGCTAATCTATTAGCAATAAAATGCCTCCGTAGCTTACCTCCTCCTATAATTCTCTAAAGGTTCACCTTCACATTAATGTTTAGTATGTTATAGAATGGCCAATTCTAAGCAACTTTTCAATTGGTCTTCATTATTTATTTATTTTTTTTTATAGTATTTGGCTTCTTCTTCTTCTGACACTTTCCGACTTTCAAATAGGGGTCACTGACCCCATATAAAAACAAAGGCCCTGTAAAGCTACAAATCTATTGTTACTGCTATTTTTAATTATAGATAAGGGATCTTTACATAATTTGGATCTCCATACCTTAAGTCTGCTAAAAAATCATTGCAACATGAAATAAAAACAATAAAATTGTTTTGCCTCCAATAAGGATAAATTATATTTTAGTTGGTAGCAAGTACAGGGTACTGTTTTATTATTACAGAGAAAAAGGAAAAACATTTTTAAAATATTATATGATTCAAATGGAGTCTATGGGAGACGGCTGTCCTGTAATTTGGAGCATTCTGGACTGGTGTATTTTGTTTCCAAAAAGGAACACTTACCAAGAGTCAAAAAAACCTCAAAGTCACAAGGGGTCCCTAACATATTACCACTAGGGATGCACCGATCTAGGATTCGGCCTTTTCAGCAGGATTAGGATCCTTCTGCCCAGCCGAACGGAATCAGAACCCTAATTTGCATATGCAAATTAGGGACGGGGAGGGAAATCGCATGACTTTTTGTCAGAAAACAAGGAAGTAAAAAACATTTTCCCCTTCCCACCCCTAATTTGCATATGCAAATTAGGGTTCGGATTTGGTTCGGTCTAATCTTTTCGCAAAGGATTCGAGGGTTCGACCGAATCCAAAATAGTGGATTTGGTGCATCCCTAATTACCACCCTTTCAAGTTTTCTTATGCTTTAAAGGGGTGGTTCACCCTTAAGTTCACTTTTCAATTGGTCTTCATTGTTTATTTTTTTATAGTTTTTTAATTGTTTGCTTTCTTGTTCTGAGGCTTTCCTGGCTTTCAAATGGCGGTCACTAACCCCTTCTAAAAACAAATGCTCTTTAAGGCTACACATTTATTGTTATTGCTATTTTGTATTACTCATCTTTCTATACAGGCCCTCTAGTGATGTGTGGTCTGGCCCAATACCCGCGTGACCAGTGGGTCGGGCGGGTTTGGCACGACCTCGCACTCTTCTTTGCGGGTGGCGGCCGGGTGCGGGTTGAGCCCTTCTCCTGCTCTCCCTGGCTGCAACCGTCAAATGCCGGCTTCCAGGATCTTCTTTTATAGACGCTGCGCCTGCTCGCCCCACCCCTTTTGTGACGTCATCGGTGGGATGGGTAGGCAAGGGTCTATAAAAGGAACGGGAAGTCGGGCTCAGGAGGGCGATTGGCGGGTCGGGGAAATCCCGACCTGCACATCACTAAGGCCCTCTCCTATTTATAGTACAGTCTCTTATTCAAATCAATGCATCGTTGCTAGGGTAATTTGGACCCTAGCAACCAGACTGCTGACATTGCAACCTGGAGAGCAGCTGAATAAAAAGCTAAATAACTCGAAAAAACACAAATAATAAAAGATTAAAACTAATTGCAAATTGTCTCAGAATACCACTCTCTACACCATACTAAAAGTTAATTTAAAGGTGAACAACCCCTTTCATATTATTTAAAATTAAAGCATGTGAAAGAAATCACTGGCTTTGTTTTTTTAATAGCAGTAAATGCTTCTGTATAATTTCTTTAAACGGCTTATACAATCTTATTTTCATTTTTTAATTGAGGAACAATAAATACTCTCTGTATTTTCTGTTGTACATGCAATATTAATGGTATGTATAAACAGACAAATGGCCAGTGTGAGCCTTTTCACAGACATAAAATGTAAAACAGATTTGTATTAAGGTGTAGAATATCCATACTGTTGATCATTCTGACTTTTTTTTAAACATTATACTCCATAAATATTGTGTCCATTAAGACATTTTAAAAGCATTATCACTTAAAGTAAGGAAATAACAGGTAGCTATGAGATTAATCAGTAAAAAGGCCAGGACGCTATGTCAGCCATTTGTCACATAAATATTTTAGAATGGAACTTATGGTTACAATGTACTTATACAGCTGCAATACATTATGTGAACTTAGGCAATGGTATTTTACATGTATTTCTTTAAAATATAGTCGATACAGGGCAGCACTGTAGGAGGCAATGGCAGTTTTTTAGGACAGTGAGTCATAATCATAATAATCATAATATAAAAACTGGACAAGAGAAGCTTTAGTTATTGCAATAAAAGAGGACACAGCCAATTGTACCAATACGCTAAAATATTTTCTATTTTATGTTGATTTTCATTACAATAACGACTCTAAAATAAAAAGACATTAACATAGCATGAACAGAATAGTGTTGACCTCAGTGGCTAGCAATCACGAACACAGGTATATTAACCAGACAATGCAATATCATGAAGTGGGAATTAAAAGTGAAAAACTATAGACACTAAGGGGGTTATTTGCTAAAACTAATTTATCAGGCCTGCGTTTCTGGGGCAAAACCTCCAATTTTTCATGGAAAAAATAAATCACATTTTTCAAGATTTATTATACCCCAATGCTGCAAAAAGCCCAAATCCAAAAATCCTCCATATTAGACCTGCCGAGGTACCGTATAAGTCACCTATCCCAATTTGAAGATTTGTGTTTTGTGCTGGGTTTAGCCCAATAATCCGGAAAATTCTTGGTTTTGGGGGATAAACTATAAAAGATAGAGATTTGGGAAAAACGTCAGATTCGGTTTTTTGCTCAATATTATTGGGTTTTTTCCCGATCCTATTGATTCGAGTTTTTTTAATGAATAAATAAGGTCAAATTTATGAATAAATAAGGGTTTTTTTTAATAAAATAATTACACATCCCCAATCACCCCTGTGGACCACAGGCCGTTGCCACCCAGCATGCAAAGCCTTAGGCCAGTTACATTTTGAAATAACTTGGACTACATACACACTAGTGTTTCCTATGCATGTTGTGGGTGTGCTATCCACCACGGGGGCAATACATACTATAGCAGGTGAATGTCAGATGAATTGTATACGCCGTAAATATTCTAAACCTGCATGAAACACACTTCAGTGTTGCTCAATGCATCAGGCTCAGGTGTGGTTAACTGTTCTGCACTTATGGTGAACCTGACATCCAGTTGTAACTATCATACTATAGAATATATATAATTATATGCATCATATATTATAAGGGATACTATCACTGGGAAACATGCTTTTCAAAAGACATCAGTTAATAGTTCTCTTCAAGAAGCAACTTGCACTTAAACCTGTTTTTCAAAAAAAAAAATTCATTTTGAAAATTAACCTTGTGTTAATTTTCAAAATGAATTTTTTTTTGAAAAGCCATTTTCATATATATATATATATATATATATATATATATATATATATATATATATATATATCTATATATATATATATATATCTATATATATATATATATATATCTATATATATATACACACACACACACACTGTATAAAAAAATAATTTATTAATTTGAAAATAAAAATTGTAAATGGTAGAATGTTTTTTTTTTGCAAGGCACACTAATACTGTATTCAAAAACTCTGCCATAAAAATCATAATAGCTTATATTTTATATATATATATATATATATATATATATATATATATATACCAATTTGTTGTACAATACATATTACTATCCTCACAGTGGACTAATATAAAATGCTCCACACTTTTAACCCCCTGCTCTGCCCATCACCAGCAACATGCCGCTAGTGGTACCCATTCTCCCCATCACCTAAAAATGTAGCCCTTGTCATCCAACAATCTCTCTGCTTGACCCACTCCAGTCTGGTTTTTGCCCACTGCATTCAACTAGATCTTCATTAACCAAAGTCTCTACTCTCCAAAGACCTGTCTGCTAAATACAAAGGGCTATTCTTCACACGAGCTCCTTGAACTCTCTGCTACTTTTGACTCACTAAATCATCAGCTCCTCTTTGACATTCTACTAACACTTTAGATTTATTATACCACGACCCTGGAAATAGCTCAAATCCAAAAACAAACCATCAAAAACCTGTCATGGTCACGTAGGAGTCAATGGCAGAGGTCCATTGAACCATTTGAAGATGTTAATATTCTTCATGATGTTCAAGTCTTTTTGTCTGAGGGTTTTGACCCAAACTCTATCAATTTGAGCAATTTGAGTTTTTCCCCCCCCCCCGAAAACACAATCAATTCAAGTTTTCGTGTTGTTAACCCTAAACTCACTGATTCAAGTTTTTTCCATTCAAGTTTTTCTTAATTTAGAAACCATTCGAATTATGAGTTCATGCGAGGTATAAAAAACTCTAAAATTCGATATTTGATAAATAACCCCCTAACTGTTTCCTTATCTCAGTGAAATGGATTCCTTATCTATGGCTGGGTTGGCGGAGGTGGGTTACTGGCTAGTATGGCTGACTTGCATTACCAAAGTTCTGATTTCAATTCCTATGAGGGAACTACATGTATTAAGTTTGTTATATTTCCTTTTTCTCTATGGGGTTTCTCCCTTATTTCAAAAACATATGTGCTGATAAAAGAGCTCCTGATGGAAGTGATTATTGTGTGAATAACATAGGGACTGTTAGCTCGACTAGGGCAGAGACTAATGTGAACAATTGTCAGTCCGTGTGATGTTATTGTATTAAAACTATATAAAAGATAATAGACTTTGATCACCATATCAAAGTGAATTGCTGGAACATTATGCACTTAGAGGGTATTTAGTAAAGTCTGAATGCCAAAAACCCGTAAATTTTTTTTGTTTTTTTACTATAAAATCCGAATTTTTAGTGGAAAACAAAAAAAAAAAAAAACTTGACTTTCGGGATGGAAAAGTCAATTCAAAAATCTGGCATCTCACATTGGGCTATAATTCATCTTGAAAAATTCAAGTTTTTTTTCCCATGGAAAGTTCAAGTTTTTGCCCCAAAAATCATGATCAGAAAAAAATTGAGGTTTAGTAAATATCCCCCTCAATGTATTTCCATGGAAAGAAAAAGTCTTTCAGACACAATTAGTTGGATGAAGACGAAGCAGGCAGCATTCATATCCAAAAGGACCTGATGGCAAATCTTCCATGTAGCTTACATATAAGATTTTTGTATCAGTCCCATTATATATTGATCCATGTAACTGCATATTTTTAGAAAGTGATGTGTCCGACACAACCCTAATTATAACTCCTGTGTAGTTTAGCCATACTTGCACCTTTCCTTAGGGCTCTTACTCACGACCGTTTCTTCATGCGCTCCCCTGCGCTCCGTTTGGCTGCGTTCAGCCGCAGGGGAGCGCAGGTCTAGACGCTGTTAATATTTTTCTATGTGCCTGTACTCACACAGGCGCATGTAAGCGCTGAACCATTGAAAAACGCAGAAAAATGCAGCATGCTGCATTTTTCCTGCGTTCAGCGCTTACATGCGCCTGTGTCAGTACAGGCACATAGAAAGATATTAGCAGCGTCTAGACCTGCGCTCCCCTGCGGCTGAACGCAGCCAAACGGAGCGCAGGGGAGCGCATGAAGAAACGCTCGTGAGTAAGAGCCCTTAGACTGGTAACCTTGTGCAATTGCATTGGAGGACATTTCCTGACAGTCTATAACTTAGCTGCAATAGATAGAACCTCAAACCATAGTGCAATTTTTTTGGAAGTGGGGCACCAGTCCAGGGGAAAAAAAACAAAAACAGGTAAAAAAGGCTTTAAGTTTACTTTAATCAGGAGTTCAGGACCCAAAACTGGGTTACATAATAAGCAAACTCTGCAGGAACAGCAGGGTCAGACATAGGTAAATGTACATAATGCCATATGGTGGAATGGTACAATAAATTAACACTTGCATGGAATGAAAACCTGCATCTTGCCCGCTTGCTCTTACAGAGTTTATATACACATTACTCTGGTTCAAAGGAACTTCATAAAAACTCATGACTGGCTGAAAGTAAGGCATACATTATAACTCTTCCCAAACTTGGGTTACCACGATGTTTAGGGTGGATCTACATGCTTCCCTTTAATGCAATGACTAGGGATGCACCGAATCCAGGATTCGGCCGAATCCTTCTGCCTGGCCAAAACGAATCCTAATTTGCATATGCAAATTAGGGGCGGGAGGGAAATTGCGTGAGTTTTTGTCAGAAAACAAGGAAGTAAAAAATGTTTTCCCCTTCCCGCCCCTAATTTGCATATGCAAATTAGGGTTCGGATTCGATTCGGTCGAATCTTTCGTGAAGGATTCGGGGGTTCGGCTGAATCCAACAAAGTGGATTCGGTGCATCCCTAGCAATGACAGTTATGGCTTCCAAAATAAAAAAAAAAATCATATCAAGGTACACAATTAAATGTAAATCAATCTTTGAGCCACAAGTTAAGTTTCAGATTAGAAGTTGCCTTAAAGTGGTGGTTCACCTTAACGTAAACATTTAGTATGTTATATAACGGGCAATTCTAAGCAGCTTTTCAATCGGTATCATGTAGGGCCTGAGAAATTGCAATTGGTTTTCATTTTGTATTATTTGTAGTGATGGGCGAATTTGTCCCGTTTTGCTTCGCCGCGGATTTCATGCAACATTCTCGAAAAGCCGAATTAGACTCCGCCAACAATTAAAGACAATGGGCATCCGTTAATCGCCGCCGGCAAATTTGCGAATGTATTTGCCGGGGGCTAAACACGAAAATTTGCTGCCAATTCGCCAATCACTAATTATTTGTGCTTTTTGAATTATTTAGCAGCTCTCCAGGTTGTACTATCAGCAATCTGATTGGGTCCAAATTACCATAGCAACTATGCATTGATTTGAATAAGAGTCTGAAATATGAATAGGAGAGGACCTGAAAAAAGTAAAAAGCAGTCATAACAATACATTTGTCGCCTTACAGAGCATTTATATTTTTATGGGGTCAGTGACCCCATTTGAAGGCTGAAAAGAGTCAGAAGGCAAAAAATTCAAAAAGTAATAATGAAGACTAACTGAAAAGATGCTAAAAGTGAACCTAAAGGTGAACTACCCCTTTAATAAAGGGTTGCCATTCACAAATATGTTCTATGCAGCTGCCCGCAGTGTCCGAATGCCTGTAACTACCTGCCAATTCACCTCTGCCCCAAAAAGACATTACAAACCCCACCAACTGCCTCCGTGTAATTGGGGTTTACCTTGCCAGTATATTCGAATAAATAAGTACAATATATAAGATGGCAATGTTCTGTATAAGAACGACAAGGATAGAACTATTATTTGCTACAGAAGGGGGTCAACTCTGTATACACTTTATTAAACAAATGAAACATCCCTCTACACAGCACACTTATTTATTTCCCTGGTACATATGATCAGTGTGCAGCAGAGATTGGACAGAATTAGCAGCCTGATACAACTTCTCTCATAGTCTCAGATCAAGCAAAATTCCTGCACTGGGGCAGAGCAAACTCCCAAACGACAGGAAAATATAGAAAGTCCTCATGACAATCACTTTGCACAGGAAATCAAACACATCCGCAGACATTTAGCAGTCAGCACGACGCTCCAAGCAACACAATGCACTTTTTTGGGGGAGGTCAAAGCAATTTTAAATTTCCATGCAGAATTCTAGCACTAAAACAAGTGAGTTGTACGATGTGTAGCAGCAGAAATAAACTAAGCTCCATTGCGTTCCTGCTTCCAAATGACCACGCCAACCATCGCCAGTAATTGACATGGCGGATCAGACGACATGCCCTCACACAAAAACCATAACAATTCGGTCGTTTACAGTTCTTTTGATAATTAATCCCCCATGCTTCCTTTAACACAGCTCCAAAGATGTATTCCCGCCGCCAAGTCTTATTTCAGCATGTCTGTATGTTCTCAGAAAAAATCTTTCAAGTCTACTAGCGACGTCATTCAAAAATCCCCGCCCACTTCGCTCCCTCCGCCGCGGACGCGTCCCTTCCTTCTCCTCCCTCTATCTCTCGCCTGCTGCTTCCGCCGCTGCTAAAAAATAGAGGAAGAAGATACATTAACCCGAAAGAAAAAATAATCCGAGTTTCAATGCCGCGGGGTCGACCCCCCAAAACACGGGCAGGATCTGAGCCAGGTAAAAAAATAATCATCGTTAGGCGCGTTTAGTGAACAAAACTGGGAGCGGTGGTGCAGCATCACGGTGTAATGTTAGCTTATGTTTTCGTGTGGCGATACATATAGTCCCCGGATGTAGTGAAAGGCCGCCTTGCCCGTAGAGTGCGGAATGATATGGGTGGAGGGCGCAGCACCGGGACTACAGAGGGAAGAAGTGAGACAGTGTTAGTTAGCAGTGTACAGTCTTGTAGTGCTCAGCTATAGAGCGCTATTGTATTTGTCTGGAAGGGCATGCTGGGAGTTGTAGTTCAGTAACATGGCCACGTGTTGCAACGCTGAATTCTAGTTGTACCTTGATATAACTCTGCATAGCTGATATTGGACCTTCTCTTATATCTGGAAGTGGTTATGTTTCAAGTTTAAAAAAAAAAATATACTAAGTTTATGTCCATTGCATATTCCAGGAAGATATTTCACAGGAAAGGAAAATGAAAACTGTCCCTAAATCGCCTGGGTACCTACATTTGTTGGCCCACATGTGAATAAGCCATATTGCTGTACACTACTATCCTTAATTTAATTACGTTTCTAGAACAGTTTGAAACACTAAACAAAACAATGGTTTTACCCCTTCTAAAGCCACACAAGGTGCAGGTTCAGGTGATGCACTACCATCCACAAACAGGCCGCATTTACATAGCAGGTGCCCCTAGGCCCATTGCCAGTCATTGCCCCTGTGTCCTCCCCTTCCTTTGCACACGTACATTTTCACCATTGGGTTCAGAGTACTGGGGATTGGTGCACAGGAAATTTTAAAAACTATTGTATCTCATGTGAATCACCAGTGCTTCCAAACCAATGCAGGTGTAGCTGGGCATGCCGTCTCTCTAAAATTCTGCTGCCCTAGGCCTGGCCCTTTGTAGCCTTTCCACAAACCCGGGCCTGTCCTCAAAGCTGTTCCTCTGTATAGGCATAGCATCACCTGTGTGCAGACGTGGGGTTCATTTATAAACACTGGAGAAATATGCACCTGCAGGCCCGGATTTGTGGAAAGGCCACCAAGGCCTGGGCCTAGGGAGGCAGGAATTTAGGGGGCACCATGCTGTCCAACTACACCCACATTGGTTCAGTAACACTGGGGATACAATAGTTTTTGAAATTTACAGTCCCCATTTTCCTGAATAAAAGGGAGGGGATGGGGGCAATGAACATCAGTGGGCCTAGGGGCGCCCACTTTGTAAATCCGGCCCTGTGCACCTAGGCAGTTACCCATAACAACTAATCTGTGTTTAGCTTTTTTGAGTCAGCTGCAGGTAGAGTTGCCACCTTTTCTGGAAAAATATACCGGCCTTTCTATATTCTTGCCATTTTTTCCTATTAATAACTTTGGGATCAAGCATCATTTTTACTGACCAGGCCGGTAAAATACCGGCCAGGTGGCAACCCTAGCTGCAGGGTGAACACTGAAAGCAATTGTCTGATTGGTTGCTATGGGTTCATTCCCAGGTGCAAATTTGCCCAGTGTTTATAAATGAGCCCCAGATACGGGTGCTAAAATTCTAGGGATGCACCGAATCCACTATTTTGGATTCGGTCAAACCCCCGAATCCTTCGCAAAAGATTCGGCCGAATACCGAATCCTAATTTGCATATGCAAATTAAGGGTGGGAAGGGGAAACTATTTATACTTCCTTGTTTGGGACAAAAAGTCATGCGTTTTTTTTTCTTCCTCCCTGCAAATTAGGATTCAGTTTGGCCAGGCAGAAGGATTTGGCCGAATCCGAATCCTGCTGAAAAAGGCCGAATCCTGGATTCGGTGCATCCCTATAAAATTCATAACTTAGTGCATCCCTCACAACACATAAAAAATAGAAATAGGGAGAAAAAGATCTGCTTTGCGTAGCATGGCAAAATTTTTTGACCATGCACATTTTATGGCCACACCCCCTTATTACCATGTCCATTTTACAACATTTGTCAGGTTAGAACGCATTGCTAGATTCTCCCAAGAGACTTCCTTATCTTAAATAGTTACAATCTTTGCTAATTTTAAATTGTTACAAATGTATGCAGGTGCTGAGTATTCTGGGCTCTCTGCCAAAAAGCCTCTTATTTAATTAAGTTTCAGAAACTTTGTATCTTTTTCTGGAGTCAGTACAGGAGATCAAAAAGAAACTCAGGACTGTTTAATTATAATCTGGGACTGAGCTGTCAAAATCGAGACTGTCCCGCAGAAAATGGGACAGTTGGGAGTTATGTTAGGGTTTCTGCACAAATAACTGCCCGTGTGTATGCACACAGGCTAGCGCTGTGTAGATGAACAGCTCAGCCGTATTGCAGTGCATTGGTTTCTCCTTGCCTGAGCAGAAAACACAGGCAGAGAGAACCTGAGCCTGTACCTTGTGTGCCCTCTCAGTCTAAAGGTGGCCATACACTTAGAGATCCGATAGTTTATAGATTTTAACAAACAAGCGGATCTCTCCCCGATATGCCTACATTGAGTTGGGCGATATTGGACTGATCCGATCGTGGGCCCTAGGCCATTACATATAGCATTTTACCCTGTGTCGGACTGGCCCACCTGGATAGCAGGAAAACTCCCATTGGACCCACGTGTCTTGCTTCTAACCATTTGGCCTTTTTCATTGTCATTCCCTATTTCTTCATGGGAAAAAATATTAGAAGAATAAGTAGATATAAAAGACTAGGAAAATAAAAAGGTTGAGTGAGGAGAGGAGGAATAATAGTTTGGAAAGTGGGCCCACGGTCTAAGGTTTTGTGGACCGTGGGTTAAGGTTTTCTGGTGGGCCCCTGACATCCCAGTCCGAAACTGATGGTACCTCCTCCTTAACAATGCAAACATAACTATGCAATGCGTCATGAGGAATGAGAAATTATTGCTAAAAGCAATGGAGTATGGGAAAATGAAAAGATAATGCCTGGCCAAATCAACTTGAATCTACGTACTGGCGTAATTACCCCACCAAAAAGTTACGTGAGAAGCAAAATAGGCCCTGGCATTTCAGGTACACAGAGGCCAATAAATAGTGATTGTCTATGGCAACTTACAGCAGACCCTGAGCCTGGCAGGCTTACAGCCACTTTAACGGTGGCCAGAGAAAGTATCCAAAACACCAAAATAACGAATCTCTCCCCGATATGTGTGCGATAGGCTGATCCGATTGTGGGCCTAGGGATTTTTATCCCTGCCCGATCGACATCTGGTCGACTCTCGGCCAGATAACGAATGGGGAAGCCCGTCAGAGGGCCACACACAGGGCCCAATAAGGTGCAGACTCGCCAGATTTTATCGGCCTGTGTATGGCCACCTTTAGTGTACTGAGCAGTTGTTGTCATGCTAAGCTTAGGGAATGTTAGAATGCATTAAAAACCATGAGCAGAAAGTGAGGTTACAAACAGTGTGCATTAGAAGCTTATGATACAGGGCTGATTTTTAAAGAGGTCTGTTTTAGAATACATTGGTTTCTCTGCTTAAAGGAGAAGTTAAAGCTCAGTATTTGGTTGTCTTATTGGCTCATTAAAATAGTGCAGATGGTAGCACGGCTGTTTGCCTATGGTACAGACTTCTAGATGCAATTATGCAAGCAGAAAAAAGGAGCTTTAGCATTTAGTTGCGTATTTATTCTGCCAGAAACCACAGTGAACAATGTTTCCTGTCATCTGAAAAGTTCTGATGAAAGGAGGTAATATTGTTCACAACATAAATTGTTGCAGTAGTTGTGAGTCTGATTATGGGCTGTGATATATTTTCCAAACCTGATTCTCATTGCTGATGGCAACATTTATGGTCACAGGTGATTTTCGGTGCGCGTGCATGCATTCTGTCGCGCCGCGAGGAAGCGCAGGCGTCATGTCTGATGCGGCAAATTGAATGTAAGTAATACAAATGTCGCACGTACTAGCTGATTGCATCCGACGCGACTGTCGGATGAAGACGCAACATGCAGCGCTCGCATCCGACAGTCGTGTCGTGTCGTATCGTATACAATCAGCTTGTACGTGCGACATTTGTATTACTTATATTAGATTTGGTGCATCCGACGTGACACCTGCGCTTTCTCGCATCGGAAAGGATTGACATGCACTGAAAATCGCCCGTGTAGCTCTACCCTTAGGGTCAGATTTATTAAGGGTCGAATGGTAAATTCTAATTCTAATTTTAGAATTGTTTTTTGGTGTCAAAATCTACACATTCGAATTTTGATCCCCCAATTTGAATGTAAATTAGAATGTGAGATTTATCACATATCTCGACCATGTTAACAGTTCTGATTCGAATATTAGCCAACTAAAACCTGCCGAGTTTATTTACAAGTCAATGGCAGTGTTCAGTTGAACAATTTGAATATGTTAACTGCCTTCCTGCCATTTGAGTTTTTTTTGGAGGGAAAACTTGATTCAAATTCGATTTGCATTTGATTTTTTGGGATGGGGCCTATTCGATCGCATATTAGACGTTCAAATTTTTTCTTAAATGACCTCCCAATCAAGTTGTGAGTATATTCATATTTATTAGAGTAAAAAAAATACACATAAATTCGAAATTCGACCTTTGATAAATCTGCCCATTAGCCTGTGCATTTGGAGCATGCAAGTGCATGGCATTTGGACAACTATGCATGCTCCATGCCAGAAGAGGCCCATGTTTTAAAATGGAATGGAAATGGAACCATAGTATATGCAGTTGGACAGAGGTATGTGCAATATTTTTAATTTCAGGGCCTTTCAGTTACAACTATGGCTTTGTCATGGGTACATAGTACATGGCTTCATAGTTGCTCATTTGTATCAACTGTTTTAGACCTTCCTAAGCAAACACAGCTGTTACCAGTGTAGAGTAAACAATTTAATATGTTTAATACATAAAATAAACCTGAAATGGGTAGTTCACCCTCTGAGACAATTTGTAATTGCTCTTCATTTTTAATATTTGCGTTTTTTGAATTTAGCTTTATGCTCAGCGAATCTTAAGTTTGGAATTTCAGCAGTTATAGGGTTGCTAGGGTCCAGAAGTTTGAGCAAGAGACATGAAGATAAATAGGAAAATGCCTAACTAGAATAAGTAATAAAAAGTGACAATAAAACTGTAGTCTGACAGCAATGGCTTCTTTAGCTGCTGGGGTGAGTGAACACTATTTGATAGCTGGAATGAAGTAGAAGAGAAGAATTTAAAAAAAAGACTATACACTATAGGGTCTAATTTATAAACAGTGGGCAGTAACCCATAGCAACCAATCAGTGATTAGCTTTTTTCAGCCAGCTTCAGGTTGAGCACTTAAAGCAATCATCTGATTGGTTGCCATGGTTTACAGCCCAGGAGCAAATTTGTCCACTGTTTCTGATTCTTTTTTCTTCAAAAATTCACAACTTATGAAATATTGATCTTTTGAAAATAAAGCAAATACCTAAAATAATGTAGAGTGAAACAAGAGTATAATGCTTTGTCTATCAAAGAAATACACTTGTTTGTGCAACACATGGTCACACAGTACTGCAGTTCGTTCACGCTGACATCACAAACAAACACTGCTGCTAGCCCATCACATCTAAAGCTGGCCATAGACGCAAAGATCTGATCGTACAAATTTAGGATTCGTACGATTTTCGGAACGTGTGTGGAGAGTCCCGACATTTTTCGTCCGGCGGAGATCGGTCGTTTGGTCGATCGGACAGGTTAGAAAACTTCTGTCGGCTGCCGATAATATCTCTGCGTGTATTGCCGATCGTACGATTTTCAGTGGGAGACTGTCACTAGCTTTGGTTGGACATAGATATTGTACGATTGCTGTCAGGGGCAGAACATTGCTCATCTGTTCTTTAACTAATCTGACTGGTAAGACTTTGATCTGAATGGTTAGTGGCGGGTCGGGAGATGGGAAAGTCCGATCGTACGATGATTTGTACGATCGGATCTTTGCATCTATGGCCACCTTAATACTATTTCTGACTGAGCTATCAATAAGAATCTGCTTGTAAGAAATGCCTACAGGTATCAGATCAGAAAGTAGTGCAAACCTTGTTGTTTGTTATAAAAATACACTGGTGAAACAATAATAATCTCCCATTTTAGATCCTTTATTTTTTCTTTAATACCCACAATGAAGTGCAATTGAATCAATTAGAGGCAAAATAATTCTACTGGGTTTATTTAATGTTTAAACGAATTTTTAGTAGACTTTCTTTCTTTCTTTCGTCTACCTAATTTTCTATCTGTCTATCTGTCTATCCCTCTATCTATCCCTCTATCTATCCCTCTTTCTATCCCTCTTTCTATCTATCTATCTATCTATCTATCTATCTATCTATCTATCTATCTATCTATCTATCTATCTATCTATCTATCTATCTATCTATCTATCTATCTGTCCAGATTTGTGTGCCAATAGAAAAGAGTGTATGTACACTGGTGAAACAAAAATAATCTCCCATTTTAGATCCTTTATTTTTTCTTTAATACCCACAATGAAGTGCAATTGAATCAATTAGAGGCAAAACAATTCTACTGGGTTTAATGTTTAAATTAATTTTTAGTAGACTTAAGGTATGAAGATCCAAATTATGGAAAAATCCATTATCTGGAAAAACATTTCTTTCTTTCTTTCTTTCTTTCTTTCTTTCTTTCTTTCTTTCTTTCTTTCTTTCTTTCTTTCTTTCTTTCTTTCTTTCTTTCTTTCTTTCTTTCTTTCTTTCTTTCTGTCTGTCTTTCTTTCTTTCTGTCTTTCTTTCTTTCTTTTTTTTCTTTCTGTCTATCTATCTATCTATCTATCTATCTATCTATCTATCTATCTATCTATCTATCTATCTATCTATCATCTATCTATCTATCTATCTATCTATCTATCTATCTATCTATCTATCTATCTATCTATCTATCCAAATTTGTGTGCCAATGGAAAAGAGTGTATGGTATGTTCCAAACATTTCCTTTTGTAAAAAATGAAACAATATGATTAGATAATAACATCGCTATAGATCAATCAAACATCTCTATTGATCAATTATATGTGATGGTTTAACCTTCAAATTGCATACTATGGCAGAAGCAAGCATAGCAACAAGACACAATTATCCTGTTTTAAAATATAGAAAAGTACACACCGGGAGGACAAACATTATAATATATATTAAGTATAAGTACTGTATACAGAGAGAACCTGCCATGTGGTAAGAGACACAGTAGAAAGAAAATCCCATCCCCTGATAAAATATAAGATATTTATCAAATGGAAAGCTTTAAAAAATAATAATGCCACCAGCTAAAACCTGTTGAGATGCCATAGATATCAATGGAATGTTTTCAACATTCATGCAAGTTTGTTAATGAAGTATTATTTTCTAACCATGTTCTTGACAAGATTGAGATGAACCCTTTTCAGAGATGTAAAGAAAAAAAGTAATTTTTGGAAAATACACAATTATCATGATTATGCAAGTTCTTCTTGAAATTTTTTATAAATGTTCCCGAAGGTGATCTTGAATCACCACTTGCTCTCGCTCCATTCACTAACTGTTGCACAGAGAGAAGTACCTACTTTTTATTTGTTGGATTATTACACGTGACAGGTTGATTTTTGGTATTTGCACAATTGTTAACAGGGCCAAAGGTTAGGCACCCCCCCAAGTTATTGAAGTCACTTACCTGAGACCCTGGGCTGTTGCACTTGGCACCACCCCAGTGGTTGTTGCCTCTTTAAATAACCAGAGGATGGGAAATAGGCTTATAAACATTTGGGCTAGCAGAATCTGCTTGTAGAATACTTTGGCGTTATCCTTCATATCCAGTGATCTAATTCTAACTTCTTATTATTTGGAAAATTCTAGGTGCCAGGGATGGATTGCCTAGCAATATGAATTCATTTACATACAGCTTCAAGCATAGCTAATAACTCTGTCTTACGCCTTTTTTATTTTAAATTTTGAGATATTAAGGGGGTAATCTACTTATCTTCGTTTATAGCCCAGAAACCCCCTGACCCATAGCTAATAACTCTGTCTTACACCTTTTTTATTTTAGATTTTGAGATATTAAGGGGGTAATCTACTTATCTTCGTTTATAGCCCAGAAACCCCCTGACCCACTGATTTTTTTCAGATTATTGGGCTAAACCCAGTGCAAATCACAATATCTTCAAATTGGGACATGGACATCTGCCATTGACTTATACATGACCTCAACAGGTTTGAGATGCCAGGTTTCGGGTTCAGGCTTTTTGCAACATCGGGGTATAATAAATCTCGAAAAAAAGTTATATTTTTTTCCCACAAAAATTTTTAATTTTCACCCCAAAAAGCCCGATCAGAAAAAATCAAGGTTTAGTAGATAATCCCCTAAATGTTTTGTTAGTACACGCCTCCAATCCTGCTGCAAACAATCATAAATGGGCATAACAAAGCAATAATTTATACAGTTTGTGAACTCACTTGCCTAACAAATGCTTCTTAACCTAACATATTTACCCTGGTACAACCAATTGATCTTGCTGTTATTCTGATATGTAAATTCTAGCAACAAAAAAGAAACACATTATTAATAACTATTAAAAATATCTAATAAGCATAAAATCTCTATTACATAGATTTTTTGACCATCTTTTGCTGTTTGGTGAATTTTTAGCATGACCGTTGTTTTTTTAGAGTTACTGACACATTCTAGAATTTACAAGAATAGTATCACTTAAAAAACCTTCCAGATGCTTTATATCCTTTTTAAAACTGAACCCTTGCAACTCCCCAGAACCCAGTTGCTTACCATCGCTGGACAGTGCCTCCAGGTCTTTACCCCACCCCAAAACCAGACGTCACGGCTGCAGCAGCTAGAAGGGATGTTTGAGGCTGACACTGGTAAGTAATGGAGGAGGAGGGAATTGGGGGCTGGGGGATACAAGGGTTTTATTTTAAAAAATAAGAGCAACAGGAAGGTTTTTTTTAAAGTAGTACTGACAAGTTTCTTTAAAACCATGGAGTCTGTCAGCAGCACAATGGCTACTAGGATTTTGTTCAGTAGTGATGTCGTAAATCCAAGACTCAAATGATTTAAACATGTTTCCACTAGAAAAGATATGGAGATTGGCATCTATTCATATATCTTTTCAAATGTAACAATGATCACTGATCTTCTCAATATATAACTACTCTTGTCATTCAATCACTTAAGGGAATAAAAGTGCTTATGTTGCAGGGTAGGAACCATACACTTAATGCCTGTGGCTCCCTAATCACTACCTGCTGCTTACTACATGATCTGGTTAACCCAAACACTACTACTTTGCCCTGCATTTATTTATAAGCAAGACAATACATTGTCTTCTGTTAAAGGAGGGGTTATGGTTTATCAGCTTTTTATTCATTTGTTTATACCTGCTAAAATTCTATAGAAATGTGTGTATATTTTCAGATCAGGATGCAGTATAGTATCCCAGATTTTTTCCCATTTTCATGTTGTTGCCTGGCATTTATATTTTCTGTCAGGTCTAAAGAAGAAGCTATCCAGATGATACTGTTAGCATTAACAGATGTGTAGGAAGGCTCCAAAATCAGCCTGGTATTTTTGTTAGGGGAAACAATAGCACACACGTCTAATGGAAAGCAGACAGCTGGACCCTTTAATCCTCGAAAAAAAGACTATTAAAAAAAAGAGTAGCAACAATTTAATTTTCTTTGTCCCAGAGAGATAAACCTAGACAATTATTGGTGATTTCCCTTTTAATGATGTATGGTATACAAAGACAAATACATATATTGTAATATTGTTGTTTGTATTGCCGGTTGTATAGGTATTTTAAGGAGTGATAGAGTTAACATAATTATTTTTGGAATAAAAAGTCAATTTTATCATATTCAAGTTCAACCTTTCACAATACTCCCAGATGCCACTGATCCGAGGCAAGTAAAGTATAACACTTACTTAAAGGAACAGTTCAGTGTAAAAATAAGAATTGGGTAAGTAGATAGACTGTGCAAAATAAAAAATGTTTCTAATATAGTTAGTTAGCCAAAAATATAACCTATAAAGACTGGAGTGACTGGATGTCTAACATAACAGATCACTACTTCCTGCTTTTTAGATCTCTAACTCTGAGTTAGTCAGCAACTGTAAGGGGGGCCACATGGGACATAACTGTTCAGTGAGTTTGCAATTGATCCTCAGCATGTAGCTCAGATTCAAAAGTAACAGTTATCTATTTACCTAGTTTTTATTTTTATACTGAACAATTCCTTTAAAGAGGGCATTCCCTAACAACAAACTATGTGCACACTGCTGGGTTTTGGTCACTGCTGCTCGTAGTGACTCATGATCTCATGTGAGGTTTTGTCAGCCTCAGATGTTTGGGCTAAAATTTTAGCATATTACAACTTTGGTCAGACTGCTAGGGCTCATTGATTTTAACTGGACAGTACTGTGCATTGTTCAGTCTGTTATGCTGGCTACCCTAGACAACACAGAGCGTAGGCTTTGCTGCTCTCAGCCTGCATATATTTTGCAGGCTGCTAGAAGCAGATCCACAACATGCCCCATTTCAACAGATTTGAATTATATCCTCCTGTGTGCACTCAAATGCAGCAGAGGTTAGCCCAAATATGTGAAAGAAGGCTTCTTCGGGCTGACCTCCACTCCTCTCCTCTCCCTTTTGTGCCCTTTCCTTTAGGGCAAGGGCACGTGGAGTGTAGTTGAGAGCAGCAGAGCCCACGCACAGTGTGCCCTTGCCCTAAAGGAAAGGGCAGTTTATGTGAAAATTTAACTGATTGCAAATTTGCCATCTTGCATACTAGTTTAACAATGGATATTTTGTTTAACCAAAATAATTTCTGAGCATTTTTCAAAGCTCTTACAAAAGTGAGACTTTGTAAAATAATAGAGTATTGTTTAGTGTACTAACTCCAGGTCAGAGATGATATAAGGTAGATATAAAGTATCCATGTTTTTTGTGCAGCAAATCACTTATATTTTTCCCTACAAGTATGTTCTGGAGTGTAATAGATAAACTATTCAAATACAGAAAATCATGTAAATTGCATGCACATACTGTCCTGGCAGAAATTAAACTCAAGACCTTATTGGTGCCATCATGTATGTAGTTAATTTTACTGTGTTGTTGGGAATGGTTTATAAGTACTATTAACCTTCTTGTGCTCTGGGATAAAATAAGGATAATCAACAGAAAGCTTATAAAGAGAAGGTCTATATGTAACACTTGCTACTGTTAATACTAGTTGTACATTGTTGACCCAGGGACTGGTGTTATTACTGTTATAAAGTCAGGATGGAATTTTATTACCATTTGAAGTAAATTAGAGCTATAGATAGGGTTTATTATTTAATTATAAATTATTTGAGAAAGTGGTTAAACTTGGACCTGTTTTTTCATCTTCAGCTGCTATGTGTGTGTGCACCCCATACATCGAAATACTTAAAATTACTATATCAGTTACTTTAATGCAAAAGAACAAATGAGCTGTACCCTGTTTAGCCCCTGAAGAGAGTTAATTCTCACTTATTGACACCAGTGTGTCAAGGAGTATGTGCTGTATACAAATGTGAGAGAATAGATACATAGGTGCTAGAAATACAATTGGAATGAAGTCCTTTTCCCAAAGACAAATAACCTTTTTTTTTTTTTTTTTTGTAGCAATGATCACCATGGAAGCATGTTAGGTTCTAAAACAACAAGCATACAACAGTTAGCTCTGAAATTTTGATACAGAATTGTGCTTGAAATAATGCTGATTTATTATATCCTTCTGTACACTTTGTATAACAACTTTGGCTATTGCCAATGCTGTTAACAGTACGATTGCTCTTAGCTATACCTGGCGTGATATCATCACCATACCCCCTGGACTGCTAGGCCCTGCTTATGATTGGATGTTTACCCTTTTTTATTTGCAGATGGGGTTTTAACGCCAAACGATGAGAATAATTCTTATGCCTACCATGGACCAACCCACAAGTGTAATATCTGTTTGCTCTCCTTTCCTAAAGAAACTCAGTACCAGCGACACATGCGGGACCATGAGAAGAATGATAAGGTATACATATATAAAAATAATCTAGTAAGACTAGTAAATCAATTTAATAGAAAGGCATAATTAACATTATGGATGCTATAGGCTATTGATCTTATTTATGGACTCTGCTTAACCATAAATATGTTTGTTTATTGCTGCACAGCCTTATCGATGTGACCAGTGCCCAATGTCCTATAATATTGACTTTAATCTGACACTTCATAAAGCTACACATAATGTGGATGACCCTACGTGCCCAGCATGCAGCAAGAAATTTTCTCGAGTTGCAAGTCTCAAAGCTCATATAATGCTACATGAGAAAGAGGAGGTAATTCATTTCTTGTTTTTCATGTTATACACCAGTTTAATGATATTGGGATTATGTTTTTTTTAAAAGGTGATCCATTTTTATTTCATGTGATTTTATTTTATATTGTATACTTTGAAAACCTCTGTGTGGCCTATGAAGTTCTGTAGAGCTCTCAGTGCAATTTGTATTTCACAGTACATGCTCTAGGCAACTGTCTCTTATCTGAGTTTAGGGATTTGCAATATGCTGTATATATACATATGCTGTACATATACAAATATTATATATTCTAAAGCTGGTTAGTAATTAATTTAGGTCCACAGCATAGACCAGTTCATTCTACATCACAATTGATCAACCATCAGCCTTGTAGCATAAGTTCTATGACAGATGTAACCTCATTTTCTCCTTGTTCATTTCCAACAATCCCTTAGTTTAGCTTCTCAACAACAGCCCGAAGCACACTGAACATGTATGGTATCACTGACACTCAGAAGATCCTAACGAGATACAAGATGGGAAACAGATGTACAGAGCTTTGAGGGCATAGATCATTACTGGTATAGGGCTGCTGACTCTCAGGCCTGGTACAATAAGTTCTGAATATAAAATACCCCTTTCTAACCAGATTCTTTTTTAGGGTTTACAGATTGTTTTTTAAAAGGTTATATCTTACCCCATCAACAGTTATAATAAAGAAATCTGTGTATTCTTTTAATACCCACAAACAGTTATTGGTGAGCCTAAAAGGTATTGTTGGTAGGTATGTGGTTTCCCCTTCTGCTGCTCTCAGATGATGATGTTTTCAGTTTTATGATGATGATGCATAAAAATGACTTGGAAAACCCCATTCAGTCCCCGGGCATTATCAGTACAGGGGATGCAAGGAGAAAGCATATGTTATGGACATTTTTGTTCTCACTGAGCAAATGTGAACTTTCAATTTACAGACGTGTTTTATTCAAACACGCCATTTTTCCTGGAAAATTGTCCACTGGTGCAATGTTTTAGTCTGTGAATTATATATCATTTTAACTCTACAGAGACAGCAATGTAACATATCCTGCTAATAAAAAAAAAGTATTGTAAAAGTATGCCATTAATTAAGGTAACTTAAAGGGGAACTCCACAAAATCATAACTTAAGCTTTTTGAAAGTAAATATAATTTCAAGCAACTTTGCAATATACATCATTTAAAAAATATGCAGACTTTTCATGATTTTTAATGGTTTCAGACAGTTTCCTAAGCCTAGCCCCCGGCTCTCCTGCTGATCTGTCTGACTACTTTGCTGAGCTGGCTGACTACTGTTACTTTGTATCAATAGCCAGCTGTCCTCAGCCTGCATCCTCCAAACTCCACAATTCCCTGCACATGTGATTTCAATAAGGAACTGAACATCACAATGCATTGTGGGTTATGTAGTTCCACTACAGCTGTCTGTAAGCTGTGGAGAAGTTGTTACGATTTGTAACATCAGTGTTTTAGTCCCTCCTTCCCTGCCAGGATTTCAAATGATGCAGAAAGAGAACTGTTAAACAGCTGGATTTCATCATAGAAAATAGCATTTATTCATACTTTTTGAAGAAACAGGTGATGGATGTGATTAGGGGTATGGATGGATATATTAGGGGCTTCTGTGTTATGTGGGCCTCTTTATCAGATTTTGGTTTGGAAGCCAGAGTTCCCCTTTAAGGGGCAGATTTACTAAGGTTCGAGTGAAGTTAAAAAAGTTCGAATTTCGAAGTAATTTTTTGGATACTTCGACCATCGAATAGGCTACTTCGAATTTGATTTGAAGTAAAATCGTTTGAATATTTGACGATTCAATAATCGAAGTACTGTCTCTTTAAAAAAAAACTTTGACTTGAATACTTCGCCAAATTAAACCTGCCAAAGTGCTATGTTAGCCTATGGGCACCTTCTAGACCATTTTTCCAAGTCTTTACACATCGAAGTAAAATAGTTTGTTTGTAAGCTAAAATCATTCGAATCGTTAGATCCGAACGATTTAATTGTTAGAACGAATGATTTTACTTTGATCGTACGATGCCCATATTCGCTGAAAAATACTTAGATATTTCAATTCGAGGGTCGAATTTCGAAGTATTTATCAATTTGAAATTCGACCCTTGATAAATCTGCCCCTAAGTGTTAGCAATGTACGGTAAGAGAATTCATTAAAATATAAGGTGAAACTAAACTAAACTTAAATCTAAATATGGTGTATTGTCCAGAAAGCTCCAAATTATGGATGGTCATATCCTATAGAGTCCATATTAAGCAAATAATTCTAAGTTAAAAGAAAAAAAAAGAAAATCTTTGTACTAATAAAAGTACATTGTACTTTATAGTAACTAAGCTGCATGAATCCATATTGGTGGCAAAGCAATACTATTTACTGTTTAAATGATTTTTAGCAGATCAAGATCCAAATTACACAAAGATCACTTAACTTTCCTAAAACATTAGGTCCTAAGGATTCCAGATAATAGAGCTTATACCTGTACTACAAAATAATCTATTACGATGACTATTTTAATGTATGAGTTTTACACTGGGTTACCAGAAGCTGATCAAGCAACTTTAACTGCTGCATGCAAAACAATAATATTTTTCTTTGCAGACTCTTATCTGCTCGGAATGTGGGGATGAATTCACCCTGCCAAATCATCTGTCCCTTCATATGGAAGAGCACAGGCAAGAGATGGCAGGAAACAAAACCTACAGTTGCAAGTCATGCAAGAAAACATTTGACTCTACACCACAACTTAAAGAGCATATGAAAACACACTTCAAGATTAGGTGGGTAATCATTTTAGCCTTTCCCAGTTTTCTCATGAATCCAATTTCTGAGTTGGATAGATCAAAACTCCCCGCAGTGTGCTACTCCGAAACATATACATTCTTACAAATACAAAATGAGTAAATACTGTATGTCTTTCTACTCATAAACTGAAATTTAGCAGTTTTTATAAACATTTTTGAAAAATCTGAAAAATCACCTCAAAACTTACACTAAGCAATAACTTATCTCCCATATTTTATTATGTACCAAGAGAAAACATCATATATATATGAATGCCTGAGGTCTTCTGAACAGTTTGATGCCCAATATCCAATATCTATTTCAGCATAAATATAGTTAAAATCGCTACATGGTTTTATGACACACACTTGACATTTTAAAACAGGGTACTTGGGAACATTCATCCTAAAAGTGTTTCCCTTCGGAATATGTTGGGGAGTTCTTTGTTTGTCTGTAGAAAGGTGCATATTGTCTATGGCAGCCAAGTGCTCCACTTTACACAGGCCTAATTTTCAAATTGTTACATTATTCTGTAATGTAATATGCACATTTTTCTTTAAAATGTTTCTTTTCTGCCTTTGCAGGGTTGCAAATACTAGATCTTACAATCGAAACATAGACAGAAGTGGATTTTCCTACACATGTCCCCACTGTGGTAAAACATTTCAGAAGCCAAGCCAGTTAACCCGTCACATTAGGATACACACAGGTATAAGGTTTGATGTACATCAAAAGTATCTAAATGCCCCATAAAAAATAAAAAGTACAGTATTTTATTTTATCCCCCATTGCTGTAATCTAAAGCAGACTCTTTAACTGAACATTCTGCATAGATAAGAACTGATTTAGCATTTAAAGAGATTGGGATTTTCCATAAAGAGTTCATGGACAAGGAAAGTCCCATTTACAGAGGGGTGCCAAAATATCAGGCACCTACCCAGTATCGTTATGTTTTTTTCTCAGTATATTTTTAAGGAAAAATATATTGGCCTGGGGAAAAAGTGTTATGTTCTGGTTCCATCTGTTCTGAGTGTTGGCTCTGCTGCTCTATGCCTTCATTTTGTTGACAGGTATAGAGAAGCAAATTTACTCACTCCCACAGCTCTGTGTATCTGTACTGACCAGCTTCCACCTGAGTGCAGGTACATGGAACAGAGTGGAGATCAGCCTTAAAATGACTGATTTCCCTTTTTTCAAGATAATCTTGGCTCAGCTCTGTGTACTTGAATGAAAGCAGTAATTATCAGTGCAGATACACAGAGCTGCGGAAGAGAGCAGATCTGCTTTTCTCAGCCTGCCTAAAATACATAGGTGGAGGGCAGTGGAGCTACGTACTGTGTGCCCAGGGCTTTTTGGTTCAAAGTCAGTTGACATAACAGATTACCATCTGATTGTGCTTGCCAAAAAAGCTTAAATATCTGTGTTATGATGCAGGCAATGTAAGGAATGTCATATAGTGATTGGGCAGTATTGCTTAATGCTAGAAATGGACATATAAATAAGTTGCACAATGAGCAGTTCTGACATTTGTACTACAGGCCTACATGCCTTCTGCTAGGGAGGTCCTGTCAAGTGGTGAATTGAGTCTCTCACCTCATGTGTGAACTCTTAAGCATAGCACACTTGCCCCACCATAATTTATAAAAAGATGACATTTTAGAAGAGCAGTTATAACTCTGGGATGATTTTGCTTTGAAAAACATTGCTATTTGAAGTCATACTTCTAGTTGTATAGCTTTATGTAAGAATATACTGCTCTATACAGCCTTTTCCTCAGCAATCCCACCCTCATAAACATTGTAAAAAGCTGACAATGGGTGGCAGGCGATTGTAAGGTTAATTTCAACCCATGCCTAACTTTTTATGATCTAGGCGTAATGTGACATAGACTTCTTGGAACATTATCCAATCATCTGGAAATGCAAGTGATCCCAGCTTTCTATAAGTTCTCTGCAGTAAACACAAGTGATATAGTGGCTAAGCAACAAAAGAAATCAGGAGTGGCAGCTGGTAAATGAGTCATTGCTTCATCCTTGTTATTTGCTCTGACTGCTGTTTAACAGATCTAAATACTGCAGGCATTCATGTAAACAGCTTTAGCTTTCAGTCTTTCTTATTCTATGCTATTGCTATGCTAACAGTGTAGCTAAAGGTCTAACCCACTAGAGGTCACCCTCGAACCAGCGAAAATATTAACTGGCCAATTTCTTCTTTTTTCTGAATTAAAGTTCCAGTTCTCAACAGGAGCCCATTTGTAAATAGGCTTGGAGTATCTCATCATTGTTTGTAGTTTAACAGCTTTATAACTGCAAGGAAATAGAGTGCAATAATGAATAGTTATAGAATGTGCACAGACCACTTTCAGAATCAACTTTAAAACAATGTTGTCCCCTACATACAAAATCCAATGGAATGCCTCAGTATTCAAATTTATGTTCCACTATCATTCTAGCAATCTCTGTGCTTCCTGGGCTTTCCCCATTTACTTCTCACCCTGCAACTCCTGGTATAACTATATAATAATATTTTATAACACAGATTTAGTGCTGTTTGCTGTGGGAAAGCTGTGAGTGCCGCAAGTTCCTGAAGCAAATAGGTCTGGTTACAAATAATAATATAGAATTGATGTGTCCATGTGCCCGCATATACTAGGGCTGATACAGCTTTGGGTTTCCTCATCACAAATGCGGTCATAAAAATGTATTATGTCTCATTTGAACTTTTATTTGCTTTTATTAGCATTCTTAGCTGCTCTTTAAAGGGACAGGAAACTGTTGGCAGGAAATATGTTGCAGACCCACAAAATCTAACAGGTGCCTTTCATATTCATTAGGGGCCAATAAAGTAGAGTACATTTATGATGAATCTGACATAATCACAGGAAAATGCCTTCCACATTTTCTCAAGATTATGCCTGAATGTTAAGTGTGAAGAAGAGGTGGTTTCCCGCGGTAGTCTGTGTTGCTCTAATGTAATTGCACCAGGAGCTAGCTTGCTAGAGTGCTTTCTTAGAGGTGTCTAGGTCAAGGGACTTAAAGGAGAACTAGAGCTTAACTAAAGAAGTAGCTAGAAATATTGTACATTATGTTTTGGGCTTCTGTACCAGCTCAAGGCAACCACAGCCCTTTAGCAGTAAAGATCTTTGTCTCCAAAGATGCCCCAGTAGCTCCCCGTCTTCTTTTCTGCTGATTCACTGCACATGCTCTGTGCTGCTATCACTTAGTGAGCTTAGGGACCTACTCACAATATACAGTACACATAGAATATAAATGTCACAATAAAAGGCCAATTAGTAATTAATACTGATAATTACTACATGACAGCACAGAAACCAGTGCAACTAGCATCAGAAATTAATCAGTCTTGTAGCATCAGCATATATTACAGAACAACCTTATTTTCTGCTTGATAATTTGTGACAACCCCTAAGCTTAGCTTCGCAAAGCCCACTGACCATGTGGCAGACACTTTCCAAGATGGCGACCCCGGTGACAAGTTTGAAGTCCAGTATCATTGCTGCTATTGAAAAGCTGAAAATTGAGGCTAATGCAATAAGTTCAGTATATAAAATATGGTATTTTTAGCCATATTCATTTTTAGAGTTTACTTCTCCTTTAAAGGTTAGACGTTAAACCAGAACATTAAACACAGAGAGAACCAATAACATAATGTGATATGCTTTTACTTTACTTCTTGCAAAGGGAAACAACCCCATTATTGGAGTGGTTTTGCAGTGATGTCATTAGTTTGCACCAATGCACAGAAGCATCTGAACTATGTGAAGACAGGAGTCGTGCCAGTCTGCCTAGAGCACAGAAAATATCTACACTTCGCAGTAGGGGAAGTTCAAATCCAATTCAGATGTCTACCGTTCGGGTTCTCACAATCCCCCAGGGTCTTCACAAAGGTTCTCGTCACGATCTTAGCAGAATTGAGGAAAGAAGGCATAGCAGTTTTCCATTATTTGGACGACATCTTGGTGGCCGCAAAGTCAAGAGAAGAAGCAGAGAGGCATACAGAGAGAGTGTTGGAAGTTCTGCAAATACACGGTTGGATTGTGAACATAGAAAAGGGTCAGCTGAGTCCGTCACAGTCTCTGCCTTTTCTAGGGGCATATTTCCAGACACAGGAAAATTTGATAAGTCTTCCAGTCCAGAAACAACGAGACCTACCTCAGGCAATAAACGACTTCAGAAGCAGAGTAGTAGTAACAGTTCATTACTGTTTAAAGATTAAAGGGTTAATGTCTTTGACGATACAGGTAGTGAAATGGGCGAGATGGCATCTGAGACCTGCAGAATTTCCTACTAAGAAAAATAAGAAAACCGCAACTAAATATGCAAAAACCGCTAAGGTTGCCTCAAGTGATAAAACACAGCCTAGACTGGTCGTGTGTGCAAGAGAATTTGAAGAAAGGGATGCATCTAGAAGAACCAATATGGTCAGTACTAACGACCGACGCGCCAGGTTCCAGTTCGGAGAACATTTCGCCGAAGGGTCATGGGAAATGAAACAGACACCTTCAAATGTTCTTGAATTAAGAGCAGTAAAAGAGGCTTGGTTTGCTTTTTCAGAAGTACTAAAAGGAAAAAGTGTAAAGGTGATGTCAGACAATGTCCCAGCAGTCGCTTATGTGCAGAAGCAAGGGGGAACCAGAAGTATGACATTGTTGAAGGAATCCATGCCAATTTTTCAGTGGGCAGAGAGGTGGCTATAAAATATATCAGCAATACATCTGCCAGGGATGGAAAATGTAAAAGCAGACTTTTTAAGTCGAGTCATTTTAGATCCTGGAGAATGGAGTCTTAATGAGGATATCTTTCAGGAATTAGAAGACGCATGGGGCATACCGGAAGTAGATGCCATGGCTTCTGTCCAAAACAGAAAGTGCAAACACTTCTATGTGAGTGCAAAGAAGCATTGGCTGTAGACGGGTTGAGACAAGATTGGTCAAGAGGGCTCATATACATATTTCCTCCAATTCCTCTTGTCTGGAAAGTGCTGAAGAAAGTGGATCGAGAAGCAGTAGATGCAATAGTACTGATGCCCTTTTGGCCAAGAAGACCTTGGTTTCCATTGGTTCGCAAGCTGACGATAGAGGTTCCCAAGAGAATTGCGAGATTCCCAGGTTGGCTATCTCAGGTAATGTTTCTTTACCAGGAGGAGGATCATCTAGCTTTAATGGCATGGAGGTTGAAAGGCAGAGGTTAAAGAAACTGAATTCAAAAAAGACATTGTGGATTTCCTGTTAAAGTCAAGGAAATGTTACACTTTAGCACAATATTATAAAATCTGGGACAGGTTTGTTCAGTTTGCAAACCTGGTAAAACAAGATCCAATTTGTCCGACAGCGTCTCTCCTGGTGAATTTTCTGTTCGCAGGCTATGAGAGAGGTCTCCAATTAAGCACACTAAAAGTGTCAGCCATTTCGGCATTGACAGGAATAAGCTGGGCGTCAGATTCTTTAGTTCAGAGATTTTTTGATGCTTTGGTAAGGATAAGACCTTGCATAAGGAAAATTTTACCCCCCTGGGACTTGCCATTTGTATTGGATGTGCTCACAGAAGCTCCTTTTGAACCATTGGAAAAGGCTTCTTTATGGAACCTTACTTTAAAGGTCATATTATTAGTGGCAGTTACGTCAGCCTGCAGAGTGGGAGAATTGGCTGCCTTGTGTGCGTCAGAACCATATACGGTGATCTTTGAAGATAAAAGTAGTGCTGCGATCTGCATTTAAATTTCTGCCTAAAGTTGTGTCAAAATTTGATATGGATCTGGAGATGTCGCTTCCATCCTTCTGTCCATCTCCGAAGTCAGAGAGAGATGCTGGCACACTTTAGATCTGGTCAGATCCATAAAGATTTACCTGGAAATAACTAGAACTTACAGGAAATCGGATCATTTATTTGTAATACCCTGTGGCTTCAGAAAGGGTCAAGCTCCTTTAAAGAAGACATTGAGCTCCTGGATTGTTTCTGCTATTGCAAAGAGCTACAATATAGCAGGCAGGAAAGTTCCCCAGGAATTAAAAACCCATTCCACGAGGGCGTTGGGGAGTTCCTGGGCGATGGAAGCCAAAGCATTGCCAGAAGCTATCTGTAGAGCAGCAAGGTGGTCGTCGCTTAACACATTCATTAAACATTATAGACTTGACGTCCTGGCCTCCCAAGAAGCTAGATTTGGGAGGAAAGTCTTGCAGTCAATTGTACATAGCTGAATAAAGCATATATATTCGGTTCTGCAATCTTATGGTGCCCCTCCCTTCTTTCTAGCTTTGGAAATCCCATTGGTGAATGCTAATGCTAACTAGGAAAACAGGAAATTGTTTATACTCACCATAATTTCTGTTTCCTGGTCATCTTCCATGGCAGCATTCACCAGGGAATTACCCACCCTATTATCTCAGGCTTTAAACTAAGACGAGGGAGTGGGGGAGGTCCTTTCCATTGGCCCGGAGAGCGTTAACCCATTGATGAATGCTGCCATGGAAGGTGACCAGGAAACAGAAATTATGGTGAGTATAAACAATTTCCTGTTTTCTACTCAAGTATAGCCAACAAGCTTCTGCTTCCTTAGAGGCACAAGAGAGACTACCATTCAACCTGTGATGCTATGAGGATATCTAGAAAAAAAAATATCTATCTGAAAGATTAGATTTTAAAAGCCGACATAATATACAATCCAATAGCATACTTTTGAATAGTTTCATAAAGCTTACAATTTTAGGCTTAGGTACATGGTAAAACTACATATCACATAATTCACAGTTTTTTAATATGTTAATTTTAAAGATTTGGATTTTAAAAATCATTTAATCTTATTTTATCACTTACAATTTGCCCCTAAAGTTTTTCATTTACTTCAAAGTATCTTGAAACTGCATTATTGGCATAGACTGATCTGACATACCAACCGATTCATGCACCTCAAAATACGCTGTTACGTATGATCTATAATGTATCCTTGCACTGTTTATTTTATTCTTCAGAATTTTATGAGCTCCTAGTAATGGAACTGAACTAAAAAAGCAGAAAGCACATAGGGTGAACTGGTGTAAGAATTCTTGACATATGTTTTAATTCTGTGCACTAATGGAATCAGTTCAGTATTTCCCTGTTAGCATCATCCTTATGTATAGACCTTGTGTTCAGATTTCATTACAAAAAATTGTTATAGGATTTCATTTGGAATGCTTGGGATAAGGGTTATTTCTGTAATGGAGCATCATGCCTTAAGACAAATGAAAAACATTGAAACATTAAAACTACCCAATAGCATTATTCTGTATCAACATTAATGTATGCTAAATCAATCCAAATTGTGGCTTTGCCTGATTAACAGCATACTGCAAATGGCAGAGCCACTTTTCAAAGCTTTCTTGATAATAGATTGTACATAAGTGAAAACAAGTAGATTGCCGTGTTTTTCAAACTAACGGCATCTGCAAATCACTTTGAAATATTAAGTGAGGCTGCAACTAATGCGGCAATACTGTACAAGAAATAATTTGCTGTCTATATTCAGAATAGGGTTGTTTTATTGTTTGGTGGGGAACTGCAATGGGAGCTAACGTTAATAGACACTTGTGTGCCTACTGTAGGGATGCCATATGGGCATGTTCAAGAAACATATGTCCACATTTATAAGTTGTATTTATAAGGCATATGTAAAATGTAAATAGGTGTCAAAAACCTATTCTGACTCAGACAAACAAATAGTTACTAATTTGTTATGCTTTTCTATCGCCTTTTTGTTGTTTCAGGTGAAAGGCCCTTCAAATGCAACCTCTGTGGCAAAGCTTTTAATCAGAAGGGGGCACTAGCAACCCATATGGTGAAGCACACAGGTGAAAAGCCCCATGCTTGTGCTTTTTGTCCAGCAGCATTTTCTCAGAAAGGAAATCTTCAGTCTCACATACAGAGAGTTCACTCAGAGGTAAACAGAACATACACTTTCCTTTCAGCTTTCAAACTATAGGCTGCTCATTATGTCTGCTGAAACCCATTAGGTAATGAGAGGTGATTGCAGCAGCACTGCAGTACTCTTTTTCTTTCCAGCACTCATGTACTTTATGTTGCTTAGTTTGGTAAATTAACAGGAAGAAAAAGCTGAATTTCCATTGTCTTTAACACAGGTTTAGTCAGGGGCTATGCGACTGTATTTAAATTATATATTCAATTCATAATCTTTGTTATACATTTGTTTTTCCTTTATTTTATATTTTTTCAGATATAACCATCTTATTAAGTAAGACAAAGCCTCTTAAGAGTTTAATTAATAATTGTTATGAGTTGCTAAAATCTTGGTTATTATGTATTATATACAGCTAAGACTTATAAGAAATGGACATTTGTTATTTCTGGGATCTTCTCTGCTGAAAGTGCAACATAAATTCCTATTTCTGCAAACATACACTTCCCCTTCATTTAAATCATGGGCTCTTAATTTTGTGGCAAAAAAGCCGCACACATTTGGCATTTAGCAGCCATTCACAAGGATGCATTTTTGGTATTGTGGGAAAAAATTTTGCATCCAAATTTTGCACTGCTTTGGAGCCCAAGGGGTATATTTATGAAAGTATGAAGTTAAAGATCACCCAGTCCAATAGAGTGAAATTCCGCCACTCTCCAATTATGCCTATGGGAATTTGAAAGGCATATTTATCAAAGGATGAACTTTTACTTTCACCCATTGATAAATACTCTTTTAAAAATCCCATAGAAATCAATGGAGAGTGGCAGAATTTCACTCTAGCGGACTGCGGTAATCTATAACTAAATATACACCCAAAAGTTTTAATTTTTTTTTTTTTTTTTACAAAACCCCATAATTTTTTCCTACTGAATTTGCAAGCACAGAAGTTAAAGTAACTATTCTCATGTATATTTTGTTACCTTTAGAAATGGAAAAACTCCTTTGAGTTTTCCTGAAGTGAGGGCTCAAGGGTGGTCAAAGTGCTTTTTGACATTTACTTGTGATTTGACAAAGCCCCAGAAAATTACAGGCTTGAGTAGTTGGTTGTAGTGATGCCGTGACATCTTTCGAAAATGTCCTTGTCTAGCTATTGTTGTCTAATGCTTTTCATGTCAAAGTGATTAAAGGAACCAGATACTTTTTATGCATTTAATATTACTTCAGCTTTTTTCCTCTTTGGCAGAGGGCTTTCTGTGCATTTGTGTTAAAATTCAAATTGTTGCCTGAATGCAATATAGCGCAAGTTTTAGATGTCCAGGGGAAATGTCGAAATGCAAGAAAAGAAAATTCATAAAAAATGCATGACATCTTATTTTTTATTTTCTTCTGTGACAAAGAAACAGAAGGGGAATTTCCATTTTGGAAAGCTTTGAAAGACTTTTTGTTGACATTTTAATTTCCCTATTTAATTGCCTGCATCTCTGACCCTGTTGCCTGTGGGTTAAGTTATATTTTATAGTGCAGGTATGGGACCTGTTATCCAGAATGCTTGGCACCTGGGGTTTTCCGGATAAGGGATCTTTCAATAATTTAGATCTACATACATAAATTATCTGTTTTGACTCCAATAAGGATACATTATATCATAATTGAGATCCAGTACAAGTTACTGTTTTATTATTACAGAGAAAAAGGAAATCATTTAAAAAAAATTAGTTATTTGATTATTATGGAGTCTATGGGAGATGGCCTTCCCATAATTTGCTTCTGGAAAATAGAGCTTTCTCGAAAACGGGTCCCATACCTGTGTATATATACTTCTATCTCTTCACTTGGCCAACTAGAAAATCTGAACATCTTAGTTCCAATCACACCCTGATGTGTCCAAAACCCTCAACTTCTCTGGCCTTTTTGATTCCTCAAATTGTTATCCACTGCCTAAAAAGGCTGAATACACTGATATCTTCCTATATCATAGGAATGACTTGAATGACACTGATATTTTGTCTGTCTTCTTGTAATGACCGAAAGTTTAGCCTCCAACAGAGGCTTGAACTGAAAAAGTCCAATAACAATTTAGTATTTAGAACACATGTAGTATTGGAAGAATTTGCTCATCCTGCACATTATAAAAAAGCTAAAGCTTCACCTAATATTCTTTTGTTTTGATTGTGTTTGAAGGTTAAGAATGGCGCCACGTATCACTGCACTGACTGTAGCTGCATTTTTAAAAGCCTCGGCAGCCTCAATACGCATATAAGTAAGATGCATGTGGTAGGATCCCAAACAACATCAGCTCCAACTGGAGGAACATCCACTGTAACTACGGTAACTCAAGGCTAAACTTGCTAGGGTAATTGAGCTTTAGCAACAAGAAGTGGTTAGAATTCTAAACCTGACAACTGCAGGCTGAGAGATGTGTGTGTAAGTATTTCATCAGGTATGGGGATATATTTTAAGACCATATACTATAGCTAATTAATATGTCTGATCTGGCCTGGTCTTATTCCTTCTTTTTGGACTTAAATTGACCTTTGGCTGCCAGGTGTATAGGCTCTGGTAACCATTTCAATCTTGTTTTACAGGCAAACTCCAGCCTTAAATTTTAAATATTAAAAGAATACATTTTTTTATCAGTATACACTATTGCAAATTTCATTGGTTTTAGAATTACTTACAAATGCAATTGCTATTGAAAGCAGTATGTGTACATTTCTGTACTGCTGGTTCTGACTCTTGTAGCAAAAGCCAGCCCATTAACCATCTTGTTTAAAGAGACCAGCAGTTAAGGGAGAAGGTGGATGCAGTGTATTAGAATGGTTACATAGGATAAAAGAGGTAGGTAGTAAGGGTTAAAACAGTGCATTAGAATTTCTGACATGGAAAAAGTAAAATATATGAGCATTTTAATTATATGACAAAGAAAACCTAGAAAGTCAGAGATTACAATTTGTATGGTACACCTAGAACATCTCAAGCACTATTCTATAAGAGTTTGCTTATGTTCCTTTTCTTTACAAATCTTGCTGGACATAGTAGTTTTTTCTAGTGGTGTGTTGATGCCAGCAGTGGTTATCTGCAGTATATGTGACTCTTTACATGAGATAACATTACTTGTACTAGATAGGTGCATGCACATTATTGTTTCCTGCTTGACTAACTCTACTGCACATGTGCAGAGTTAGAACTGCTACAAGCAACCATTGGGACAGCAGGCAAGGTGTTGCCGCCACTCCTTTAAAAATACCAAAATCAGCAAGGTTTATAAAAGGACAGGGTCTTTTTCCAGTACTTACAGGTCCAAGAGGTGACTTACAAATTGGCCCATTAACAGTATAGGCAGAGCACATTTTCAATACAAGCCGTATTTATTTGGCTCATAGAAAAAACAAGATTATATTGGCCCTTCAAGACATGGGAAAGCTTTCAAAAACAGCACAGAACAGTAAAGCACCTGCAGAGCAGCTGGACTGTAAAACTCATAAATACCTTCTGTAGAAGTTACAACAGAAACATGCTTGTCAAATCCAGTTGTTTATTTGGCAGTTAATATGCCAGTATTTGCTGATGTCTCTTATTAATTCCTTATATCTCTTTATAAATCTCTAGGACACATCACAACCCCAGCCTCTGTCGGACTCTAGCCTCCTACAGCAGACATCAGATGATAAGTGGAAAAATGTAAGAAAATATCCGTAATAACTTTATTTATACTTTAATAAAGGCAGCTAAAGTTGCAGAACAGTAGAGGTAGGTGTGCTAAATGATAGATTGGGCACTCCCATTTCACATGTGTGGCAATGCTAATGCTGTTTAATATTGCTTAGTCAGTCAGTTGCAATAAATTACATATTATAACATTTTATAAATACAATTCTTGGAATACATATGTATATTTAACCATATATATATATATATATATATATATATATATATATATATATATATATATATATATATATATATATATCCTTGAAAAAGGTCCCAAGAGGGACCGAAACGTTGGAGCACTGTGATGTGTGAAAAATAAAATCACTTGATTTACTAAGGGAAGTGCTGGCCTGGGAATGCTTTTTTCCAAATTGAGAGTATATGAAAGATATTTTGCCGTGCACCCCCTGCAGTTGCGTTGTTGGAGTGCGGATACTGAAGATATTTTATATATATATATATATATATATATATATATATATATTATTATATATATATATATATATATATATATATATATCTATATCTATCTCTATATATATATCTCTATATATAGTTAATAATGAACTAAAATGCAAAATATAACAATATTTGGAACTCCAATACTAAATTCAAAGCCAAAGTAATGTTTTGTGGACACTTGTTAAAACTGTGGGGCAGAGTTAAAGACAGAGGTGCAAAGCTGTAGTTGCCAGTTACAGTTAAGTCCCCACTCCCAGCTCATAAGTTTAGTACAGAGCTTGGAAACTGGCAGTTTATCACTTATTCAATCATTGTTTAAAGACTTTCCAGGACAGCAAATACATGTTCACACCAAAATCTCACTCTAACTAAACACTCTAATCTTCAAGCGGAGATTTCATTTTATCTAGGGAGGAAATGCAAATTCTCAATGCTTCCCCCCTGCAACTGGCCTTTAGCAGTTACCTTTGGGGGCCAGCACCAGATACTTGAAAAAGTATCTTATAAACAGTTTTCTTATAATGGCTAAATTATACTGCCATTAGTATCCAGACACCCCTTCATAAATCACATGTACTCAGTTGGAATTCTGAATGCCAAGTTCCAAACTGTCAGTGGAAGCAAGGTCAGCATAATAACTATTCATTGTAAAAGGATTGGGAGCCTCACATAATCCCATGCAAAATGCAAGGATGGTGTAAAGGTTGGTGGCATTAGGCATTGGACTCTTGAGCAGTGTTAATTCTCTGGAGAAATTAATTATGCTTTATCTATCTCTGTCTCATGAAAGAGTCTGGATTTACCTGATGCAAGGAGCATGTGACTTGATGGAGGAAGAATAATGAGGCTGATTACATAGTTTCTGCTCCGGTTCCTAGTTCCACTGAAAGCAAACTTCAACACTTCAGCTAACACTGACATCCCTGAAAATGTTATGTTTTCTGCTTTGTAACAACAGTTTGGGAAAGGTCCTTTCCTGTCTCTGCATGATGCCCCCATGTACCAAGCAAGGTCCATGTAGAATTGATTTATTGAGATGAGAGTGAAGGAAATTGACATAGCTGTGTTAACTGCCATTTCAGTAAGCTTTTAATTACAGTATTTTAACTATCTATTTTTTCAATCAGGTAACAATTTTTCAAGCAGTGCCAGCTCAGACAGACTCCACAGACTGTTCTGCTCCAGGACAACAAGGACCTCAGCAACCAGCTGTTACTGATGTTATCCAGCAGCTCTTAGAGCTGTCAGAACCTGTGCCTGTAGAAAATACCCAAAATTCACAATCTGAGCAGCAACTTAATATCTCGGTGGGAATCAACAGAGATATTTTACAGGTAGGTTTGATTGTACATGCTTTTAATCATTTCAGGTAGCTTTAACTGTGTGTGTGTTTTTAATACAATATATATTTCACTTCACTTGATAGTTTAATTTTAACTTGTCTTGGATCTCAAGATAATGTCCAATCTTTGCTCTATAAAAACCTTACAGAAATACTAGTTGGACAGTTATCTTTTCTCTATTCTTTCTGTGCTTCTGGACACGAGCTAGAGTTGCCACCTTTTCCGAAGGCTAAACCCAAACAAAGGGGGCGGGGCTGATGACATTGGGGGTGACGCAGTGACTCTGGGGGTGACATGATGATGTCATGGACACAATGATGTTGGGTGGGGTTATGGTGCCAGGGTTATTGCATCACTTAGATGAAATTGGCTGGATTTCTGTCCAGTTATCTCAGTGCTTTAAACCGCCCAATAAAACTGTATATTTGTATTTGTGTATTTGTGCGGGTGGGAAAATTGAACAAGGTGACAGAGGCATTGCATTACACTGAAATTAAGGGATGGGAACTGGTCCCAACAAAAAATATTTATATTTATTTTTGGAAGTTGTGATAGTGTTTATGCAACTTTTGCAGATAACCCAACTGTATGAGATCATGTGGGGAGTATATTTATCCTTTTAACAAATGCTGATTGTTAGTATACTCTCTTTTCTTTCTCTTTTGATATTATGCTAGCAAGCCTTAGAAAACAGTGGACTCTCATCAATCCCAGTTGCACCACTTCCTAGTGACACCAGCCAGGCCAAGGCAACTGTTCAAGAAATTGAATGTCTTTCAACTCAGCAAATGGACTGTAATGACCAAGAGCATGAAGTAGAGCATGAAGAGCAAGATAAAGCTGACAAGACAGAAAAAAGGATAATAAAGAAGAAATCTGCCTTTTCAGCAGGTATTTACATTCTTTGCTGATGGTGGCCTTTTTTAAAAAAGGATTTTTCCCTTGTGCTTTAATAGAAGAACCAATATGATTTGTTACTTACATTTGGTAAATAGCTAAGTGCTGACAGGTAAGACATCTGAGATTAACATTTCTTCTGTCTCACTCACTATTGTCACTTCTGTAAATATCATTGGATACATATGTTGGTCTGCTTTTTAATTCTACATTTGTAAAGATTTTGCCATGTTGCATCTATAATGTTAAACGTAGGGCACATTTACATCTGCAAGTGCAGTGGGCACCTTGTGCTTTTCCACTTTCATTAAAGGTACGTGTCAAAATGTGCTTCTTGCACTTCTGTATAGTTGCACAGAGCTGCTTAATCCTTCCTGCATGCTCTGAATTGGGAGCTGCTGCACCTTTTAAAGCAGGGCAGTGGCTCCCAGGTTCCTTTTGGCCCTGCATCGGCTGGTGCAGTAAAATTGTGCCTAAAGAATCAGGCACAGATGTCACTCGCACAATTACACCATTTTGGTGAATCAGGCTCAAGTGCAGTAGGCGCAGCTCAATTTCATAAAGAGAATCACCTATTTGTGTCCACAGTAAACACTACATTTTGGGAAAAAACATGGTGTTTGCACTTGAATTTGCACTTTGCTCACTGCTTCTAATATGTTTGTTTTAACTACTTGTATACTACTGTAGATTGTAAGCTTTTAAAAGACTTTTCTCTTAGAATCTTACTCAAAAAAATAGTGGTGTGTGAGTTCATTAGCTGAATCAATTTAACATACAGTGTTTTACGTTATGAAGGCAACATAGGAAATACAGACCAGCATATGCATATATGTATACATATGTTTTATATAGTAACAAATTTGATATTACTCAAATCATAACTGGTAAGTAATCTTTAGATCCTCTCACTTCAACAACTTAATATTTGAGTATATATTTTGTAGAATCAGCTGTGTAACTAATATGTTCTTAATGTTTCTGGTGCATTATGCCCTGGCATCTAATATGTTTTGTTTTATTTAGTCATCTATTTTATACAGTTTTAGTAAGACTAGCAAACTGGTCAAGTATTCCTGTAAAGTAGTTTGAATTAAAAGTTTCAATCATTCCCAGGCTCTGTCCGTGAGGAAAGTGGCATCCGCTGGCACATTTGTACATATTGTAACAAGGAGTTTAAGAAACCCAGTGATCTTGTTCGTCACATTCGTATTCATACTCATGAGAAGCCTTTCAAGTGTCTGCAATGCTTCAGAGCCTTCGCTGTAAAAAGCACACTTACCGCTCACATAAAGACACATTCTGGCATAAAAGCATTTAAGTGCGACTTCTGCATGAAGTGTTTTTCCACCTCTGGAAGCTTGAAAGTTCACATCCGATTGCACACGGGTAAGTTACTTAATTTGTTATGGTAACAATTTTTTTATTTTCAACGGTACCAGAGTGTACAAAGCATTGAACTGTTGTTAGTTACTCAGGTATTTAAAGCAATATTATCTCCTAGCTACCTTATTTGCTTTACTTGCTGCTGAAGCATAAGATCATAATAGATAGTGTTGGATTATTACTGGGCTCTGCCCCTACACATACTTTTCAAGTTAACAAGTATACAAATCCAAAGGAGTATGGGGAAACAGTACAGCAAAATATACATTTGCAGATCTTTTGAGATACATGATGCTCAGAATGAAGCAGAACAGCAAGTTTTATGTGTTTATTTTAGAGAAGTGCAAGAGTATTTTCATCCCTTTAACTGAAAGTTCTTTTTGCAGGAACTGAGATTATGACTGGTGTGCATGTAATGAATCTGTAAAACAAAGCTATATGAACTGATCTTGCACATTCACTAGCCCAAAGAGCAGACTTGTCTGAATTTCTTTAAATTTCAGCAGGCTACAATTTAAGTGGGAACATTTAGCCAAACCAAATTAGACATAGTTTTATATTTGAATTACTATTTTGTCTTAAATTGTCCTTAAGAAAATGTGTCAGCGTTCTGCGTCTGGTAACGATATCATGCAACATCAAGCCCGCAGTATAGCAACTAACTTTACCATGCTCTTGTTTGTGAATATGCAGTTGAATATTATGTTGCTTTTAAGGTGATATATATTCTCCATACATGGGATCCTATACCTAGACCAGGTTTTGCATGATGCAACAATTGAGACACAAGCAAATGAAGGACGTGTGACTATATGTTCATCTCTTTCCTATTGTTGCCTCTTGTCTCACAGGTGGAAGTTGAACACATTTCCAAGCAATTTATAGAATTTCACAGCAAAAGCATACATAATCCTACTTTTTGTTGCAGATATAGCATAGTTGCACATTACTAAAACAAGCAGCTTAAGACATTACGCAATTTTTTTTCCTCTGCTCTTCAGCTTCATAAAATAACAGAAAAACTCCAAAATGAACATATTTTTATTATAGAATATATTGAAAATGAACATATTTTTATTACATGAATCTTATATTTCAAGTCTGTATTATAAAATTGTGTTCTCCTTCTGTAACATATTTTAACTTCAGCAGTAGATTAAAGCCAAGGCCAAATGAGATGCTTTTATGCAAGTAAAACATTAGTTCATCATGCCTTTTGTGAGCCTTTTTGGCAGTCACTTGCCTGTGGCCATACCAGCTTGCGTACCTTTTCTGTCGAACCCAGTTATTTCCCAACAGAAACACCCAGTCTACATTCAGCACTGCATCTAACATACGATGAGTGATGAAAGCCTCATTGTACTTTGTAGTGCAGTCAGTTGCTGTAAGCTACCTGAGGATGACAGCAGTTATGTCACTGGACTTATGTACCAGTACCTCTTTGCTTGCTAAATGGTAAGTTTAGTTCTGAAACTGCTGCTATCACCAGTTACTCAATAACCAAGGTAAGTACTCAAATTCAGCAGTACTAAATGTTACATAAGGTGCATACTGTGCAAATAGTGATGGCATGCACTATATAAGTATCACGTATAATATTCATTATACATTATATCACGTATAATATTCATTACTCAACACCAATGTTCTCTGTTGAATAAAAGGGGTTGTTTTATCATTGCATTTTATGTATCACATATATCTCTATAGGTGTCCGACCATTTGCTTGTCCACATTGTGACAAAAAGTTTCGTACTTCCGGACATAGGAAGACACATATTGCCTCCCACTTTAAACAGTGTGAACTTAGAAAGTTACGACAACAGAGAAAGCCTGGCAAAGTTCGTGTTGGAAAGAGCAATGTTCCAGTCTCAGAGATTCCATTGCAAGAACCAATTCTTATCACAGACCTTGGTGAGAAGTGATTATGCTTTATAAAATAAAAATAAAACCCAATGTCACCTGTGTGTAACGGTAACATCCTTTAGGCTTCTAGGCCAGAATTTGCCAGTCCCTATAGATGAACCACAACATCATTGTTAAAATTGCTTTTTTTCTTTTTAATTGTGACATGGCAGATGTGTTCTGTAGGTGCTGCAAGTAGCATATGGATTTCCTGTCATTTACTGGATTTTCTTTTGAAACAAGAAAGACTAGAAAATATATGTCAAAACATTTTGAGCTAAAAACTGTATGGATGCAACATGTGAACATTCTCAATACAGACAAGACTCTGAAAATTAAACACCATTAAAGGCTTTGCTTAAAGAGAAATAGGCTTGTATTGATTGCTTATGAGAAGGTATTTTCCATATAGGCAAGAGTTCCAAGGTGTAGTCTTGAATTAATTATTTTAAATGCTACACAGAAGCATTATGTTTTAAGTACAGGTGTAGGATCCGTTATCTGAAAACCTGTTATCCAGAAAGCTCCGAATTACATTAAGGCCACCTCCCCTAGACTCCATTATAATGAAATAATTCAAATGATTGCCTTTTTATCTAATAATAAAACAGTACCTTGTACTTTTTCACATCTAAGATATAATTAATCCTTATTGGAAGAAAACAATCCCATTGGGTTTATTAATGTTTAAATGATTTTATAGTAGATTTAATGTATAGATATCCAAATTACAGAAGGATCCCTTATCCAGCACACCCCATGTCCCAAGCATTCTGGATAACAGGTCCCATGCCTTTAATTGGCTTAACTATACGACCAATACATTCTGTAATGTAACAGGAAAGCTAGATAAAGCCACAAGTTTAGTAGTTACATGTCTTATGTACATATTATAATCTTGTTTTTATTGCAATTTCAACAAGTTATTTGCATAATATATAATTGCACAGATCTTTATTTAAGCAATTTAATTTTGCATTGTAAATGCATCACTGAATATATTGCTTTTAACATATTGTTTCATTATATTTGTTTTTTTAATACAGGTCTTATTCAGCCCATTCCTCGGAATAGCCAATTCTTCCAGAGCTATTTCATTAACAGCTATACCCATGAAATTGACAGACCATATAAGTGCTATTACTGCCACCGAGCTTATAAGAAGTCCTGTCACCTTAAACAACACATAAGGTAATAAAAGCAACCCAGCCGTTAAATACTGAACATAAAGTTAATAAAAATGTCTTTATTCTGATTTTCATAAATTCCCCATTGTGCTCAATTTTGTAGAGATACTTAGTATAACCGTTACATATTGCATTGATCTGCCACTTCTAGAGTGTTGGAGTCAATTTGTCCAAGATAAATGTTTTGGTAAAGTTCACCTCTACTGGAAGTGCAGTTCATTTCCAACTGTGTTGTTTGGAATTTCGGAAAAACAAATGTTAAAAGCAGCAGCTTTGAGTATTGAAGGCTTTTTTTCCCCAAGAGCATTGAATCTTCCAGAAAACTGAAGCAGTCTTTTGCTTCAGATTTGCTTGCATTATATAAATTTAGCAAAAGGTATTTATTTTTCTTATTATTATAAAGTACAGTGGAACCTCATAACATCCCCTGATTTTAAGTTTTCATCCATTTTACATTGTGTCCCACCTTTATATTATGCATAATACATTTTCTGGTTCCCTGAAAAACATAAAATGGGGGTTCTACTGTACTATCAAAATTCCTTTTTTAAAATGTAAATGAATATCTTCTTGTATAGAACTGGGCCAAAGCAATTTGGCTTCCAGAGGAAGATTGGCAGATACAGACCAGTTTACACAAAAAGGGGAGGTTATTGTTAGTTCCCTTAATTTGGATAATAAATAAACATTTTCTTCAGTCGTGCCCCCTTTCTCAAAATGGTTGCACACTTGCTGCTTACATTTAGTTCCAGCCCTGCATCCAACTGGAGCTGGTAAGAATTTCAGATCTGGTGGCAGCTGCATAAGTGTGCGTGCCAGCTTTTAATTCTGTTATTTTGTGACCCTGTTAGTATATTGGCATGCGACACTTCTATTGGACAGGGTGCCACTCTATTCTTAGCGTCATCAAGAGAGATTCACCAAAAACAAATTGTGGAAAGTGCTTTGTGCATTGGGACCATATGCATTGAAATAAACTAAAAGCTGAAGAGATACATTTTTTGCTTGAGTACCTTACAAGGAAGAATGCATAGAAATTGATATTGATGCAGTATCTTTTCTTCTCTATTTAGATCCCATACCGGTGAAAAGCCATTTAAGTGTACACAATGTGGAAGAGGTTTTGCATCGTCTGGTGTTCTTAAAGCTCATATCCGAACACACACTGGATTAAGAGATTACAAGTGTCTTGTATGTAATGGAGCCTTCACCACAGGTGGAAGTCTTCGTCGCCACATGTGTATTCATAATGACTTACGACCTTATATGTGTCCATATTGTCAGAAAACCTTTAAAACTTCTCTAAACTGCAAAAAACATATGAAAACCCACAGGTAATTATTTGTCATGCAATTAGTATAGTAAGATAATTTCTACCATACCAACACATCTGTGCTGTAAAAATATGAAAGTACTGAGAATAAAGCAAGGCTGCCTTTGTTTTGATAACTCCATGGTACACCCTAATTATCTCAGTTGCAAACGTATACCTCCCAATGTTACTGATTTAAAAACATTTTTAGATCAGTCTACTACCTCCTCTGCAGTGCGCACAACACTTTAATAGTTTAGCCATGCTCATCTGCATCCGCCATACTCCACTATTCAGTGAAGCTGTGCAAAAGAAAAAACGGCTAGCTCATTACTCTATAACTAATGCACTTTAGATGACCCCACTTAATGAATTAACTCAAAATTCCAGTATACATTCCAGTCACAAGAGACCAAGGGTCTAATTTATTATTGCTGATTTTGCACCCCATAGGGGCAGATTTATCAAAATGTCAGATTAGAGTTTACCACAGAACAAGCCACCCACTTTCTATCCATTCCTATTGGACTTTTAAAAGTGTATTTATCTATGGGTGAAGTTAGAATTCTAGAAGCAAAAAAAGAAGCAAAAAATCCAAAGGCACACAGAGCTGATGCAAGCAAGGAACACCTTGCACGTTTATTTCGGACGTGCAGTGCAACGTTTCGGGGTCACGCCCCTTTGTCAAGCACTTTCGCATTAAACGTGCAAGGTGTTCCTTGCTTGCATCAGCTCTGTGTGCCTTTGGATTTTTTGCTTCTAGAGTGGATTGGGGTTACCGGACCTCTGCCATTGTGCACCAGACATCATTGTATGAATCTTCAGCAAGGGTGTGCGAGAGCCAGATTTCTATTGTAAGTTAGAATTCACCATTTGATAAATACGCTTCTAAAAATCCCCTAGGAATTAATTAAAAGTGGGTTTCTTCTGCTCACATTTTGATAAATCTGACCCTTGGAGGTACATTTATTAACGGTTGAAAAATTTGAATATATTCGAAAATCGATTGGGGGGTTATTCAGTAAAAAATCCAACATCTAAAAATTGCACGAATTTTACTGGCTCTAAAACTCGAAAAGCAGGAAGTAGTGTTCTGGCTATTACGTGAGGCTTGAGAAAGGGCTCAGTGGAGCCGAAACGTTGCCCTAAATTTGTATGCACTTGGGCTACATAAACCACAGACTCATTCCTCACCATATCAGTGTGCTACTGGTTTTACTTTACTCTACTGGATATGACATCCAGTCACTCCAGCCTTTATACATTACATTTTTGCCTAACTAACTATATTAGGAACATTTTTTATTTTGCACAGCCTCTCTATTTACAAAGTTTTTATTTTCACACTGAACTGTTCCTTTAACAAAATCACTTGTATCTGGGGCATACCTGCACTCCGCATCTAACAGTAGATTAAAATCCAGTGGGAGGTGCAGAGCATAGCAGGGGCTTTATAGGGCTCCTTTGTACCCTGCACCACAGATGCTCCCTAACTTGCATGTCTAAATGACACACAGTTAGGGGACAGAAGTGGGGACATCTGCAAACCTTCTCTAGCCTGCCCCCTTGTGAATACAGCAATGCTGAACCCAGAGATCTTGTGGGTTGTAACAGTGTCCAAAGGGTGAAAACATGGCACTTTGTACCCTACCACACTATTCATTAATGCCAGTTGTAGGCAAAAGTTTTAGGTTGCATTTTGTTTTATTTTGTTTTGACAGTAGTATAACACTGAAGACAACAATATTCAAAGTATGGGTAGCGGGGAAAGGTATATAGTATAAGCAGATTGCTGGTTTTAGGGTCTGGCCACATGGGCCGATTCAGGAAGACTAGTCACCAGGCGACAAATCTCCTCTTCTTCGTGGCCACAAAGCAGATTTGGGGAGATTAGTCGCCAGGTGACAAATCTCCTCTTCTTTGCGGCAACTAATCTCCCCGATCTGCCTTCCCCTGCCTTCGGCCGGCTAAAATACAAATTGCCTGGGGGCAGGCACTTGGAGCGCTTGTTTTCCGAAGTCGCCCGAAGTTTCCTTGTGAGGCAATTACAGGTGACTTCGGAAAATTAAGCGCTCCGAGTGCCTGCCCCCAGGCGATTTTCATTTTAGCCGGCGGAAGGCAGATCGGGGAGATTAGTTGCCGCAAAGAAGAGGAGATTTGTCACCTGGCGACTAATCTCCCCAAATCTGCTTTGTGGCCAGACCCTTAAGATGCTGTTAAACGACAAGTGCTGTCAGGCGGTTTATTGCTTCAGAATGTGGAAATCAGCTTTGCTGTGCTGTACTTGACTATAAACACTGGTATGTGTTTGGCACTTAAGCTAATAGGAAACTAATGCTGATAGAAACATGTTGGTGTTCTGTAAGATTTGTGCCACAAATATATATGCATTTTAATAGTGTTATTTTTTATAATGGAGTGTAACAGCCAGTTTATTTGAAGCTATGATTATGTTTATGTAAAAATTGCTGTAATACCAAGAATTACCTAACCTCAGAAATCAGCCCTGATACAGGTTTCAGTAATAGCTATATGGAAGAAATGTCTGATGTTTTTTCATACCATTTCAAAGTCATGTCACTTTGGCTATGTGAATGTAAGTAATTTGTCAACTTCATTCAAATGATAAGGCTAAGTCAGAACCAGTTTGAAGATTGTTATTTAGGAAAATGAAAGAAAGTCTCTCAAATAATGGCTTCGGAACTGTGAAGACAGTAGTGGAATTTCTGAACATATTATATGGTCAGCAGGAATTCTAATCTAGAAATGCAACATATGCATTTTGCTGAAAGTCAAGGTCCAAAGGGTTAGTTCTAATTTTCAGTTGTGCTATTTGTGCATAAACTGCTGTATGATTACTCTTAGCCCAAACATACATCTCCTTGGCATCACCCCTATTTATATGAAATGTTAAACGTAAAAATTCTACCAAATAGAGATCACGTAAATCACTGCTGTAAAATACCTCTAGTCTGCATTTGTGTCCAACCTATCCATTTTATGATATGTTCTATGTAGTCCATTCCCACCACTTAAAGGGGTGATACAAACCTAAAATGATTTAGTATAAGGCCAGTAAGTAATATTTATGCTAATGATGTTTGACCTTGAGCTGTTGATGTGTTCTTCGTGGGTCATTGCGGTAGAAGATTAAAGTTACATTTTGCCTCCATTTTTTTCTGCTGCATTAAGAACTCCTAATTTGCCATATATGCAGCTAATTAAACTTATTCTTAGCCTTGTACTGGAGTGGAAAGGGAAATCTGAGGGTGTTTGTACATGATGTGCTCTAGAATCTGAGGGTGTTTTGATATGCTTATGTTTCACATGCAACAGTTAAATCTGAAAGTTTGTTCGCAAAATTTGTCCCAGTAGCATCTTTCCAAGGGTGGTTCACCTTTAAGTTAAACTTTTAGTATGTTATACATTGGCTAAATCTAAGCAGCTTTTCAACTGGTCTTCATTTTTTTTTAAAATAGTTTTTTAATTATTTGCCTTCTATATTATTTCCAGCTTTCAAATCAAATCCTTGACCCCATCCTAAAAAACAAATGCTCTTTAAGGATGCAAATGTATTGTTATTGCTACTTTTTCCTTACTCATCTTGCTATTCAGGGCCTCTCCTATTCATATACCACAAGGCTCTCGTGCAAATCATTGCATGGTTGCTATGGTCATTTGCACCCTAGCAGCCAGATTGCCAAAATTGCAAACTGTGTTGATTAAAAAGCTAAATGACACAAAAAACACAAATAATAAAAAACAATTGCAAATTGGCTCAGAATATCACTTTCTACATAATACATAAATGTATCTGTAATGCATTAATAGACCAAAGTAATTGGTTTTGTGTTGGTAAATGATAATCATGGCATTAAAGCAAGTACAACATGTTACATATTTATCATATTTCCAGAATAAAGCAGTATTTGCACACACTTTCTTCTGACAGATATGAAGTTGCCAGTCAGCTCCATCAGCACCAGCCAGCAGCTTCAGAAGAAACACCAGCAGATCAGATACATGTTTCTAATCAGATACAAGTCGAAATGGCAGGAGATGGACTGCATCAATCAAGCAGTGTTGCCAGACAACCAGAAGCTATTTTACAGCTGAGCCCACAGCCAGTTTTGGACACTGTCTCATCTGCTTTGGGGCAGACTTTGACTGAGCAGACCTTAGAGACTGATGAAGGTTAGCAAATATCCTGTGCATACAGGCATTGTACATAAGCATGTTACTAAATGCTACATTCACATATGGGCCCTATCCATTTGTGACATCTTCCATTGTGTTCATGAAAATCTATCGCAAGTGATTTATTTTCTGTTGCTGACAAATTGGTTATGTATAGCAAATGCAGGTGCCTCTAGGTGGCATGCTTTGTTATTTGTCCAACATTAAGGGGGTTATTTACTAAACTCGTTTTTTTTCTGGTCAAGGTTTTTTTGGGCAAAAACTTTTTTTATAGGAAAAAACTTTTTGTTTTCGAGATTTATTATACCCCGAAGCTGCAAAAAGTCAAAATCGAAAATTCCGCCTTCTCACGACTGTCAAGGTCATGTATAAGTCAATGGGAGAGGTCCCTTTTACAAATTGAAAATACTGTGATCTGCACTGGGTTTCGTCTGATAATCTGAAAAATTCAGGGTTTTCAGACAATAACTCGAAAAAATTGAGCGATTCGGGGTCAAATCTGAAAAATTCGTACAATCTGGATTTTTGCTAAATTTTATAGAGTTTTTTTCCCAAACCAGCTTTTCCGAGTTATTTTACTGATAAATAAGATTAAATCTTGGATGGGGATTTGGTCGAGCTTTGTTTAATAAAACTATGAGATAAATTTGGGTTTTAGTAAATAACCCCCTAAGAGTCTAAGTTGTTGCAACAGTAGGAAGTGTTCTCCCTGCATTTGTCACACACCTACAGAAATGGTGCAGAATGTGGCATACTACACAATGAACAGAAATGACCATGTGTATGCAACTATCCACAACCAGCAGACTGAGATCTTATCGGAAACAACATACTATGTAATGTCAAATTATAACTTAAATTAAGGCAAAACTGCCACCACAGACTCAAAATGAAGATAATTTCACCATCAAAGATTGCAATTGTATTAATCTCACAAATAATAAAATGAAATCTATACATATGAGTTGGCATTTAGTTCAGTATCTCTATGTGTCTGGACTGTGTAACTGTGTGCATGTTTTCAGTTCCCTGGGAAACTGTGTGAAGCCATATCACAATAAATCTTAAATTTGTTTTTGCAGACAGATTTGTTACTTCCCAGCATGCCTTACAGGAAAACATCAACCAGTACGAGCCTACAGAATTGCCGCCACAATCATATGATCAGCAAGGACTTTCACAAGGTAGGCCTGAAACCACTTTTGCCCCAGGTGATCAGAAGAGATAAATACAATAAATAGTAGCTACTGTTCTTTTCCTTGAGCTACAGTGATGCATTATGTTTGCAATTTTAACCATGGGTTGCCACAGCAACCCACTCTAAGTCTGGGCGACTGATTTTCCAATATTTGTTTTAGAAAATATCCTGTAATCATTGAAAAGAAAACAGAACTTGGACTAAATATGAGCGACTTTTCATGTTTTTTTCAAGTTTTTCAGCTTATGGCTTAAGAAATAACTCAAAAGAAATTGTCAAGTATGTTGCACACTGGTCAGAATCACATTGTTCCTTTCATTTTAAAATGAAGCTAAAAAACTGTCATGTTTTTGTTAACTGGGAAAATAAAGTTGTACAACCTAACCAGATTTTACTTGCCGAGTTTTCTTCTTACTTTTTACAGGCTTTTTCTTTAATAAATTCCAACTATTCATGGTTTTAGAAAATACTTGTGCCTTTTTTGCATCTGTGTTTTTTTGCCACATTTTGTAGAAGACAAATATAAGTATAAACAGTAGTAAAACAGCAATTTTGCCTCACTGCACAGTAGTTTTTGGCACAATTTTGCTCAAATTAAATCTTTTACACTTTAATCCAGGTTGCTATCGGCAGTCTACAGGAACATCAGAAAATAAGTTAACCTTTTTTTGTCTAGTAGCTTTAGGGATCAGATTGTTTACTAAATACAAGATGCAGTGTGTCTCATTGTCTCACTGGCTATATAATTCTTCAGGTGCCTCCAGACACTTACCTAATATTGTGCACCCCTAAACAGTAAACCTGAAAATCTAAAATGTAAGCACAGATATGACTAAGAATTTATTTTTGATTTGAATGCATGTAATTTGTCCCTTAAACTCTCTTTTTTTGGGGAGGGAATAATAGTTGAACATAAAAAAGAAATCTAGGAAAACAAAGACAAATAATAATCACAAATGCTTCCTTATTACATTGATTTGTTTGTCCGAGTAGTAATGTAATTAAGCCCAAGACAAAATTAGTCCCTTGTTCTAACGTGATCATTTTTTATTAACTGAAAGATGTGTGATTTACACGCAAATTATGTATTCTAAATCAAGTTATCAAGACATTTAAACCATCTTGTAGATAAAATCTATTTGAGCGTAACATCCTGCATGTCTTGTCCTAGGCTTTACTGTGACCGATGGCTTTAGCCAGCAAGCCCAGTTTTCAGCTGTACAGCAGCTACAGGATTCTAGCACCTTGGAGTCTCAGGCTCTTTCCACCAGTTTCCAACAGCCCACTCTTCTTGAAGTGCCTACTGCAGACACCATAAATGTTGTAAGTAACTGCACAGCATTTCATGCCTCTGGTATATCCAAATATAATGTGCATACTCAAGTTGTTTGGCATCTTCTAATAGCACTAAAAATTAACAAGCTCACATTTTCAAACAATAGTAGCAGGTGCAGCTCAATCTGCAACACTTCCTATTCAAGTTAATTTAAAGCCTTTTGGGGCTAGTAGCCACAATAATAATACTGTGTGTGCCACAGCTTTTAGACAACATAAAAAAAGATGGCTGGATAAAGCAGATGATAGCAAACACATTACAATAAAAATAGGTCTTCCTCTTCAAACATAAGTTGTTTTTTAGGAAGATTTGCTCATTTTTGCATGCTGTGTTTTTCAGTACCCCAAACATACAGGTTGAAAACATGTTTTGAGAACATTGAGAGAGAATAACCTGACAAGTATTGGTGCAATTCTCATAGGGCCTGTGAGAAATAGTTGGTCCTGCATGTTTGGGTTAATGAAAAGAAATGCAGCTGGCAAAACACTTGCGCCATTGCCTTTACGTATGCAGGACATGAATAAACAGTATGTCAAGCCAAACTTTTATGTTTGGTGTTACTGGTCTTTCAAATACTGCATTTCTGATTTTTGTATCAGCAAGAAGTCCTGCCTCTTCATTCCACCTTTGACCTGTAGCAGTGATGCACAATCCTATATTACCCTTGAAGCTTGCAGAATTGTCTGCCTGACTTGCAGAGGCATGGCACACATTTGGTTCCTTTAATTTCTTTATAATGTTATGCTTTCAAACTGTCTTTCCTGAATTGAATGAAAACCAAATAGATATATTTGAGGTTGATAGATATCATAACATGTAAACACTAGTGTGCAGGAATATACCCAAATTATTATGTTATGTGTGCCATCTTCCTTCATTTGTACAGTAAAAAAAAAATCATATTTTCCTTGGTCCACACTGCCACTGCGTGATGCTCTTATTTAACATTCCTTTGAAAAATCCCAAATAGCTACTTTCATGGACATATTAATTGGGACATGGTCAAAGTTTGCCTTTCCCCAAAAGCTGATGCAACCAATCAGAACTTAGCTATTATTCCTCTACTGGAGAAAAAATGAAAGCACATATCTAATTCATTACTGTGGGTTACTAGATCAGGGGTAGGCTTGCATTTGTGTATATTTAATCCCCTGCAGATAACCAGAATTTTAGCCTCTACTACAACCGTGCAAACGAAGGAGAGGAAATATGTGACATGACAAAACTAGGACATATGTGTTATAAAAAAAAACCACAATAAAAAGAGGTTTCCTCAAGCTTTAAGTCTTTAGCATGTAACTGCATACATTCATTTCACTATAGGATACTAATGACCTGTGTGGCAGCATCTGATGATGTTTGTAACCCGTAGAAGCACCAGCAGGCTTCTGCCCTGTGTATTTAACCTAAATTGAAATACATACTTATAAGCTAGAATTTGATAGTAGTAGTCCATGCTCATTATATTAGTATTAAATTGTATTTTAGGTAGATTATAAAGCAATAGCGTGTAAGCCATTAAAGCTCAGGTACCTAGAGTTAAATATGGCAATTTTTTTGGTTTTTTTAAATGGTCATTTAGTTCTGGTGATCAGATCTGTTTTGATGAAATAAAAACCTTACTGTGTAAATGTTGCTTATGTATGCACCTCTTTATATACTGTGTACTGGGAGATGCACAAAACAGACTTTAGTAACTTCGCTACTTGCTTACCTAGTAAGATTTTTTTTTTATTAAAGTCTGTCTGCACGAATAACTGATCTGGAATAACTGAATCTGATTGGATACAAATAACGCATATAACCTATTTCTTCATTTTAAGTTTTCCATTTTATTTTTGTTTGCTAGACTGCTCGCTTAATTCAAGAAGGCACACATGAGGAAATTGAACTGCAGACCCAGAGTGGACCATTTTTGGAATCCACAGAGGATAGAAGCAGACGCGCTTACAGGCTAGTAGCTCTTATTCTTTACAAAATAAAACAGTAACATTTTGTGCAGCCTACTACTTGTATTATATATTTTATAAATTATATTCTATCATTGTATTATAACTGCCTGAAAATAAAGGTTAATTTATTGATTCTAAATATTGACCGAGTAAAACAAAATACCAAAGTACAAAGTACAATACAAAGTAGAAAGCAAATGCTGATTTATTTATGCGTTTACTTTTGGGTACAAGATTTAACTAACCCAAAAGCCCAAAAACTGCCATCAATAATTGGGGAAACACATCTGGAAACGCCCCATGTGTCATTACACTAAGGGACCTATTTTTGTAAAAAACAGAGAAAACATGACCGGTGATGTTGCCCATGGAAACCAATCCACAATTAGATTTCAACAGTCACCTACAAGTTAGAAATAAAAGCAAATATCTGATTGTTTGCTATGGGCAACATCACCAATGATTTTTATCTCCACTGTTTTTTAAAGCATGATAAATAGGTCCTTTAGGCAAATATACACTGAAGTACTGAAAAGCAGTGTTTTGTAGTGCAAAACAGTGAATTTTCAGGATTTCAACTAGCCCTTTATCAACAGGCTTGATTGTTTTTGGCACAATAAAACAATGCTTTTCACTATTCTGGTGTGCTGCTGGATTGGATTTACTACATGGTTTCACTGAGATTTCAGCTTGCACCAAACACTCCAACAAGTAAGAAGTTTTGCTGTGTACTAGCACTTTCTTTACTGTGATAAGCCAAGGCTAATGTCACACTTAGGGGCATGTTTACTAACATTGGAGATAAATATCTGGAGAGATTTCTGGAGATGTTGCCCATAGCAACCAATCAGATCTTTGCTTTTGTTTTCTAACTTGGCTGTGGCTGTTTAAATCTAATTGCTGATTGGTTGCCATGGGCAACATCTCCAGAAATCTCTCCAGATATTTATCTCCAATGTTAGTAAACATGCCCCTATGTGTTTTCTCCACCAATGGGTGTCTGTAGTAAGTGACAACAAAGGCATGTTCCTGGCACTGTGTACACGGGGTGAGTATTGGCCCATAAATGTTCACCTGCTTACACATTTTTGGGCTAATATCTGCCCTGTGTTACAGGTGGATGCCATTGATATATTTACCATTGATAACAAGGCAGTAGCAGGCACCACTGGTGCTTTTCTGTGCCAGCATAGGTTAGTGAGAGGGTGAAGCTAATTTTTCAAGGAGAGAGCAAATGAATCTCTCATCAGCTAACTTTTCTTTATTTAAAAGAACAGTAACACCAAAAAATTTAAGTTTTTTAAAGGAATGACAATATAATGTACTGTTGCCCTGCACTGGTAAAATGTGTGTATTTGCTTCAGAAACACAACTATTGTTTATATAAACATGCTGATGTGTAGTCATAGGGGCAGTCATTCAAGCACAGGATACATAGTAAATAACAGATGTTCTGGAGAAATCCCATTGTATAATATAGAGCTTATCTGTTATCTCCTGCATATCCTATGCCTTTTCTCCTTTTTCAGCTTTCAAAGGCTGCCTCCGTGGCTACACAGAAGCTTGTTTATATAAACTATGGTAGTATTTCTGAAGCAAACACACCAGTTTTACCAGTGCAGGGCAACGGTATATTATATTGTCATTCCTTCATTTTTTGGTGTTACTGTTCTTTTAAAGGGGTTGTTCTCCTTCCAAACACTTTTTTCAATTCAGTTGTTTTTAGATTAAGTTATTGGTCAACTGCTGCAATCTATGAAGGCCTGTCAAGAAAGGGTCAAAAAATGCTGGAATATAGCCCCCAACTCTAAAGGGCACTTAAGTCAAAATCCAAAAATATATTCCAAATCATTCTCTCAAGAAAGGCACTTATTCATATTAATAAGTGCCTGTGGGCACGAAACGCGTAAGGCGGAGCATCAATTTTTCTGTATGCCTACTTTTTAACATTTATACTGAATAAAGAATGATTTTTTAACCTTGAGAGAATGATTTGGAATATATTTTTGGATTCTGTTTTTAGATTGTTCCCCAGAAATAAAGACTTTTTCAATTACTTTCCATTATTTATTTTTTACTGTTTTTCCAAAATCTAAGTTCAAAGTTGAATGTTCGTGTCTCTGGTGTTTGAGTCTGGCAGCTCAGTAATTCAGGCGCAGACTCTAAACTGTTTTAACTGTATTAACAACTATTGTATCAAGTCTAAAAGCTGCCTGTAATGAAATCCAGAGATTCTGCTCAGCAGGGACCGAGATAAGAAATGTATCAACTATATATATCCATTTAGAACAGTTTACAGGGTCGGCGACCCCCCCTCCTCAGAGCTGCTTCAGAAGGTGAAAAATTACACTTTACACTTCAATATTAGAAAAACTGTCACACATAGAAAATATAAAGTCATTTGAAAAAGTCGTTATTTCTAGTGATCTATCTGAAAACAACTAGTTGTTTGAAGGTGAACCACCCCTTTAAGGCTCCAGGTATCCAGTGCACAAAGAAAGGGGTCCAATGTTATGTAATTGGCACAAAGTCCCCTTTGCCAAACCTTTATTCGGATAAAGTTTCTACCCCAATATTTTAACCTCTTTCTGTATGAAGAAATAACTACAATATATATTTTTATTTTTTAGATGTGAATATTGCAATAAAGGTTTCAAAAAGTCCAGCCATCTTAAGCAGCACATTCGCTCGCATACTGGGGAGAAGCCATATAAATGTGCAATGTGTGGCAGAGGTTTTGTTTCATCAGGGGTCCTTAAGTCACATGAGAAGACTCATACAGGTAATATACCTCATTATTAATTAGGAGTCATTCATTTTCCCCTTTCTTTACTATTTTAGGTAACATAAGCACATGATTAAAGGCTGCTCAAAACAGGATATATTTTATACAAAAATACAATTTTGCAATATACAGTAACTTGGTGGCTTACAATCCCTATAATATGTCTAATATGGTTTTCCATTTTTGAAAATGTTATTTTCGTCCCACATTTCTCTCTCCCTTTGTAGGAGTTAAAGCATTCACCTGCAACATTTGCAATGCAGCCTTTACTACAAATGGAAGCCTGACACGTCATATGTCAACGCACATAAGTATGAAACCCTACAAATGCCCTTTCTGTGATGAAACCTTTAGAACAACTGTACACTGCAAAAAGCACATGAAGAAGCATCAGAATATTGGTCCTGCTCTTGTTCCTGACACTGATGTGGCTTCAAATGAGGAAGGTAATTATAATCCCAAAAGCAATGAAGAAGCCTCGGGCAGTTTAGTGCTTAAAGAAATGTTAACACCAGTAATGGAAATGCAGAGTGTTTGCTATTGGCTCTTCTGTGATTTGCCATCTTTTGTATATTGTGTAAACACACCTCACCTAAAAAAAGCCTTGCATTAGTTGTTGTAATGAACCCCATAGGCCCTCTATAATTCTGAGCTTCCTAACGGCTACTGAGTCTGCTGTGTTTTTTGTTTGCTCCTGGGAAAGGAATATTTGGGCTACATAGCTCTACCACTTTACAGAAAATAAGCTATTAGGAACTGGAATAGCTTGAATTTATCGAGTATGGAGCAAAAACCACTGTCAAACACCCGAAAATCTAGTCAAAAAACATATTCAAATGGTTCAAGGGACCTCTTCCATTGACTTCTACATGACCTTGACAGGTTTTAGCTGGTGTTTATTCAGATTCAAGCTTTTTGCAGCTTCGGGGCATAATAACACTTGAAAAATTCAAAAAAATTTCGAGTTTTTACTGAAACTACCCTTGAAAAACTAAAATTGTTTTGGGACCAACACAACTCAACCTTTGATAAATAACCCCCGTAAAGTAAATTTCATGTCATAAGGAATTCCCAGTTTGCATTTATAATTTACTAAGTGCTCTTCCACAACCCTATTTGTTTTTTTTGAGTGATTCATTTCAAATGGCCTTTTATTAAATCCTAATGTATGCTTTATAGGTTAGCAAGAGTATCATAAATTAAAGCTTGCTCTTATATTAAATACAAATATATGTGTAATAGTTTGGTAAGTCTATCAGAACTAATAAAGTCGTATTAGTAATGTGGTAGTGATTGTTTATGGATTTTTTAATTAGCCTCATATTTTAGCCTCATTTGCAGACTATGCTGGGAGACATTTCCAAACTTCCATTTGAAATTCAGTGGCATTTAAGCCTTGTGAATATCTTCCTACCTATCATGAACAACGTATGCTAGAGGATGTATGTATAAATGTGTTTACCTTTCAGATTATGAATTCTTGATCTCTATGTCCACAGTAGATTAGCTTGATTGTTATACAAACCAAATTCTTTGTGTGGAATTAAAGGGGTGTTTTTGTCAGTTCCAAACACAATCCTCTATTCCAATGGTTTCTAAACGGGCGTCAAGCTCAAGAAAATGCAGAATGCTGCTTCTAAAAAAATGTCGTGGAACGCAAAAGGAGTAAAATGCAACTCTGAACACTCATGAGTACAACTAGGCTGAATATAAAGGAATTGGTTAGCTAATGCATTTAGGCGCATTCAAACTAGCGTCTCAAACCTGAGCCAAAGCGCAAAAAAAACGCCTGTGTAAGTGCCCTTAAACCAGAGCTGCAATATTATTTTGGGCAGGGTTATTTTGTTCTGCTGTGGAAATTCAAAAAAAATGACAGTTTAATTTTGTTAATGAAAAACATTTATACACTGACGTTCTAATTTCCTGAACATTGAAGGGTTTCTGTCTTTTTATTAAAATTTTGTATATTTAAGTGGCAACTTTAAGATCTGGTGTTGTAACACTAGGCTCGACATGCTGCCAATTTGAATCAGTCACTGGTTTTGAATTTATATTGCTTAATTATAAAAGCAGCATTTAACAAGGACAAAGAGTAAAATTCTGAATCCGTGACATTGGCTAGGACACGTTCAGATAAAATGTGTGAGCATGCTTTCACCTGGAGGCACCTGTTAGTTAAAGTAACTTTACCTTGTTTAAACTTTAGTCTGAATTCAGTCACAGTTTTTGGAATCTATTGTTTTTCCAAGACCTAAAAGCATGCCATTCTCACTGTATTTCTTGTTAGAAAGTTCTGTTAATTTTGTCATTGTAAATAATTTCCAATTCCATGGCATGACACTTTAATGCAATAATATAATTAAATAACTCTCTTAAAATATCTCCTAAAGAACTAGATAATATTGAGTTCATGGGATTTTTTTTTTTGGATTTCTAGCTCCTACCCCATATTACTAAATATATTTTTTTACAAACAACCCAATTTACCTTCACCATCAGGGGCAGATTTATCAAGGGTCGAATTTCAAATACTTTTAATACTCCAATGAACTCGAAATTCAACCGAAAATGTATTATTAAAGGGGTTGTTCACCTTTGAAAGAACTTTTAGGGGCCGATTCACTAACTTCGAGTGACGGATTCGAAGTTAAAAAACTTCGAATTTCGAAGTTTTTTTTGGGCTACTTCGACCATCGAATGGGCTACTTCGACCTTCGACTACGAATCAAAGGATTCGTAGTAAAAATCGTTCGACTATTCGACCATTCCATAGTCGAAGTACTGTCTCTTTAAAAAAAACTTCGACCCCCTAGTTCGGCATCTAAAAGCTACCAATGTTAGCCTATGGGGAAGGTCCCCATAGGCTTGGCTAACTTTTTTTGATCGAAGGATATTCCTTTGATCGTTGGATTAAAATCCTTCAAATCGTTCGATTCGAAGGATTTAATCGTTCGATCGAAGGAATTATCCTTCGATCATTCGATCGAACTATCTGCGCTGAATCCTTCGACTTCGATATTCGAAGTCGAAGGATTTTAATTCCTAGTCGAATATTGAGGGTTAATTAACCCTCGATATTCGACCCTTAGTGAATCGGCCCCTTAGTATGATGTAGGGAGTGATATACTGATACAATTAGCAATTGGTTTTCATTTTTTATTATTTAAGGTTTTTGAGTTATTTAGCTTTTTATTCAGCAATGTGGTTGCTAGGGTTCAAATTACTTTAGGAACCATGCACTGATTAAAATAAGAGACTGGCATATGAATAGGAGTGGCCTCAATAGAAAGAGAAGTCATATAAATTAGCAATAACATTAAATTTGTAGCCTTACAGAGCATTTGCTTTTTATAAGGGGTCAGCGATGCCCATTTTAAAGCTGCAAAGAGTCAGAAGAAAAAGGCAAATAATTATAAAACTATAAAAATTAAATAGTCAAAACCAATTTAAAAGTTGCTTAGAATTGGTCATTCTAGAACATACTAAAAGTAACCTTAAAGGTGAACCACCCCTTTAAAATCAAATGTTTTAAACTCGAGTGAATAGGATCGGCCGGAAAACTTGAATCGAATTTGATTCGAGTTTTAAAAACTCAATTCAAGTTTTTTCTCCGAAAAAAAACTCAGGAATGTCAGGAAGGCTGCAAACAACTCAGAATTGATCCCTGCATGTCTCCCATTGACTTAAACAGCAATTCAGCAGGTTTTAGGTGGTGAATAGTCAAATTCAAGTTCTTAAAGGGATTGTTCACCTTCAAACAACTAGTTGTTTTCAGATAGATCACCAGAAATAACTACTTTTTCCAATTACTTTCTATTTTCTATGTGTGACTGTTTTCTAATATTGAAGTGTAAAGTGTAATTTTTCACCTTCTAAAGCAGGTCTGGGAGGGAGGGGTCGCCGACCCTGTAAACTATTATAAATTGATACATTTAGGGGATACATTTGTTATCTTTGTTCCTGCTGAGCAGAATCCCTGGGTTTCATTACAGGCAGCAGTTAGAATTGATACAATAGTTGCTAATACTCCAGAGAAGCTGCGGAGAAATGTAACAACTCAATGTTGCAAAATTGTAACAGTTTAGAGTCTGCACCTGAATTACTGAGCTGCCTGACACCAGAGACACGAACATTCAACTTTAAACCTTTGGAAAAATAGTAAAAAAATACATAATGTAATTTAAAAAAGTATTTATTTCTTGGGAATAACAGCTGAACTGAAAAAAACTTTGGAAGGTGAACAACCCCTTTAAGGGATCAGAGTATGATAAATCTCGAAAATTAAATTCTAATTTTTTGAAAAATTCGAATCGAATTTGGATAACTCCCTAGTCGAATTATTTATTTTGTCCATAAAAAAATTTGAATTTAGAATTTTCAATTCGACTCTTGATAAATCTGCCCCTCAGTGTAAAACCTGCCTGTATTCTTCAGTTTATTTATTTCTTAAAATCATCTCTATAATTAGCCTGTAATACAATACTACTATACATTATTACTTTTTTGCTGTTGACTTGGAACTTGGAGTAGGCAGAAGAGGCTCATGCCTGGGGCACAACGAGGAGGGGATGGTTGACACTAGGCCCGTACCTCTTGTGTCTGGGCCCTTGTTTCCCCACCATCCACTTGTCAATACCCCCTCCTCCCATTGTCAATGCACACTCACAGTGTACTAACTATATTGTGTGTGCTCCAGGGTATGCATATACTGGACATAGTTTACGCCCTATAACAAAACAAACGTTCCTAAGTGGGTCTTCCAAGATCTTTTATATGGCAGAGCATTTCCAGTCACTTCAATGGAAAACATAGACCGGAAAGGCTTTTTTTGACTTTTTTGAGAACAGTGGCAGTTAACATGTCACATGAATTTTGCCTTTTCTTGCCCTGTAATTTAATTTTATTATTTTCCTACTGTACGACCTTTTCCTACTGCATAAGGTAATGGCACACATAAAATATGTCTGCTGGCATAATTTTGCTGGCTGCAAAGCTCCTGTTACCACCCTATGCTGCCTTTCATTGCCATTTATAGAAACTGCCTGTCACCACTGGTTTTCATTCCAAATCATGCAAATATGTATTTACTGTCCGGAAACCAGCTGCCACGATTGGTAACAGGCAGTTTCCATTTATGAGAATGACAGGCTGCACAGATAGGTATTGGCCTTTACTCTATATACTATAATACTCTTCAGCTGGTGAAAAAAGAGATAATATAAAAATCTGCATTATCATTATATGTCATACAACAGAAATGCTTCACTAAGGGGATCGAATTGAAAATTCGATTTCCGAGTTTTTTTTTTATGGTCAAAACTGTCAAATTCGACAGGGAGTTATTCAAATTTGTACAAATATAAGTTAATGGAGGGCACTCCCAATATTAGCATGGGAAAAAAGCTCTTTTTTAAGAAATATGTGGTGCAGATAACCCTACAGTCAGTTACCCAAAACCATATATAAGTATAGAGAGGGGATGCACACTCAATAAAGAATAATAAATAATACTTAGTACAAACTGGTATATTATGCACAACAGTATTAGCACAGATATATATATACCACCAAGTTACAAGATCAAGGCAAAAGGGGATTAACCACAGGGCACAGATACACTTTCCAATAATGAGAACACCCCAATGTTTTGGCACTACAGCCTTTGTCAAGGGGAAATCTGATTTAGAATTACCCTTGACAAAGGCTATAGTGTATGTATATATCTGTGCTAATACTGTTGTGCATAATATACCAGTTTGTATGATGTATATTTGTTTGCTATACACTATATAAAAGAGAATTTTTAAAATACCACCTTTGCTTACTAAGTATTATTTTCTTTATTGAGTGTGCATCCCCTGTCTATTCTTATAGTTATTCAAATTTGATTTGAGTTTTTAAAAAGATTTCATTAAGAACTTAAATTCAACTATTCGCCATTTAAAACCTGCCGAATTGCTGTTTAAGTCAACGGGAGAGGTCCACGGATGAATTTTGAGTTGTTTCAGAGAGAAAGAAACGAGTTTTTAAAATTCAAAAAAAAAATCGACTGAAGTTTTCGGGTCGATTGCATTCATGCAAACATTAGATTTTTTTTAATAAATTTCGATTGGTCTAATTCCGAATCTGTGGGCGTTTAGGGAAGTTTTTTAAAACCCACATGAATTCGAAATTCGACCGTTGATAAATGTGCCTCAGATGACTTTACCAGTTTATTGATGCGTATTGATGCATACAGGTTATAAGCTGTTAATGTATACTTTTTTTCTTTTATCAACCTTTAAAGCACTATTGCCTTAAATGTGGGGAAATTGAAGCTATTCCATGTTTTTGAGAAGTAGATAGATTATTAGTGCACACAGATAACCCTCTACATTATGGATGCTTACAACAAAAAAACATAGATTTGTAAAAAAAAAAAATATGTTCAGCACAAGTCCTATTTAACTCATACTGGTCCTTATTGTCGTTGCATGTTCAAAAGTATTCCTGCTATTTTCCAACATCCTTTCAAACTACTACCTGCCAGGTACCCCCATTGACTCTACAAACTAGGTATTCATTTCTATGCTAGATTATCGAAGAAGAAATATAGCTGAGTTTACTAATGTCTACTAGTACTAATAATAAATTACGAGGAAATAGTCACCACAAATAATATACAAACACAAAAATACCTTGTTCTTTATGCACTTTTTTTTTGTTCTAAGGAGTTATGGGTTTAGAGACGGAAGATGAAAGCGCAGAAAGATCAGCCTCACGCAAGTCTCGTCATGGAGTCATAACATTTACCGAAGAGGAAACAGCAGAACTTGCAAAGATTCGACCCAGAGACGGAGCCACGATATCTGAAAAGGTGCTGGTCCAGTCTGCAGCAGAGAAAGACAGAATAAGTGAGATCAAAGATAAACAAGCTGAAATGGAAACAGAACCTAAATTTGCCAACTGTTGCAATTTCTGTCCAAAAAGCTTTAAAAAGCCAAGTGATTTAATCAGGTATACAAACAATATTTTCTTTTACCACTTTATCTGTTTTTATTGTGGCTAGAGATTGGTTTTGATGGTGTTTACCTGCAGAGAGCTACTTCCATTGTGCGCCTTCCATTACTGTAAATTTGAGAAGATCAATGGTCATCCGGAGTTGTGATTTAAAGGGGTTGTTCACCTTTGAGATATTTTAGTACGATGTAGAGAGTGATATTCTGAGATAATTTGCAATTTGTTTTCATTTTCTATTATTGAAGGTTTTTGAGTTATTTAGCTTTGTATTCAGCAGCTCTTCAATTTGCATTTTGGTAACTAGGGCCCAAATTACCCTAGCAACCATGCATTGATTTGAATAAGAGACTGGAATATGAATAGGAGAGATTCTGAATAGAAGGATCAGTAATAAAAAGTAACAATACATTTGTAGCCTTACAGAGCATTTGTTTTTTTTAGAAGGGGATAGCAACGCCCATTTGAAAGCTGCAATGAATCAGAAGAAAAAGACAAATAACTACAAAACTATAAAAAATAATTAATGAAAACCAATTGAAACGTTGCTTAGAATTGGCTGTTCTAAAACATAATAAAAGTTACTTTAAAGGAATTGTTCAGTGTAAAAATAAAAACTGGGTAAATAGATAGGCTGTGTTTCTAATATAGTTAGTTAAGCAAAAATGTAATGTATAAAGTCTGGAGTGACTGGATGTCTAACATAATAAGCCAGAACACTACTTTCTGCTTGCATGTCTCTTTGTCTCCACTGATTGGTTACCAGGCAGTAACCAATCAGTGACTTGAGGGGGGCCACATGGGTCATACCTGTTTGCTTCTGAATCTGAGCTGAATGCTGAGGATCAATTGCAAACTCACTGAACAGTTATGTCTCATGTGGCCCGCCTTCAAGTCACTGACTAACTCAGAGTTAGAGAGCTGCAAAGCAGGAAGTAGTGTTCTGCTATTATGTTAGACATCCAGTCACTCCAGCCTTTATACATTACATTTTTGGCTAACTAACTATATTAGAAAAAATTTGCACAGCCTATCTATTTACCCAGTTTTTATTTTCACACTGAACTGTTCGAAAGGCGAACCACCCTTTTAACAATTTTGGGGCTATGTAACAAACACAGGTACAGCAACCAATCAACAAGGTGCAATTACTGGTCACCAGTTTGAAAGCAAACACCATATTGGTTGCAATCAGGGCCGCTTCTGCCATGAGGCAAGGTGAAACCCTTGCCTCAGGCGGCAGCGAGCGGCCAGTTACAAGGGGCGGCAAAAAGCCGCCTCTTGTAACTTTAAGAGCCGAACTTCCGGGTTTTAATCCGGAAATTCGGCTCAGCTAGTGCAAAGAGCGCTATAGCGCTCAATGCACTAGCGATACTGCCCCCTGAAACCCGCTCCGACGCTAATTTTTAAGCGCGGAGCGGGAGAGGAGGGGGGCGGCATCTGGGCTGCTGCCTCAGGCGGCAGCAGCCCCAGGATCGGCGCTGGTTGCAATGGGTTATAACCTTAGTGTATTTTTTACCAGTGGGGGTTTGTATGTCTTATAGCATTAAGAAATCATAATAAATTTTATATAACCTTGATGCAGACACTTGTTCACTATATTCCTACTGAATTTGTAAGCTGTATGCATTTGTCTGTACATTTGCTGGAGACTGAGTGTCCAGTTTTGTGTGTTTTAGTTTCTAGTGATAGTCTTTAAAGAAGAACTAAACCCTAAAAATGAATATGGCTAAAAATGCCATATTTTATATAGTGAACTTATTGCACCAGCCTATGGTTTCATTATCTCAATAGCAGCAATGATCCAGGACTTCAAACTTGTCACAGGGGGTCACCATCTTGGAAAGTGTCTGTGACACTCACATGCTCAGTGGGCTCTGAGCAGCTGTTGAGAAGCAAAGCTCAGTGATCATTGTAAATTATCAAATATTAAGCAAGGTTGGCCTGTTATATAAGCTGATGCTACAGGGCTGATTATTAAATTGTGATACTAGTTGCACTGGTTTCTGAGCTGCCATGTAGTAATTATCTGTATTGATTACTAATCAGCCTTATATTGTTACATTTATATTCTATGTGTACTGTATATTGTGAGTGGGTCCCTAAGCTCTATAATTGACAGCAGCACAGAGCATGTGTAATAAATCAGCAGAAAATAAGATGGGGAGCTACTGTGGCACCTTTCTAGGCACAGATCTTAACGGCTAAAGGGCTATGGTTGACTCTGGCTGGTACAGAACCCCAAAACATAGTGGCAGATTTATCAAGAGTCGGATTTTGAAGTGAGAAAAACTTCGAAATTTGACCATCGAATAGGGTAGTCTGACATTCGAAGGATTTTTAAGATCGTACGATCTTACTTTGAATCGAACGATCGTATGATTTTACCAAAAAATCCTTCGACTTCTCAAAACTGGCTATAGATTCTAGGAGGTCCCCATAGGCTAACATAGCAATTCGGCAGGTTTAAGGTGGCGAAGTGTCGAAGTTTTTTAAAGAGACAGTATTCAAAAATTTCTTCGAAATTCTGAGTTTTTTAATTCAAAAATTCACTTTTGACCTTTGATAAATCTGCCCCATAATGTCCAACATTTCTAGCCTACTTCTTTGGTTAAGCTTTAATCCTCCTTTAAAGGGACAATACATTTCAGTTAGACTGAGCTGGAGAAACCTTACCCTACTTTTGTATTGCCACTTCCTTGCTTTCATACCAGCTACATATGAAATTAAAATGCTGCCTGGTTTAATAATAATTAGAAAACATCCTACAGCCACCTAAATTAAATTCTACTTAGCCATAGCCTTTCATATATGGCTGTATTAAAAGGGTACAGATGGAATCAAGAGCTTAAAATAATCTCATTAAAATATTGGTAAAACAAGCCATTTATCATTATGTATCTAGATGAAGCTGCCCAGACACAGCTGATTTTATTGATATTTGACTGTCTGGTCAATGGTCAGACCACTGCTCAGAATTTCACATTGATTGTGTTTCCGGTTAACCAACCAATGACTCCATACATACACAAATTATAGCAATTTGCCATATTTTTAGGCACTACAACGATTGCAAGGACAAGAAACCTGTAACTATTTTAAAGCTGGAAAAAATATGCATACATAAACATGAAATCCATTCCCAGGCCCAAGGAACATTTTCCTCAAATTGAGCTGTTTCAGGAAATGTCACAAGAGTATCCCTCATGACTTCCTGTCTTAAGGCATATGTCTGCTTTTCTGTGTATCATTACCTGTAAAACAGCAAATGAATTCTTTAGTTGGAGAATTATGGAAAGTGAACCTACAGAGTATTCTTTCTCCACCAAGCATTTGCTGCAAAAAGTACAATGAACAATTTTGCCGCCTTAACAATGCAAATATTATGAAAATTGTTGTGTTGAGAGGTATTTTTTCACATTTGTTTTAGTAACATAAATAATACATTAGCTTAGAAGATGATTTTTGTTTAGCAGTGAAAATGTGTAAATGTTTTCCTAAAACATTCACCTCACAGTATGTTAATCCAAGATGGTAACAAAACATAATTAAGCTAGCAATTCGCCAAGTGAATGCATCTGATTACATCTCCATCTCAAAAGCAGCGCTCTCAAAATAAACATGCATCACTGTTACAGATCATTATGAGAGCGAGTTGTTGTGTTCTCTGCTCTCTGTAGAATTTAAACATGGCAGTGTTTTAAATAAAAATGTCCAATAGGGGGATCTCTTTATTCACTGAGAAAATAAATATAGTAAATGATATATACATGAACTTTTGTTAACGTTTGGAGTTGCTATACAGCATTAAAAAGAGTGTTTCTGGTTTATTTTGCTAGTAAATTTTGATATAAAATTTAATATGTACTATAGGGCTCATATTATTGTTTTTTGGTCGTTAATTGTTTTGTAGTTGCATTTTTATCTTGGAATGTTTAATTCCATTCATAGGGATAATCATTACTTTTGTATTTTATTTTAAAATAGATTAACTTTTTTTAATCTTGAGTTGCTTGTAACCTTGAAATTAAGATTTAAATGTAGCATAGTTTATAATGCTCAAATTATTAGTCATTTATTGAATTAAATGGTTTGGTTGTTGCAGTCTTGCAATTAAATCTCAGAAGGTTTTATTACATTCATAAGGTTAATCTTTACTTTTTTAATATGTTTTAATGTTCCACGTAAAATATGTAATAATTTCTGCTCTGTGCATTGGGCGTCTGCACTCGATTCTTTAGCCGCAAGAGCTCTCTGCTTCTTTTGATGCAGAGCTATAGTGCCTGGTTAGGAGGAGGAAGGTTCCCCTGTGTTAATAGTTGCAGCAGTACCTATTTTGGAATGGAAGATAGGAAGAACTGAGTAGCACAGCATGCAACTATATGGAAGTGCAAAGAGCACATTTTGACACAAAGTACCTTTAAAGGACATGTAAAGTCTACATTTTCCTACCATGTATATGTTGGGCATATCTTCCCCACTCAAGCAACATCATTTGTACTGCATATGCCCCCTCCATTTGCAAGCGCCATCACATTTTCACAAATAGCAGCTTTCACCGGGCGGCCATTTTCCCTCTGACAACAGAGGGTAACAGTAACATTGACATCTGCAAATAGGACATGTATGCTGTAAAGTTCATGCAATGCAAAATTCAGGTTTATACAGCCACAACATACTTTGATAAAAAGTTCTGCTTGGATTGAGCACTTTAATGGTTAAGCTGAGCTCAGGAGAGATGGTTAGGAGAAAAAAATAGGATCAGACAACTAGAGTTTCTGTGGGAGCCAGCTATACTATATCTTCATTGGCTGTTAGACTGGAGGGTGTGTTTAGTAATCTGAGCTGAGAAGAACTGAGCATGCTCATAAACCAACAGACAACGTAATTTCATGAGGGAGGGGCAGAGTGGGTTAGAGGACTAGAAGGATTTCTAAGTGATTAAGGGGATGCTGCAGCCGTACTGTTAACCTTTTAACAATCAGTGGCAGTTATATAAAGATTTCAAAGAGGTTGTTCGCTGATTATATTTTTGTGGGGGGTTACATGTCCTTTTAATGAAAATGGTTTTAGACACAACTCACTGTGGGGAAAAGCACAAGTTGAGGACTGCCCTTGCAAATATAAATGACCCCTACTATTTTGTTACTACATCTTTAAATTAGGGGATTATATGGTAACAAACATGCCCAAAATACTACATCATCCATTGGGATTTAGTCAGAAACATTTATAAACATATTTAAAGATGATTTGCTTTATTTAATTTAGGCATATCCGCATCCATACGGGTGAAAAACCTTTCAAATGTGATGAATGTGGAAAGAGTTTCACCGTCAAATCAACTCTGGATTCTCATGTGAAAACACATGCAGGTTAGTGGTAAATTATATAATTTAATAATAATAACATTATATAATAATATTTATATAAGTGTAAATTATTGTAGCTTTCATTTTATATTAAGCATATTATTTCCTAATAAAACTGATGGCTTTTATAAATATTATTTGCTGCTGTAAAAGCTCTGTATGCATTATTCAGCTGTGCTACATACTCCAAATGGATTTTATATGTGGTCTCTATTAATGGACAAGTTAATAGCCCTTTCTTATATAAAGTCACCTCTGCACTTTTAATAGGGGACACATTTAAGATAGGCATTGGTTGTCATGGTTAGAAATGTGCACACCTTCTCCCCTTCCCCTACATCAAACATTTTTGTTTAAATATTGTCTTTATTGATAAGTATCCAACCAGACACATTTTCTTATTCTTGAAGTGACAATAAATTATATATATATATATATATATATATATATATATATATATATATATATATATATATATATATATATATATATATATATATATATAAGATAATCAGGAAGCCGGCACAACACGTCAAAAAGTAATCGCTGCCTGGGTGCAATACGCCAAAAAATTAAGTAGAGAAGTGAAGAAGCTCGCACTCACAGGACTTATCAAAATCAAAAATGGTGTTTATTTCAATATAAGTAACTAACGTTTCGGCTTGCACTCAAGCTTTTCTCAAAGTGCAAATACAAACATTCATCAACCTTTTTTGGGTTTAAAAGGTTGATGAATGTTTGTATTTGCACTTTGAGAAAGGCTTGAGTGCAAGCCGAAACGTTAGTTACTTATATTGAAATAAATATATATATATATATATATATATATATATACACACACACACACAGTAAACAATATTTCACTGTAACGCGGCAGTGATATCACTTGCTATATAAATGATTGCCGGAACTCATGACTGCACTTGTGGATGTGTCACGCTGTGTATCATCTGGGTGCTCTCTTTTTGTTTTGTTTTGAGTATTTAAGGACATTTGTTCAAAGCAGTTTATAAAAAAAATTAGGTCAGCCATAGAAAGGTTTTGGTCGGGCATTCTGGGAGTTATCTTTGGCTATTATCAAGCTTTTATGGAGATATAAAAACATTGCATCAGATCCAACTATGTAGTAAAGCAAAGAAATCTAAGTGAAATTGTTGAGTCCTTACTATTCAAGAGACTTGCTATAGTCAGAGCTACATGAATCACTAATTTTAACTTCTCTGTCCACATCACTCATAACTTCAAATATGCATGATATATTCATCCCCATTTTCCACACTGAATCGTTGGGGTGAGTTTTTCTGTGACACAAAGTTGTTTGTGAGCCTGCTATTAGATCTTTTGATTGTTTGGCTGCACCTCTGACACATTTGCGGTTCAATACCCATTAAGTGATTAGGTCCTATTGATGGCTTACTTCTAGACTGGCTGCTGGTAAACCTGAGGATTGTATAATTAGACCAATAAACATTCACTTTGATTTTTGAGAGGTGATAATGTGTAAGCGCTGAGGATAACTTAAGCACTCAATTAAAATTGATTTGTCTAGGCTTCTAAGTTTAAAAAGCTAGAATTTTAAAAAAGGACATAAGAATCAGGATGTGACAGGCCATTGTTTTGTAAGATTTGCTAATAAACAGATATACTTCTCCAATAAAGCTAAATCATTAATGTTGTTTATCTTTTATGCTCTTCTACACTGCCATTTTTATGCTTGTCGATAACTTTTACACGCCCTGCTCTAACCTGACTCATTAAGCTTAACTTGTTTACTTTGTGGCTGCTGAACACTAAAGTTGTATCCCATTGGTTTCCAATTAATGGTTTTTTTTTTTTTAAATTAATGTTAAAATTAGCTTCATGAAAATATAGTTCTCTTAGTGACAGATAAATTGAGTATTTAAGGGCAGAGACACACGGTCAGATTCGGGGAGATTAGTCGTCTGATGACAAATCTCCACTTCTTCGGGGCAACTAATCTCCCCGAACTGCCTTCCCTCCAGCTAGAATGAAAATCGCCGGCGGGATAGCAATCTGAGCGCTTCGTTTTCAGAAATCGCCCGGTGTTTGCTCCTGAGACAACTTCGGGCGACTTTGGAAAACGCATCGATCCGAGTGCCATCCCGTTGACTATCTTCATTCTAGCCGGCGGGAAGGCAGTTCAGGGAGATTAGTCGCCCCTGAAGAAGAGGAGATTTGTAGCCGGACGTGTGTCTCTGCCTTTATAGTCGCCAAGTAATTATGGTCTGTGTTACTAAGAGCACAACAGCGCAAACCTGATTATTTCAGCATTTCTCTGTATTTATTTTACGATATAGAGTGGAAAATGTAGGATGGCTTAAATTGCATGTATGTAAAACATATTATACTCCAGCAGAGTTTTACTGCCTGGGTGCTGTCATATATAGTGTAGACAGTCGTATTCAATGAATGACGCACTCCAGGACTTCATAATGAGATCAAGCAAAAATGAAGTTTATATATATATATATATATATATATATATATATATATATATATATATATATATATATATATTAGTATCAGGCAGTGCCCACATATATATACACACACATACATATACAATGATTAGGTGCCATGTCATTTGACAGGCACAAATAGGAAAGCAAAGTGCAGAAAGGTTTGGGCATTGGTTCTTCAGTAAGGGCCAGGTTGTGGCATAGGGTCTGATTCTCTGCCTGTGCCGAGACAATACATTATCAGTTAGCGTTTACTGATCTAGTGCAGCTGGAATTATAAATACAAAACATTTGTCTGGTAGACCAGTTAAATTACTTTTAATAACTAATGGGATCCGATGCTCTTTTATTTTTTCTGACGGTACTAGAACAGTAAAAGTCAAGATTCATTGTTGTGGGTTACTGAACCCATTATCCAGAAAGCTCTGTATTACAGGATGGCCATCCACCATAGATTTAATGTAATAATGAAACAGTACCTTGTACTTAAAAGTAACAAGCTGCATGAATTCATAATGGCTGACAAAACAATCATATTGTATTTATTTAATGTTTGGATGCTTTTTAGCAGAATGTGGAAAATCCCAGGTCCCAAGTATCCCGTATAAAGGATCCTATACCTGTATCACATGTATCACCTGTATTCTATATAGTTCTAACAACGTATTAGTTAGCAAATACGTGTTTACCCCAAATCTCACCTAAATGACCTGCAAAGCTGGGCCTTCCCTTCCTCTGTGAAACGCAGTAGTTTGTATTAATTCCACTGTACCTGGCCTTCGGTGTGCACTTACTTCAGTCACTTCTACAGGCCCCAGAGTTTGGCATGCAAGAGAGGGTGATCTCATTGTTTTTATTTTTTCTAATCTTTTTTGTAATGTTTTTTCATATTTGTTCTCCTTATAGTCAGTAGCCTTTTAAATAAAATAAGTATTTTCACTATTACAACAAGCTATAGGCAGAATTGTACCTTGGGGAATATTCTTCTTTGTACATAGAGTTTGCCTTTTTTAGCCCTTAACACATGTTTACATTTTTTAGGGCAAAAACTGTTTGGCTGTCATGTCTGCAGCAATTCTTTTTCAACCAAGGGAAGCCTGAAAGTTCACATGCGTCTGCATACAGGTGCAAAGCCATTCAAGTGCCCTCACTGTGATATGCGCTTCCGAACGTCTGGCCGCAGGAAAACTCATATTCAATGTCATTACAAAGCCGATGCCAAAAAAATCAGGAAACATGTTGTACGCAGGCATCTTTCTCAAGTTGTTGCACCCCCATCAAGTGCCACAACTACAACAACTGACTCACTGCAGCCGATAAACCTGCTTAACACATCAGCCACAGACCCCAGTGTCTTCATCACTAATAGTTCTGTTCTATCAAGCCAGTTTGATCAAAGCCTGCTTCAGCAGGGACTCGTTGGGCAAGCAATTCTCCCGGCTTCTGTATCAGGTAAGCAGATAGCCATAAAACCTTTGTGCTGTACTTTGAATTGAAATTGAAATCTAAGCAGAAATAACGACTTTTTCCAAGGATTCCAATTATTTTCTATGTGTGAACGTTTTACTAATTTTGAAGTATAAAGTGTAATTTTTCACCTTCTGAAACAGCTGGGGGGGTCAACGAGTATGCAACTGGTCTAAATTGATACATTTAGTTAATACGTTTGTTGGCTTTGTCCCTGCTGAGCAGAATCTCTGCGTTTCATTAAAGGCAGCTGTTAGAATTGATACAATAGTTGCTAATATTCCAGAGATGCTGCTGAGAAATGTATCAACTAAATGTTGCAAAATTGTAACAGACTCTGCACCTGAATTACTGAGCTGCCAGACTCAAACACCAGAGACAGGGACATTCAACTTAGATTTTGGAAAAACAGTAAAAAAAATAAATAATAGAAAGTAATTTCTGGGGAAAAATCTAAAAACAACTCAGTTGAAAAAAGTGTTTGTAACTGGATATCTATATTTAAGAGCAAGATCCTTATGGTCACCGTTTGATGGCATTTGAATTTTGTTGCCTAGGTACCAGTAAATTCGACCACCCTAATGCATACCTGCCCAGAATCCCATAGTGAAAAAAGGCACAACTTGTATTTATTAATATTTTCAAATTTCTATAGCGTAACGTTGCCTATTACTTACTTATTAATGTGCATTATTTCCTGGGACTATATCATGCCCTTGTTATGTAACAAAAATATTATATTTCTAACTATAATATTATGTGCAGGATATTCAGCATTAGCTGCAATATATATGGGAGAGTTAATGAGGCAGAATGTCATGTTTTGCTGAAGAATAAGAAAGGTTGCAGAAAAAGTGTTGTTTGTGCATTAGGTGCTTAGAGAGCACATAATAATTTTTTAGGCTTGTAATGAAGTTTGTTTTATTTGTTTCTTTCCCCATATATCTCTACAGCTGGTGGGGATTTAACAGTATCTCTCTCAGATGGTAGCTTGGCCACACTGGAAGGAATTCAGTTACAGCTCGATGCCAACCTTGTTGGACAGAATGTTCAGATTTCTGGCATTGATGCTACAAGCATAAACAACATAACACTACAGGTAGCAATATATTGCCATATGCCACCATAAGTAAAGTAATAAGCAATTCATGTAAGACCAATAATAAAAGACTACTCTATAAATGTTTTCCTTTCATTCTCTTTGGACCTGCTAGATCGATCCCAGCCTTTTGCAACAAACTCTTCAGCACACCAGTATAATTCCCCAGCAGATTCCTGGAGATCCCAATATAGCCCAGCCAACCAGCAGCTTGCAGACCAGTGACAACTCTGTACCACCTAATGTTGTAATTCAGCCTATAGCAAGCCTGTCTCTACAGCCTGCCACATCCTCATCTTCCAGACTGACAATAGGACCTATGGCTGAGCAGGAGTCAGTGTTAAGCTCCAGCAATACGTGTAAGTTTTTGCAACACCCTCAAAGCACAAAGCTGACTCCCTTATTTCATAACTTTGAAACATTAGCTTCAATCTGATTATTTCCTAAGAAATAGCTTTCCTACCCAGTTAACATTTGTTGCAAGGTTTGTTTGAAGGTGTCATTTCAGGTATGCAGCTTAGTATGCATTTGAGCATCCATTTCACAGCTCATTTAGCCAGAAACTACGGGGAAAAGTCCAGGACTGTGACTTAAAGGGCACCAATCATAAGTAAAATAATTTCCTAAGTAAATACACTATGTGAAAGTTCAAGAAATCCGATTTTTAAAACAGAATTGTTTGTATAATGTAATTCATCAGCTCACTATTCCTTCTGCAAGATCTCCCCTATCTCCACTGCAGTTCTAGCTGAGGCAGGCATCTTGGATTTCACTGGCTATTTTCAAATCAGCCAAACCTCTTTGTTAGCTGCTGTACAGTAGTACTGCCACCTGTTGGAAGTTAGTGTGTGCCCTTCATTTGCATAATACCAGCAGGGGACAAGATAGGGAAATCCTGATACTTCTAATGGAGGAGTTTACTAAAACAAGGCATTCTGGGTAGAATACTCAAGGTAGTGTTACAATCTGAGCATGCTCCTGAAATTTGCAAATTATAGTCTCTGTTATAGTCTCAGTATGGCCTCCCTCAGTGAAAGAACCCATTTGACAAAGTAAGGGATTTTTTTAAAACCTGCAGTTTTTTTCAATAAACTATATATGTAGTTTGATTAAACATGTTTATGTTGTACGCGTCAGATTGTTAATATGTGTTTGATTTTGGCTGTGATAGGTGCCCTTTAAGGCAGTTCAAAAGAACTGTATGTAGCCACCAAAACCAAAAGAAGGGATGGCGGGTGCTTCGGTGCCTGCTTCTTTTTTCCTCTAAGTGTCTGTGCGCTCATTTGTCACTGAAGTTTCTGTTCCGGTAGAGCTGCACAGGGACTGGATATGTGGACTTCCTCTCCAGCCTATCCAATCCAATGCGGCTTTACCAGTACTTACCGTGACAAATGAGCACAGAAACAGCTCTTAGAGAAAAAATGAAGCAGGTACTCCCTTCCGAAGTGTGCAGCTCACTGACAGCAGAGGGCCCGGCTAATTCAAGTAAGTGCAGCATGGCTGAGCCCCACCAGACCCAAAAACCCACCGGGCCCGGGTCAGCTGTCCCCCCACTGATGGTGGCCCTCCATATGGACAAATTAGACTTTGGGAGTCTTACACAGTATTATGCTTACGGTTTGTTTGTCCTGCCACTAAAGCTGATTTGATTGTATTTGTATCTGTTGGCCTTTTATCATTTGATTGGATATTTGTGGAGGAATAAAAAGGAATAAGTCACACTTGGATAATTATTTTATTGTCTCCTTTTTTTCTGTTCAGCTGGCCAAGATCTTTCTCATGTGATGGCTTCCCAAGGCTTGGTGCCTCCTTCTAATGGACAACATGAGATCACCCTGACCATTAATAACTCTAGTCTGAGCCATGTGCTGGCTCATGCTACAGGTTCTACGCCTACAACTTCCACAGGATCTCCGCAAGAAATAACACTTACAATATCTGGTTAGTTAAACACCATTACACACGTGCATACTTTTACTCTTTTTCCTCAAAATAGAAACAGTCACCTAGTGTCACCTCTATATTCACATGTTATATCTACTCTGTTAGGTCAAGATATCATGCAGCTTGGACCTTCAGGAAACAATGATCTGAATGGGAATCTGAGACTAAACACACCAGCAATTACAAATCTGGCACCCGAGACCTCTTTATCATTAAGCAATGATCAAATACTGTCACAAGCCAATACTCTGACAACTACCTCAGGTAACTTAGTTCATCCATTTCTAGCAGTGTTTTGTTGCTTTGCTTTATATTTAACTAAAATTTACAATAAGCATATTTGTATAGACTATGATCAGAACACTCTCTGCCCCACCAAGTTGCTTATCTGCTGGGATATTGCATATTTCATAGTTACTTCTTGTAGATGTCTCGACGTTAAAACAACAGGAGTAGCTTTCTTTGATTTGAAAAAATACATTAAATACAAATGCAATATGCATGAAAATGCTATTTCTTGTTTTCACTAAGGAAAACAGTTTTTGAATCACCAGGTGACCTTTTGTTTCCGGAAAACGAAACATAAAGCTACAGAGTACAACGAAGAGAAAGAAAAAACAATAATTCCTTAAAAATATGATTTTGAAGTTTAAAAAATTGCAGCTTTGTAAGCAGCAAAGAATTAACAGTGCTATTCCAGGAATCATCATGGATATTATATACATATACAGTGATGTCTTAAGGTTTATGCTCTTCATCCACAAATTTAGCAAACTATACATTTGTATTGTGCTTTTTTTGTGATTATAATAATTTTCTAAGAACTCATTCATTTATTCAGTCTGCCCATTCATTTGTTCCTCAAAGACAAGCATTAACCCGCTTACACAATGTTATCATCTGTGAACTTTACTTAAAGGGTGGGTCATCTCTAAGTTAACATTTAGTATGTTATATAATGGCTTATTCTAAGCAACTTTTCAATTAGCCTTCATTTTTTCTTTTTATAGTTTTTTAATTATTTGCCTTCTCTTTCTAGCTTTCAAATGGGGGTCACTGACCCCATCTAAAAAAAACAAACAAATGCTCTCTAAGGCTATAAATGTATTGTTATTGCTACTTTTTTATTACTCCTCTTACTATTCAGACCTCTCCTATTTATATTCCTGTCTCTTATTCAATTCAATGCATGGTTGCTAGGGTAATTTGGACCCTGGCTGCCAGTTTTCTGAAATTGCAAACTGGATAGCTACTGAATAAAAAGCTAAATAACTCAAACACACAAATAATAATAAAAAACAATTGTACATTATCTCGGAATATCATTTTCTACATGATACTAAAAGTTAATTTAAAGGTGAACAGCAGCTTTTTGTTTTTAGGGACGATGATAGGAATTTAAAGGAGAAATCAACCTGTGGGGAATCCCAGGTAGCTGGGGGTAGTTAGCCTGGGGGGGGGGGGGGTAGGGAGGGAGGTCTACTTGCGGTGGAGGGTAGAGTTTTTTTCCCCCCACAGGTTGATTTCTCCTTTAAGCTCAGCTCAGTTCCCATCTCTGCCTTAATGCCCTGACCACAGGGGTGAAAAGAGTGATCTTTAATCATTTAAAGGAGATTTAAAGCTTAACTCAAGAAGTAGACTAGAAATGTTGTAAATTATGGTTTAGGCTTCTGTACCAGCCCAAGGCAACAACAACCCTTTAGCAGGGAAGATCTGTGTGTCCAAAGATGCCCCTGTAGCTCCCCATCTTCTTTTCACTGCACATGCTCTGTGCTGCTGTCACTTACTTAGCTTAGGGACAGACTCAAAATATACAGGACACAAAGAAAACAAATGTCACAATATAAGGCTGATTAGTAATTAATACAGATAATTACTACATGGCAGCCCAGAAAGCAGTGCAACTAGCATCATAATTCCAAAACCGGCCTTGTAGCATCAGCTTATATTACAGGACAACCTCATTTTCTGCTTGATAATTTGTGACGACCCCTAAGCTTAGCTTCTCAACAGCTGCTCAGAGCCCACTGAACATGTGAGTGTCGCAGACACTTTCCAAGATGGTGATCCCTTGTGACAAGTTTAAGTCCAGGATCATTGCTGCTATTGAGAAGCTGACATTTTAGGCTGGTGCAATGAGTTCAGTATATAAAATATGACATTTTTTAGCCACATTCATTTTTAGAGTTTAGTTCTCTGTAAAGTGATTGCAGAATAAGCACAGTGACTTGGGGCATTTTGTCAACATATGACATTGCAGCTATGTTTTGACATGTATTGTATGGGACATTTTGACTGCCACTGTTATTGTGGAGCAGTGCTGTCACTGATAACAGTGAGACTGGGTGTTTTACCACGTGTGTGTGTGTGTGTGTATGTGTTTGAGCACAACAGCAGCAAAATTGTCACACGTCCCACAGATTTGATAGATGTGCCACATCGATATGCAATGTTGTTAACCATATGGCATTGGCACATAGACTAATGATAGTTTCTGTTGATCATCTGTTTGGTATGCTTTGTATATTTGTTGCAGAATTAACAACATCATCTGGCAGCCTTCCCTGCACAACATCAATATCACAAACCCCTGTTTCTACTCAGAATTTAGTCATGTCTTCTGGAATGGGAGGTGACGGGAGTGTCACGCTAACACTAACGGACACACAGAGCATGCTGTCTGGAGGTCTCGATGCTGTGACTCTCAATATCACCTCGCAGGTACCGATTCATTTGAGAAAAAAATGACATGCATTGGTATGTAAATTTGCTTTCGTAAATTAAACTATGTTTATTTATATTTATGCAAGAAATTGAAGTGACTCGAGCTTTACACTTTTTTTACATAATAAAATACAATAAGGATTGTGACGTTTGGCCATTTTCTGATCCTGTTCCAGAATTAGAACTTGTATGTACTCAGAAAGGGCCAAGTCCCAGTGGGAGGTATTTTTCTATAGCTGGCAAAATATGCTATTTTATCCTAACTGTAAACAGTATAAGTACCTAATCATTTTGTATTGCACAGCATTTGCCCAGCCATTAACTTGAAGAGCTGCAGATAACATTTACATCCCAGAAGAGCTCACAAATTGGAGTCCAGACCTTTTAAAATGATTAATATGCCTCACTTGCGTCTCGTTTTCTCTCCTTTTATATCATACGGTTACTTTGCATGTAACAGTTTGGATTTTGTTAATGTAAAATAAAATCATCAGAGAGATATAGTAAAACATTGACTGAACATAAATTAATTCTTCAATGTGTCCCAGAAATAAAATTTCCAAGGCACAGCTTGCATGGTTTCCTCTCTAGTAAGCCTTCTTAAGGGCTCTTACAGACGAGCGTTTTTAGCTGCGCTCCCTTGCGTTCCGATTTCATGCGTTCAGCCGCAGGGGAGCGCAGGAGTAGATGTACTGAATTCTTTTCAATGGGGCTGTACTCAGGCGCATGTAAGCAACGAATGCAGGTTGGGATGCAGCATGTTGCATTTTACCTGCATTCGGCGCTTACATGCATCTGTGTGAGTACAGCCACATTGAAAATAATTCAGTGCATCTACTCCTGCGCTCCCCTGTGGCTGAACGCATGAAACTGGAACGCAGGGGAGCGCAGCTAAAGATGCTCATAAGAACCCTAAATGAAATCCTAGTCTCCGAGCAGCTGAACACATTAGCGCTAATTAAAGTGGCTTGTGGGTAAAAGCAATTGATTAAACTTTAATTGCATCTAATGTGGTAAAAATATAATATGGAAAGAGAGGATATTGTATCAGGTGGGAAAGTGGCAAACATCTCCCCGTTTTTAGGTTAACAAAATGCAATGGTGGAAAAACCTACAAAATGCTGTCTTGTACAGTGCAGTACAGTATTTCTCTCAAACTATAACTGCAGTAACTTATAACTCACTTTTTAAATGTATAGTGGCATTGTAAAAGTATTATTCCCAAGGATAATTTTTCCCCCTGATGTCTTCTGTCAAACAGACCCTGGGTGCATATTCGAAAAAAGCAAGGCTCTAAACATAATTAAGCAGGAGCCATGTTTCAGTCTCAGCAGGTTTAGACAAGCTAATGCTTATTTTCTGAACATAGCATTTTACAGTCATTATGGCAAAAGCAATTTGTTGTTGCTAAGGGATGGAGGAAAACACCATGATCTACAAAACTGATTAATATAGCATAATTAATGAACTGCACTGTTCAATAAAATTATATTCATTACTTCAATTACTTTGGTTTTTAATAACAAACACGTTTAACCTCTACCCCACTGATTTGTTTTCCCGTTAAGCCATCACAAGAAGCAAAGGGGGTTAAAATGCTAGTGATCTCTGATTTACTTTAGAAATGACTGTACACATATATTTTGGTAATATTATGATGCACTTGTACATCCAACCTGCGAATATTTGCTATAATAACATAAGGATTTAATGAAGATTTGAATGTAAAAACTGCTACTAAACCAATACAACAAACATAAAGGTTTTTCCCCCCTCACAGTTCCAGCATAATTACGGCTGTGAGATGGCTGTGGCAGATGCATTAAAACGTGAAATTGCGGAACACGAATCAAATGCAGTTGGTCTTGTAAACAGTGTTACGTGATGTCAGTAAAATGTGTATTAGACAAAATAATTGATTTCCTTTGTAAGCTATAAAAAATATTAAAGTCACGTTGGAATTTTTACGACCTGTGTAAAAGCACTCAGAGCACAACTATATATGATTATAGAACACTTCTGTCACTCTAATATATGCACGATCTTGTAATGGGTACAATTTACCCTCTTTCATAAAGTATAAGGACCTTTAGAAGTCACTAAGGAGTTCCATATCCAGGTATACAGGTTGTACCATACCATATACAGGACATGTAACTCCAAGGTGACTTCTGTTTTTGTATTAATGTAGTGTTTTGATATTAAAACAATTGTTAATTATTTAAATATGGCGGCTGTTGTCACAGTCACAGTGTGCTTTCTGCTCTCACAGTGCCCCCATAGTAGCTATGACAGATGTTGCTCTCTCAGTTCATTACATTGTCTGTTCTTTTTTTTTATTTAAATGATAACATGTAATATGATTTAAAAGGCAAATTGTGGAGAAGTATCAAAAAGTACTGCACTTTGTTTTTTATTATATATTTCTTATTGGCCTATTACAATTTATCCAACTTCTTCAAGCTAATTGATTTAAGTTGCTTGCTACGGTTTACATCAACCTGCTATATCACCATAAATCGTCCAGTGATATAAACAGTAGTTTTTAGTATGTAAGATCATTGTGGTCTAAACATTCTAAAGATAGAAGATAAGCCAGTTTTAACACATTCTCACAGGCCTTCCATTCCAGTCTGTATATTGTTCATTTCAAACCACAAAATGCACTTGTGAGCATTTACATTCTATCATGTGAAAATGTGCTTATGTTAAATATGATTACTTTCTATTAGGCTCAGCAGTTCCCTGGAATCCTTTCTGATAGTAGTTTGTCTGGACCAAATGGAGCGGGCCCCCAGCAGGTCATTTTGGTGAGCCATGCGGCACAGCCATCAAGCGCCAGTGAGCTTGGTTACCAGGTACTAGATTTGCTTGATTTATGCTAAATAAAAGAAACTTTTATTAATATCAATTATATTCTAAAGCTAATATGTGAACATGGGATTGACCTGTCCTAATCATTGACTGAACAGACAGATTGGTGCTTCCTGCAAGAAAATATAGTCAGTATAAGTTTGTGTGAATGTATTCCAGCATAGCTGCCTTGCATTGAATACAGCTACAGCCTCTTGATCCAAATTCCCTCTTACATATCTTTCAGGAAAGGGGCTCTTGGTATTATTCACAGATTCATTTGTTGTTAGTCAATGTAGATAACTACCCATGTATAGACACCTGTTCTGCAGTATTCATTGCAACATTCACTAGACCAGGAGTGCCCATACTTTACCCATGCGAGGTCTACTTTTAGGGATGTTGTCCCATTATGATCTATATTCATAAAAGTATTATTAGCATTCTGTTCCATGGAAAATATTACTTAAATATTGACTTATTAGAAAATGTATATTGCTATATTTAACAAATAACGATTTCTTATGTAACCTTAGTAATAAAAAAATATCTGAATGTAAACCATGAAATATGAGGGTGATTTAGACAAGCTGTTTGTTGACAGTGTCTTGAGATCTACTGATCACCAGCTAAACGTCTACTGGTAGATCTACCTTTTGGGCATCCCCGCACTAGACAAATTAATCAAATACAACTTTAAATCTTAATATTTTCAAAGACAAGATACATTGCTAAAAAATAGTAACCTACTAATTGCCCAAGAAGCAAATGGTGGGCCAGTGAGCAAAGAGAGGAGAATAATTGCAAGGGGGATGCTTAGGTCATTATGTTCTCTAGCAGAAGATGCATTTCATACAGGGGCTGCTTCCGTAATCCTATCTCACCATTGCATAGTGCAAAGTTTTAATCATAAGACATTCCTGATATGAGTAACTGTTCTTACATTAAAAAAAAAATTAAATAAAATATAGCTTCTGGAACAGTTAAAGTCTACATTACATTAATAAAATGGTTGGGGAGAGAAATGAACAGGGTGGAAACACATTAATTGCACATATAGTTTATTCATCTGAGCTGGATGTACATTTATTTCAGAAATTGCGGTAACTAAATTGGAAACAGTCTCTAGCATCTTTAACTTGACAAAGACACAGCCAGTATGTGTGGAGATGAAAAGACAAGAGTAGGAATTTTTTATGAACTGATGGCTGAAAGGAGACCATCACTGACAAACTGCATAAAAAGTTAGATGTAATGATGAAGATAATGAAAAAAGCATTGAGGCAAATTATTATTTACACCATATGGTATTTGTAATTTCCAACTGATGTTTGCACTCTACTTAAAGGGATACTTTCATCAAAATATAATCACCCAATAGGATGTTTGCTATTAAACAGGTGACCAGTAGATGCTACCTGTTGCAATGGGTTACCACACCTGGGCAAACAATGCAATTTATCCCATTACATAACTATGGAAAAAACTTTTCAATGTTTTGGTGAAGCGGTAAAGCCTTTCAAGGGAATTGAATAGCTTAAAGATCTGCTTAAACGATCCATAAACTAGGGTATTAAACCAAATCCTTTATATTTGGATTTGCCAAATCAAACTCTTAATTGCTTATTCACATCTGATTCAATAATTGCCTCAGTTTTGGACACATCTTTATCATTCTTACTATATGCAGAAAGGCGGGGAGCCCTTCTCTGGGTTCTAGCATTGAAAGTTAAAAAAAGATTTACCGGTAGGTACTGCGACAGAGAGAAGATGGATATCACTATTGTCTCGTTTGCGACTGCGTATTCCTATACGATATAGATTGAAATGTTCTGTCTGTAATGTCTCTAGGTTACTGGTGATGCACAAATTGAAAATAACAACCAAGCTGATAAGGAAGGGAGACTACATCAGTGTTTTGAATGCAATCATTGCTTTCCGTCAGCTGCCATTCTGGCAGAGCACAACAAAGAAGCTCATGGCAAGGAGCGAATTCACGTTTGCCACCTCTGCAATAAAGCCTTTAAAAGAGCATCTCACCTAAAGGTAACAGGCTAAAGTTTTGACTTTGCCGTTTCTTCCTCATTCAACCCTTTTTCTGAAATATTGTGCACCTGGTACAATCCTTTTTGTTTCTCACAGGAGCACACGCAGACACACCAGCCTGGTCCATCACGAAGTTCGCAGATGCCAAAATTATTTAAATGTGATACATGTGACAAGGCATTTGCTAAGCCAAGTCAACTGGAAAGGCATAGTCGCATTCATACAGGTAATCATTGATGACTATGTTTTATAGAGCTTGTATTATCTGGTTGTATTTTATTTAAAATGAATAGCAGCACAATGATTTTTAAGTAAATTTATACAAATAATAGACTCATAACTTCCTAACACATGTTAAAACAAATACCAACTCTTTCTTGCCCTGCTCACTTAAGACACTTTTGAAAATAAGTTGATGCTTGCTTATATAGAGGAATTATAAGCAACAACCTGACTTTCCCCCATATGTAATAAAAGTCACTAAGTTTGCCCAAGAGCAGTAACCCATAGCAACCAATAAAATGTTTGCTTTTAAACAGGTGACCAGTAAATGCTTCCTGCTGATTGGTTGCTATGGGTTACTGCACCCTAGGCAAACAAAGTGCCTTTTATTACATAACCACATATTGGTCTTGACTTTTGAGCATTGTACTATCAGAAATCTCTTGAACTGCACAAAACAGAGTGGCAACAGATTAGAGCCTGGAACAGCTATTACTCATTGCTTTTGTTACAGTTCATTTCATATCCCTGCTCTGAGTATGTTCTGCGTCTGAGCTTCTTATAGGGAAATATATCTTTTTAAGTAGGTTTTAGCATTTTAGTATATAGGTTTTTGGACTGTCAAAATTAATTTTGAAAATGTAATTTAGGTATGTTTCTCTTTTAGAAGTTTTATGAGCTCAATATCTTTTAAAATACTTTATAGCTAGAATGCAAATATTACACGATGCCATTCACAACCCATTCAGGCTATTTTCTGATAGAAGGGGATTTGACAATAGCTCCAATATCATTACTTTATTTGCATTTCCTTTTTCTCACAGTTCAATAATCTATAATGATTTACAGGCACCAAGCCAGCTCTTTATAAGCAGAACCTCTCCATATGATGGGTACACTAATAAACATAAAGGGAACTATCTTGGAAATGTAAAATGAGCTTCAGCATACTTTAATCAGAAATGTTCTAAATACAATCAATTAAATATTTTAAACCATTTCTGAAACCATTTCTTCACTATTATTCTCTTAGCATCTGTTTCACTTCATTCTGTCTTCATGCAGCAGTTCGGTGTCAGATATTCATTGACAGTTAGATCCAATTTACTCCACTTTCAGCAAAAAAGATAACAGTGGTATGTCTTTCATTTCCCAGGAACATCTGAGTACTGGAGTGTTTTCTGAACAAAGATTTTTAGTGAAGCAGTATTAAATCAAATGTGAAAAACTATCTGTGCAAAAATTTGGGTACTCTTGTAATATTGCTAATTTGAATGCACTGCTCAATACTGATTACTGGCAACACCAAATTGGTTGAATTAGCTTGTTAAGCCTTGAACTTCATAGGCAGGTGTGTCCAATCACGAGAAAATGTATTTAAGGTGGCCAATTGCAAGTTGTGCTTCTGTTTGACTTTCCTCTGAAGAGTGACAGCATGGGATCCTCCAAGCAACTCTCAAAAGATCTGAAAACAAGATTGTTCACTATCATGGTTTAGGGGAAAGCTACAAAAAGCTATCTCAGAGGTTTAAACTGTCAGTTTCAACTGTAAGGAATTTAATCAGGAAATGGAAGGCCACAGGCACAGTCAGGGCCGCCATTAGAAATCACGGGGCCCCGTACAACAAAATTTTTGGGGCCCCCTGGGCCCCGCCCACACTGACGACCAAGCTCCACCCCATTTCCCGCCCACTCCACATCGCAGTTAAAAGACCACACAGACATCAGCGCTAAAAAAGTAACCCCCCCACACAAGTTGTAAAAAGCTATTGATGGTTATAAAAAATTGGGGCCCCAAAAAAAAAAAAATTAAAATTTTTTTTTTTTAAAAAAAACATTGGTGGCAGGGGCCCCCTTATAAGTTAAAAAAAACTTGGGGCCCCAACAAAAAAAATGTAAAAAAAACTAAAAAATAAACAAACATTGGTGGCAGGGGCCCCCTTATAAGTTAAAAACAAATTGGGGCCCCAAAAAAAAATTTGAAAAAAAAAAAAAACTGGTGGCAGGGGCCCCCTTACAAGTTAAAAACAAATTGGGGCCCCAAAAAAAAATTAAAAAAAAAAAAATTAAAAAAAAAAAAAAAAAAAAAACATTGGCGGCAGGGGCCCCCTTATAAGTTAAAAACAAATTGGGGCCCCAAAAAAAAATTAAAAAAAAAAAAAAATTTTTTTGAAAAAACAAAAAAAAACATTGGCGGCAGGGGCCCCCTTATAAGTTAAAAACAAATTGGGGCCCCAAAAAAAAATTTGAAAAAAAAAAAAAAATTTTTTTGAAAAAAAAAAAAACATTGGCGGCAGGGGCCCCCTTATAAGTTAAAAACAAATTGGGGCCCCAAAAAAACATGTTTTAAAAAAAAAGATTGGTTGCAGGGGCCTATAGAATATTAAAATAATACATTGGTGGCCAGGAGATTAAAAAAAAAAAAAATACACAAACTGGTGTTCAGTAGAATTGAACTCACGGCTTCAGTACTTCAACTTCACCTCCTTTCGTGACTTCGGGTCTTTGCGCTGCTTCAGGACTTCGGCTTCGGCTGTTTTCGTGACTTCGGGTCTTTGCGCTGCTTCAGGACTTCGGCTGTTTTCGTGACTTCGGGTCTTTTCGGCGCTTCGTGACTTCGGCTTTTTCCGTGACTTCGGGTCTTTTCGGCGCATCGGCTTCGGCTTTTCGGCACTTCCGCATTCGGCAGCACAGAGGCAAGACGTACGGCTCGGGCGCTCGTAAGGGGGGCCCGGATCTTCAAAAAATGCAGCGCTGCCGGGCCCCCCTTCATGCCCGGGCACGGTACGCTTGTCCCCCCTGTCCCCCCCTGATGGCGGCCCTGGGCACAGTTGCTGTAAAACCCAGGTCTGACAGGCCAAGAAAAATACAGGCGGGGCATATGCAGAGGATTGTGAGAATGGTTACAGACAACCAAAGATCACCTCCAAAGAACATCTTGCTGCAGATGGTGTATCTGTACCTCGTTCTACAATTCAGCGCAATGTGCACAAAGAACATAGTCCGCACTCTTAGGTCTTGATGACGGCTTGTGTACAAGAGCTGAAACGTTGAATAAACACAACTTTTTTTCACTTCACAAGACCTAAGAGTGCGGACTATTTTGTTGCTTTATATATATTTATATATACATATTACATTTAAAATACATACAGCAAGACCCACCTAAATAACAGAAATATAAAAAATTAGTTTATAGACAGGTTAGGCAGAATAATCTTTAGTCATGTTGCTGAGTAATTATGGATGATTTTCTTTTACCGTTGGCATTAACCAAAACCATGCCAGAATGGATTTGTATGTAGTTGCAATTTACTGTTTCTGAGGAACAACTACAAAGCCCTGCGCATCATTTGTATCTCTAAATACATTTTCTTGCTTTAAAACATCACAGTTGCCACCTGCTTTCATCTTCATATTAAATGCTGTGGACATGAAAGGAAAAGAAACATAGAGTTCACAGAGGAGTGAAGCAATCTTGCTGCAGTTTTTTGGCCAATTATGCACAATTTGGATCGTATTTGTTAATATTGGTTTAAATGGAAAAATATACTCTCTTTATAAGTTTACCTTCCTCTTATTTCCCTTTAATAGGCATCAGTCATTGAGGGCATATCATATTGTGTGCTTTAAATATTCCTTCTAAGCATGTGGATATGAATAGGAGCTTCAGAAATACTTGCTTTGGTCGAGGCAATCTCTGTAGACTTCAATAGCATGAAAGAATCACTTTATAACCACAAAATGGTTAAATTGAATGGAGATGAGGATTTAGAATGCCCATATTTCCTTTTTTTGTAACAGCCAGTCATCACTTTTTTAATAGTCTTTAATTCAAAAATGTAAAAAAAAGTTTTGAGGGGAAAAATTGCAGAAATAAGAAAAAAAAAAATTGGCATTTCACAATACAATATCATTCATTAGAATTATATTCCATATTGTGATTGCATATACTGCATGTTTTGAGCTCCTTTAAGGTGGCTATTTTATCAAAATTGATGGCTTTTTCAATTTTATGATATACATTTATAAAATCTGCGCAATTGTTGGAAAAAGAATGTGTATTTTTTCATGAATGTCTCTTATTAAATTCCCCTGTTAATGCTCTACTTCACTTACTGTCACATCTACTTCACTACTGCCCTCCTGTAAATGAAGGTTTTCATTTATCCAGGCGATGATATAAGTCTAATGCAACTGGACTAGGAGGGCCTAGGGAGACACTGGTTGGACCACATACATAAGCCAATAAATTGCCCATCTGAGGCTGAAAGGAGGAACCAGGATGGCAGTTTTTATTGGCCAGTGTATAACTGCTGTTTGTCCCCACAATATTAGCAGGAAAGCTGCTTTGTGTGTTTTGACACCCTTACTGTACAAAAGTGTTCTATTTCAGCTTTCCTTGCCTTTAAGATGACCATAGAAATGCAGATTTTGTTCTTTGTGCAGGAAACTCTTGTTCGTATCAGTCTAACGATCAGACAAATGTTCTGGCCAACAATCGTATGAAAGTTATGTTTGAGAAATAATAGAGACAGTCACTCACTGATATAATCAGATAGAGATCTTATCGTTAGCTGATATATATCTTTTAACGTGTCCGATCTACTATATGACTGTCATGGTATGAAAAATGTTGGGACAATCCACACACGGTCTGAAAATCGTATGTATCTTGTTTCATAAGACTGTATCTTTGCGTCTATGGCCAGTGGGGGTTAATGATAAGAAACCATTAAATTATACCAAGTATACTGTATTTGATTATGTTTCAATTACATGTAACTAATGACTTTGTTTTAAGGAGTATAGTCCCTAAAATTGTCTCTTTAACAAGTTATATGCATATATTTACATACAGGAGAGCGTCCATTCCAGTGCACATTATGCGAAAAAGCATTTAACCAGAAAAGTGCGCTGCAGGTGCACATGAAGAAGCACACGGGTGAGAAGCCGTACAAATGTGACTTTTGCTCTATGACCTTCACCCAGAAATGCAATATGAAACTGCATATGAAGCGCACCCATGCCTATCCTGGTGAGTATGTTGCAATGCTAGTATCTGTTTGCATTATACAGTATTTATTAGCAATGTTCCAGTAATGGCTTGCCTGAAGCCTATATCAGTGAGCAGGGGCTGCTCTGTCCATGTGAGACTTATGCAGAAGATTTTGGGTACATTGACTTCACCTATATCAGAAATATGCCAGCAGTTATGTCCCTACAATGCAGATATCCAGTTGTCTTGCAGGATTACATATACAACCTGCCCATCACAATCTGCCTCATGTACCAATAATTTGAAGAGAACTGGCTTTTCAGTGGGGTGTTACAGAGAGATGGGAGGATTACACTGCAAGATTATTAAATTTAACTCAACTTTTACCCCAAAATCAGGATTTTGAGTTCTCAGATCTTTTGCACTTTACATTTGTTTCCTATATTTAGCAGTTTATGGGATTTCGACCTCTAATACCAAGGTTTTGGCTCAACTGCTCCCTCTGAAAGTAGGGATAACTTACAATACTCCAAATCTCAATCTTCAAAACACTGGGTTCAACACATGATTTTAGCCACATAATCTAGAGCAGGCCTCTGTACCACCTTTATGTGATATATTATCCCGCTGTTTTTTACACAGCATAATAAATATTCCCCATAGTGTTTTACATCTGCATATTTCAACTGTCCGTGAAATGTCTGGTACCTCCATACCTCCTGCCATTGACAGGTAGTTATTGCCCCAAAAATGCACATTTGACAAATGACAGGAGGTTTTATTTCTTTCCATTTGGGATTTATTTGCAAAAGAAGAAGTTTACTATGATGGTTTTGTACTATTACCCATTCATTTGTTACTAGCACTTCCAGTGGTGCTATCCTAGTCTCATACCAGCTAGCCTCCCCCAAACCCATGGTATAGGAGCCTCACCCAAGGCTTGAACTGAGATAAGCGTTTTAGAAGAAGATAAGGTTGAAGGCATAGTCTCCATCAGAACATTTCATCTGGTTCAGAAGATCTTGAAACCAAGATAGTGAAATGGCAGTCATGGAACTTGTGCCTTCATGCTAATTAAGGTCCTTACAAACAAGGATACCTGTTGTATCTCGTAATATTTCCTAGAAGAGAATACAATATAGTAGGGATTAAGTAGGCCTGTTGCCTATAATATGTTTTATTTAGCATGAAATATTTAGCATATTTAGCATTACTATTCTTGTGTCTTTTGTAGATCTGATAGAAGAAGTCTCTCTGCACCAAGAGGAAGAGGAAGAAGGTGAAGAAGATATCCGGCAAGCTCTTGACCTGGAAGAGGTTGTTCAGGAATCATCAGGGGACTGGCAGTGTGGCATAACAAATGTTTTCCGGTGACTTTGTTCAACAACAAAAGTATGGACAAAACAAACACACACAACTCTTCAGTGTCTAATGCCAATGCGTTTTGCGTTTTTAGAAAATTTTCCTATTGGACAGAACTGGTGATGTTTTACTGGAACCCATAGCAGTTCATCACTAAAGGATTCAATTTCTGAGACATTTTCATATAAGCGCTAAACACTTTAAAGTTCAACTCAGGTAACCTTTGACAGACCTTATTTTCAAGTACTTTTGTGTTGTTTATAAATGCTTATCAGATCTTGTCATTTGGGCATGGAATTAAGATAATCCGTGGACCTTTCTATTTTCTGAACCTGAAGTGTAAAGCAGATTCCACGCATGCAGTTGATTCTCTCCCTCTTTTACAGACAGTTTACCTGTGCATCATCATTACTGACCATCTTTACTTTATTTGCTTTAGCCAGAAGTGTGAAAAAAGACTAAAACCTGTGCTACTTTGTTCCGTGGCATTTTTTGTTTTATGCTGGTTAATATACCGGGAAGTTCAAAGCTGATTAAAGTGGCTGGGCCACTTTAGTGTATGAATAAGTAAAGCTGAAGTCCAGAGTTAGTCTTGGATGTCTGAGACGTCACACAGCTATTTTATTTAATAAAGTTTTGTTTATTTGTTTTCCTCCTTTGTGTTCTAAAAATATGTTTTATGCATTTTTTTGTAGATACTATAAGTTTCTTGTTTTCTTTAAACGTCCGTGCAGCAATTCAATATTACATGTAAGAACTTGCAAGAACTATCAACCATTACTACACATTGAAAGTACTGATTATTGCATTCAAATACCAGATTTTTCTGTATCCAATCATTGGTCACGTTCCATATAGCTTCTCAGTAATTGGATTCCATGGGGTAGTACTATCAAATGATGTCTGTAACAGGGAAGTCATTTTAAAGTTCTTATCCTCTGCCTGCCATGATGCAACTACAGAGAGTGAGGAGCCAAATGAAATGTGACCAATGAATGGAGCACCAATTTGTCATGGCAACAGCATTTGTAGGCTAATGTCACACAAGATGTTAGGTTGCCATCAGGCAGAAAACATGAATAGCCTGAATGCCCAGATCTCACTGCTGCACACTTAGAGGTGAAAGACTGACCTTAGAAATGTTCAAATGAGCACATTCAAGCAAAGGTCTGTCTGAGGGTCTGTCACCACTAAGTCTACTTCACACTTCTCATTCCTCGTAGATTAATATAGCCGAGAGAGGCATAGTGACCTGCCTGATAGCAGTGACAAAATGCACGTTTCTTAAACTTAAAGGGATACTGTCATGGAAATTTTTTTTTTCAAAACGCATTAGTTAATAGTGCTGCTCCAGCAGAATTCTGCACTGAAATCCATTTCTCAAAATAGCAAACAGATTTCTCTATATTTAAGTTTGAAATCTGACATCGGGCTAGACATATTTTCAGTTTCCAGCTGCCCCCAGTCATGTGATGTGTGCTCTGATAAACTCCAGTCACTCTTTACTGCTGTACTGCAAGTTGGAGTGATATCACCTCCCCCAGCAGCCTAACGACAGAACAATGGGAAGGTAACCAGATAGCAGCTCCCTAACACAAGATAACAGCTGCCTGGTAGATCTAAGAACAGCACTCAATTGTAAAAATCCAGGTCCCACTGTGACACATTGAGTAGAAAGCAGAAAGCATTTCTCTCCTAAAGTGCTGACTCTTTCTGAAAGCACATGACCAGGCAAAATGATCTGAGATGGCTGCCTACATACCAATATTACAACTAAAAAAAATATACTTGCTAGTTCAGGAATTAAATTTTATATTGTAGAGTGAATTATTTGCAGTGTAAACAGTGTAATTTATTAATAAAAACGACACCATAAAAATCATGACAGAATCCCTTTAAGTCTAAGCGGCAGATTTCTATTCATTCCTATGGGATTTTTACAATTGTATTTATCAAATGGTGAACTTCAGCTTTTACCCATTGATAAAAATCCCATAGGAATGAATAGAAAGTGGATGGATTTTTCTGCAGTGAGCTGTAATCTCACACTTTGATAAATCTGCCCCTCAGTAAGCTTATCCAGATGAGTGAAGGTTTATTGACTGTTTAAGTGCCATACAATTTAGAATCTATGGTTCCTGCATAAAAAAAACCATACATTTTACATATGCAGTCACTATATGCTGAGCATTTCTTTATATGGCAACTTGCAATATAGATCAAAGAGCTGAGCCCTGGAACTGAAGGGGTTAAAATGTTAATATGTTTAAGGTGAGATGCCGAGCTGCTCTTTCCTCGCGTGCAGTGCAATGTGCAGCAAGTTACCAGGTTTGTCAAAAATCTGCCTTTTGTAACTTTTACAGCCAAATTTCCATTTGAGCACAATTGCACTCTCTGGACTGGCAGTGTCCCCCACTAGACCCCCACCGAGTTCTCTAGTTTTTGTTGAGCCATCGCTGAGAAATTTCAAAATTCTTTCTTTATAGATATCTGAAGTTCTAGAAAGGAGCCTTGCTTCTAATTCAAATTCTGCCGCGGTATAAACATAATATCACATGCAGATGTTTAATAAAACACTATCTGCTTTAGTAACCTTAACGTGACCTACAAGTTTTTTTGCTATGCTAGTTCTGCCATCAATGACAGAGGCATTCATCTCTTGTGTCAATATAACATTGTCTATCAAGTGCAAAGAGCTTCTTGGACTCCGTATAGACTTGTTGCTCACGTACATTAAGGGCAGAGACACGCTCAGATTTGGGGAGATTAGTTGCCCGGCAATTTATCTCCCCCCGAACTGCCTTTCCCTGCTTTCCTGCCGGCTAGAATATAAATCCCCAGCAAGATTGCACTCGGAACGCATCGTTTTCCGAAGTTGCTTGGTTTCCTTGTGAGGCAACTTTGGTCAGCTTCGTAAAACGAAGAGCTCGAAGTGCCATCCCACCTTTGATTTACATTCTAGCCGGCAAGGAAAGGCAGTTTGGGCGAAGATAAGTGGCCCCAAAGAAGAGGAGACTTGTTGCCGGGCGACTTATCTCTCTGAATCTGAGCATGTGTCTCTGCTCTTAACATTGTAGGACAAGCTTTAGAAAACTTTCATACCCTAGGCCAGGGGTCCCCAATAGGCTTGGGCGAATTTGACCCGTTTCGCCAAAAATTTGCCACCGGCGAAACGTTGCCGATGCCCATTAAAGTCTATGGGCGCCAACATTTTTTTGACGTACGTCATTTTTATTATGACGCATGCCGCCATACACAGGTCTATGGGCGTCATTTCTGCAGTGAAACATCCCTAGTCTAGAATTGCGGCTCTTCGTTTTCCGAAGTTGCCCAAAGTGTCCTCGTGAGGCAACTTCTGGCGACTTCGGAAAATGAAGCGCCGCCATTGCCATGCCGCAGGCAATTTTTCATTCTAGCAAGCGGAAGACGGGGAAGCCGTTCGGGGGGAGATTAGTGGCCCCAAAGAAGAGACCCCATATCTTCCAGTGTGACCTTACCCTTAGTCTAAGCAACTAATCGTTTTTTTTTTTTATTTTGTATGTTTTCTTTAATCATTCGTCTTCCTATTCTGCCTGTTTCAAGTCTGGAACTGCAAATGCTATCCGATTGGGCAAATGATAAGCAGAGGATGATCAACTGTGAATGTTTACTTTTATTGTTGTACTTATTTGTTGTGCTTCGCTGTTTTTATGCCCAATCCTATAAACAGCGTCTGCCCCATTCTGACCTCCCCATGCCCAAAAGTTTTCAAGCGCCACAAAATTAAAAATGAAGACAAATTTCAAATAGGTCTGTCTACATCATGCTAAAGGTACATTTTCAGGTGAACTACTCCTTTAAATCAGCGAGGTGCTATGATTTGTAATAGACCTGACTTATAAACACACTGTGTACCATCATATAATAAGGTCATAATGTTTTGCTTTAGAATATTTTGCAATATTGTCACTGTAAATATTTGTATAAATAGAGAGGATACATATTTTTGGTGTAAATATCAAACTTCCATTTGTCTTATTTGTGTATTTCTAACAGTGTATGATAGAGGTATGTTTGTACATAGGTTCACATCAATATTTTACATTTCATATTTTATTTTTTTTTTTGTTCTGATTGCAACCATTTATCATACAGTTGTAGGATCATTAAACGGTGCTTCCATCTCCTTAGCAAGTAGGTGAGAGCACCCACAGCGCAGGACTGAGGTGGGTGACGGGATGGACGCATTGTTTAAGCGCGCTGCATCTGTGTATAAAAGTGTTTCCATTTTCTTCTATATAATGTTGCTCTTATAAAGTCTTGCCGTTGTACATAACTGATATAGTGACATTGAGAAAACACTGCTTTGTTAAATATTTATGATGAAAGGATTAAACATAATACATTTTGTATATTGTGTTGGTGACAAGGGGTGTTTTCTTTATCATTTCATTTTCATCTGTCAGTGACCCTTCTCGGCACATACAGCCAGGGCCGCCATCAGGGGTACGAGTGTACCGGGCCTGATGGGGGCCCGGCAGTGCTGAACTTTTGAAAGAGCCGGGCTCCCCTTGACAGCGTCGAAGCCTAAAGCTGTGCCGTCTCCTTCCGAAGTGCTGAATGCGGAAGTGCCAAAAAGCCGAAGTCTCGAATGCAGAAGTGGCGAAAAGCTGAACAGCCAAAGTCCCCAAGCGGCAAAAATACCCAAAGTCACAAAAACAGCCGAAATTGGAGTCCCGAAGCGGCAAAAAGACCCAAAGTCACAAAAGGAGGCGAGTTCTGAAGCCACGAGTTTAATTCCTCTGAACACCCATGTGTTTTTTTTTTATCCCCTTGCCACCAATGTATTATTTTAATACTCTATAGGCCCCTGCCACTAATGTTTTTTTAAAAAATATTCTTTGGGGTCCCAATTTTTTTTTATTTGTAAGGGGGGCCCTAGCGCCAATGTTTTTTTTTAACGTATAGGGGGCCCTGGTCACCAATAGCTTTTTATAACTTGTGTGTGTGGGGGTTACCTTTTTTAGCGCTGATGTCTGTGTGGTCTTTTAACTGTGATGTATCTGGGGCGGGGCTGGTTTAGGCGGGGCCCATGCTGTACGGGAGCCCGTGAATTCTAATGGCAGCCCTGCATACTGCAGATAAAGCATTGGCAGATGCTGAAGTGAAAGGAGTCGCAGCAGCTCCCCAGATCCACCCGGGTCTAAGCAAAACACAAAAATGATATTTTAGTCTATAGTTGCGATGTGGTGTATGGATCGTATGTAGCTGCCAGTGATAAGAATGCTGACAGGGCTAGCTGCTTTGATCTGCAATGCCATTCTTCAGGGACTTTAGCAGAAACATTTCTCTGCCTCACTGAATGCATCTCCTAGTGGCAGAATGCATAATATATATGGGAAGTCAAATATGTGTATATCAAATAAAAGCTTCTTCAAATACAATTTGGAAAATATGGAGAGCGCTCCCTCTCCCCATGCCTGTGCATATGTTCTGCTATTCTGCAGCGGGACAGTCACACTTCAGTAGACACAAGCAGAGCAGTACTTTGTCTCATCCTCCCGTTATTTACTTGTATATGTATTGTATGTATGCCACTCCACTTCTGTGTTTCATTTATTCACTTAAAGGCTTCTCCTTCACTCCTGGATGCTCTGTTACATCTGTCTCAGTGTCACATTGATAAGACTCAGCAACAAGCAGGCAACCCTTTACTGCTAAATTGACACTGGACTCTAGCAGCCGGCATGCTGGGTTTTATGGTTTTCCCTGAACATAAATACAGGAAGGATGAGACGGGATTGTTGAAAACAAACACTAGAATTATCTTTTGAAGTCCAACCCATCATCTGAAAAAGCCACTTCACACTGATTTCAGAAAGGATGGCTCCGAGCTCTGCATATCCAGTAATATATGAAATAATGCTTAAAGTGCAATTGCGTAGGAAAACTTGAGGGTATATTGGCCTTTACGAAATAACTAAGTAGTGTTGAGGAGCTTATACAGAAGTAAAAGGCAATCTAAATTGTAAGGAACTCAGAAGAAAAAAATAAACTTCTGCTGGGTGAATATATGCCTTTTTATGCAGTGATGTCTGTATTGCTGTTTCAAGATAGTGTGCCAAATACAATGGTCCAGCGGATTATCCCTCCATCTCTAGCAATGGCTACTATAATGCAGTGCTTTATCTATTTAAGAGATGTAAAAATCAATTTTTCATATTTTTCATCTAGGGTAGCCATACTATGAAAAGTGTGTGTGGGAGGGTAAGCTTTATCTTGTAAAATTATTGGATTAATGCCTTTGAAAATGATCTTGAAAATTTGCAGCCGGGGAGAAAATTATCTTTTTTTTTTCTTCTTAGTATTACCTAGCCTTCAGCCACATTAAGGTAATATATTGTAAAAGATTATCTTGCAATTCCAGCTGATTTTGTACACATTCAACAACGTTTTCTGGCAAACATTCTGTATAATCTCATCATAGTTCCTATAATGAGATTCAAATCCATACCTCTGGCTCCCGTATATTGGAAACCATAATACATTCAGCAGAGCTGGTGCCAAACCTAAAACACAAGCTGTTCTTTGATAAGAAAATGTGTTAATATTTACATTTTAAAACATAAAGGTTTCAACCGCAGCCTAGAAAGTCATAGTATATGATTCTGAACATGTAAAAGTCATTTTTCATGGGACTTAAATTACAGACTTATACATACCCATGCCCAGGTACTGTGCAATGAAAAAGCAACTATAAAAAGTTCTTCCTACTATTTAACTCAGTTTGGCTTTCATTGATTAAGTTGTGGTTTGACTCCTTTCTAACATGTAGTTGACTGATAGTTACAAGTTCCCTTTGTTTAATTCAATTAAAGGAGAAGGAAAGGCAGCAATCACTGGGGGGTGCCAAATGTTAAGCACTCCCAAATGATTGTAATGTCGTACCTGATACCCCAGGCAGTGCTCCTATCAGCAGAAAATTGCAGCAGCCTGGGGTTCTTCTAACTAGAACAATGGAGTGATTCTCTTCATGCTTCTTCTTGCTGGTGCAAGTAGAGTGAAGAGCTGAACCTTATTTAAAAAAAGCCTTTTCGCTCTACTGCACATGTGTCGGCCTGCGGTTTTGAAGACAGAAGAAGCGAAGAAGAGGATTGCTGAAAAGAACCCCCGGCCGGGGCCAGGCACGTATCAGGGGCTCCGCGCTCTGAGCTTCTAACTTCTAGCATCGGAGCGGGTGGAGGAGGGGCCGCATCGCTAGTGCAGTGAGCACTATTGCGCCCACTGCACTAGAAGAGCAGAATTTCAGTTTAAAAACTGAAATTTGGTTCTTAAAGTTTCAGGGGCTGCTGCCTGAGACGGGAGCCCCGATGCCACGCCCTCCTGCTCCGCGCTTTTAACTTCTAGCATTGGAGAGGGTGGAGGAGGGGCCGCATCGCTAGTGCAGTGAGCGCTATTGCGCTCGCTACACTAGAAGAGCTGAATTTCCGTTTTAAAATACGGAAATTCAACTTTTAAAGTTACCATAGGCGGCTTTTTGCCGCCCCTGGTAACTGGCCGCTCCGTGTTGTCTGAGGCAAGATTCTCACCTTGCCTCATGGCCGGAGCAGCCCTGGCCAGGGTGGGATTCTGCTAAGGGCTCTTACTCACTGGCGTTCTGACCTGCGCTCCCCTGCGTTCCGTTTTTTGTACTCACTCAGACGCGTGTAGGCGCCGAACGCAGGAAAAATGCAGCATGTTGCGTCTCAACCTGCGTTCGGCGCCAACACGCGTCTGAGTGAGTACAGCCCCATTTGAAATAATGACATGCGTCTATTCCTGCGCTCCCCTGCGGCTGAACGCCAAAAAACGGAACGCAGGGGAGCGCAGGTCAGAACGCCAGTGCGTAAGAGCCCTAACAGGAGCACCTGCTGAGCTATCAATTCATTGAATACAATCACTCTGGTGCCAAAAGTCAGAGTGCTGGCTTTCCTTCTCTTTTAAGTATCAACAATGAAGTTGAATAACTGGTTCCATATAAGGGGTATCAACAAGAAATAAATGCTTGGTACTCAATTGTTATGTGATAGGTGTCCTTTAATATGGGTTGGATGATGGAGACGATAATGGACCATGGAGTGAATTAATTGGCTTAAACAGAAGAATTTGTATCTGGAATGGCCATGTCAGAATTCCCCAACCCAACTAGGATGCTGCAGAAGAGTTGTTCATACAAGAAATCCCAGGAATATGAATGCATTTAAGTAATTATGCATAATAATGCAGTCTGATCAGCAACTACTGAAATGAATACAAAGGTTTTCCTGTTTAAATAATGTCTTTAGTATTGACAATGTCAATGTTCCTCATGATGATGTGAAAAAAAAAGCCGTGTACAAGAGAGAGTAGAGAAATGATTGTGTATAACAGTGGCAGTAAGCCTCCAAACGAATTAGTAAAACGAGTTGTGTGGAATGTATTCTATTCACTTTTATTTAGTCCAGAGATTTTGGCAACCTTTTCTTTGCGTTGGCGCCGTGATCTCTCTCTTGAGTCCTGACATTTCAGAGCTACAACAGAATATTGATTGTTAATAGTCATTGTAGCTCCTTAACGGTTCTTCAAACATTTATGCATTGCACTATTCCATCAGCATTAAGGTTATAGCAAAACGTCCCCACATTCTGCTGTCTAATTCAGTAGTAATCAATTGCTCAGCATATTCTGGCTAAGTGCTACCCATATGATTTGGTCAGTTCTGTAACGTGAACAATTTGTTTTGAACTTTGTCAATATTATTTCAGCAATTTAGTCCATTTCCTTCTTGAGCCCAGAGAACATCATGACTTCTTGATTAAAATCAGTTCTGCACAGACAGGAAATTTTAACCTGAAGAATCTGTTCAGAAACAGCCTATTGCCTTTTATAAATTTAATCCCAAATTATCTCTTGTATCAGTTGGTGTATTTAAGTTTACTATATATGTGTCAGGAAACTACATTCAAAATGACTACTGTTAGGGGCCTATTTATTAAACCTCAAAATGTTCTGGCTGAGTTTTTAAAGGGGAAACCTCAAATTTTTTGAGGAAAAAAAAAACCCTTAGATTTTTAGAGCAACGTTATACCTCAAAGCAGCTAAAAATCCAAATTCAAAAATATCCAATAAATTCAAGTGACAATCCGATAAAGTTGTGTTTTCAGAGAGCCAAATTGAAAAAGTTGCACGATTCTAATTGACGCCGACTTTGTCGCAACGGTTCTTCGCACCAGTTAAATTCGTCAATGGGAGTTCAGTCTATTTTGTTTTAATTAAAAAAAAAACACATGCAAGTTTTAATAAATACACCCCATAATGCCTAAATTCCACTGTTCACTACTTATTTTGCATTTAAATGTACAATTATAGGTCCGTCATTATGTGTTTTTTGCAAACCTTCTGGTGTATATAGAGAACGCTGTGCCCTGAGGGATCATACCTTACTTCTAACCTATAAATGATGCCCCAGTAAATATTGCTCCATATTACAGTCATAATAATAACCAGCACCAAGGGGGGTTATTTATCAAGGTCTGAACTTATTTCAATATTGTCTGCTAATCTGATCTAAGCCGCTCGGGTTTTTAACGCTTATTTATTATAACATTTTCCCGAAAATTTGCTTTGCGATAAAAACTCAGATTTTCACGATTTTTTCACCCGAAACTTCAGAAAACTTTGGGGTTTGGCACAAGACCCAGCATAGAGATCTGTAGAGATTCCAGTTTAGCAATGACTTGTATGAAGAGATAAATACAAATGAATTAGTAGTGGCAGTGTTTATGCCATGTGATCACTCATTTTACTTTTTCACCAGTCCGAACTGTCAACCACAGACCACTGGAGACAATTTGCACTCTTCAAAAACGTTATAGTGGGGATTATAAGAGACGAGAGTGCTTCTACAACACTGAATGTCTAAGATATACTGATTAGTTAATAATGGGCAGTATACTTCAAGTTGTGCATGCACAATGATATCACGCGTGAGTACGCATACACAAATGCATAGTGACATCACGCGTATGCGAACATGCATGCACAGTGACGACGCGCGCGTGTACACACAAGTTAAGTGGCAGGTTAGTCTGGTCTAGGGGTAAGTAGAAGAGGTAGCTGCCCAGCACCCCCAATTATTGCGCCCTAGGCAGCTGCCTCTTCTACCTATCCCTAGTTCCGGCCCTGCTTTGTAGCAAGTGAGATAGAGACAGCAGACTCTCATTCTGATTTCTTTCCAAAGTAGGCCAACGTTTCCTTGAGAAGAAACATTGGGCAACTTCGCGCCATGTATGTTTCCTCAATTCACAGGGCAGCTGCTGAGAAATCGGTGAGAAATTTGTAGTTCCCTGCACCACTTTGTCACTGAATCAGGCGGCTGTCAGAGTTTTGCTTGGGGTCCCTAAACACCGCATAGACCCCTTGAGGGAAAAAGTTAATGTTTTTTTTATTCATATGTCCAAGCTGTGGGCCTCTTGTTGTTCCACTGCAACTCACAGTATCCCACTGACAAACAAGGGAGGATGCTGATAGCTGGAGTTCAACAACAGCTTGAGGCATTTTAGTCTTAAGTGGGATGCTGAAGCTTCTGGAGGGCTGCAAGCTGATTAAATCTAGCTTTTTTTTTTATCATAGCAGATAGGGGCCCAGCTCTAATTTTTCCCTGGGGCTACTAATAACAACGTGACATAAAACTCCTGTGACATAAAATATTCATCAGTTTATTTCACTGTTTAATGAACCGTGTGCCCTTCAACCAGTTACACTTATCCTGGGAGGACCAATAGCCACTAGTCATTCCATCCAAAGAGCCAGAGAACCCTATGCTCTCACTAGGGGTGCCCGCGGTGCCCAGCCTGGACAATGGGAGGAAATGTTTACAGGTATAGGGAGGCTGGTATTTATTTTATAAAGATTGGCAAACCAAGCCGTCACTCACTATACTGCAGCACCAGGATTGGCCTATTCCATTTCATTACGCACACATTCAGCCAATGGGGTAACTACTAGCATTCAGCTAATGGGGTAACTACTAGCATTCAGCCATCGCTTCCTTGTCCTGGGGTGGGAGCAGCGTATGGGGGTGGTTCAGCACAGGAGGCTGGGAAGTGCAATTCTATTCTAAAACATCTGATATATTTGGGCTCGGCTATAGCATTAACCCCCAGTCCTTATATCCTGTTCATTTCTGCCCTCATATTACTACTTCTCATCACATTAGCTGTAGTGAACTGCAACTCCCACCATCTCGTGTCAGTGGATACAGGGATTTGTAGTTCAGCATCAGGATGAGAAATGGTTTAAGAGAAAGTTCGCCTTTGCCTTAATGCAATATGCCTATTGCAGAAATAGGGATTTATCTAAATATTGTGCCCTTTTACTTTCAGGTATGAACTAAATGGAGTCAGCGCTGGGGTCATGGGGTGATCAGTGACTTACACTGTATAATATGAGTGTTAGACATGCGCCGTGGGATAGTTGCAAGTAGGAAGATCATTTTAAGGGTTTAAATCTATCAAAAGCAGCTAACGGAGTTTCTGGGCACTATTATACTTGTCATTAAATGGAACTTCATGTGCCAACATAACACAGCAGTACATTGCAGTGACATTAAAGCTAAGATTAAGCACATTTTTTTGACTGACACAGTTTTGCTGCAAAATTTACTGGTTCAAAACAAATGCACGGCAGAAAGAACACATACATTTTTTTAATTTTTCCACTCCATTTTTTTTTTGCACTGGAAAAAAAAAAATGGCCCTTGACTACAATTTATTTGATGCACAAAAAAGTGCAGAGAGAAAACTCCCAATTGTCAATATATTTAATGCGAGAAAAAACATAGGAAATTATGCCTATTGACTCCAAAGCCTTTACTCATTTTAATGGGGTTTCGTGAATTTTGTGGAGGAGCAAAACTGGGCAGATTTGATGACTTTAAATCATAGCAGAGGTAAAAGCAAGACCATATATATATATATATTGTATAATCTATATTTCTCTTTTCCTGTCCCTTTTAGTGAGAGAAGGATTTGGAGCCCTGTGAACCACTGAGGATGGGTTCTGCCTATCCTCTTACGTGGTTCTTCATAGGATCTATCCATTATAGGGTTGTCATTTGTCTACTTTTTACCTGGGCAACCCAGTTTTTGACACAGTTATCGGCCAATTGCCACTTCATACAGCAACATCCAGCCCCACCACTTGGCTCTCCCTAAGGATAATGTAGAACTGAAATCACTTTTCTGGCATCTTGTACCTTCACAACAGATTCTACAATTCTGATCAGCTGAATCTGCAATGAGTCAAAACCCTGGATGAAGGACAGAGCTACATCTCTCTGATAAATTGGTCTGTAGCCAAATGAACCAGTAAACCAGTGTCTTCAAATCAGGGCAGCGGTTTCAGATGGAAAAAACATCATTCCAGTTCTGTTCATCAAAATGTACATGATTCTATGGGCACAAGTATGATGCTGTTAAGTCTCTATCTACAAAAGCCTTTCTCTTTGAAATCCCATCTACCCTAGGAATTGCTTACACTAAGACTAAGTCTCTAGATTCCATTTTAACTCTTTGCATCTGAATGATATCTGCTGCACATAACACTGAATTCTGAAACATCTCGCTAAAGGGGAAGTAAAGTCTAAAATAGAATAAGGCTAGAAATGCTGTATTTTGTAAACTAAATATAAATATATAAAAAAAAATATAAACATGAACTCACTTCACCACAAGCCTAATCAAACAAATGATTTATGCTTTCAAAGTTGGCTGCAGGGGGTCACCATATTGTAACTTTGTTAAAGATCTTTGCAAGACCAAGACTGTGCACATGCTCAGTGTGGTCTGGGCTGCTTAGGGATCGTCATAAATTATCAAAACAGCACTAGTCAAATAATATTTGCCAGAGCTGATACAGCAAGACTGATTAATAATCAGAATATGCAGACTGCACTGGGTCCTGTTTTGTCATGTAATATAATATGGATTTTATAGTTTTTGTATTGTTCAATACAAACTTTCTCCGACTCTGCAGAACCAGTGGCTGCAGCAAAATAATCCTCCAAATAGAATCCCAGTTTATCTGTTTAAATCTGGGTCGATGATCTTTGTCCCTGCAGCTGGAGTTGGAAACAGTAAAGGGCAAAAGCAAAATCCAATACAAATCTCTGCACAGTCTCTGACTGCTCTACAGGGAAACAAACAATTTGCTTGAGTTCTGCATGGCTGAGAAGTAAGGCTGGGGCTCCCCCTGCTGTTCATAAGTATGATTGTTTCCCTGCAGAGCAGTTAGGGACCGTCTGACAATTCCTATACACGGCAGTAAATGAAGGGAGAATTTCACTGCACACCGTCAGGTTTCTTACAATGCATGTGATAATTTTCAAGAAATTCTTAACATTGGTTAAACTGTTTGACTAGACTGCACTTAGGGTTGCCACCTGTCCGGTTTTGAACCAGACAGGCCAGATTTTGGGAGGGCTGTCCAGGTCAAAACTGCCTGTCTAATAATCCTAATTTGGAAAACCAGGCAGAATTCCCTAAGATTGTTCTTTGGAGTAATTTACATATAAACAATATGCATTTCATATAATACAAGCAGAATAGTTGTAACAATTTTATCAAATGTTCATTTAAGTCAGAAAGCATTACAAAATAATAATTTTTAAAAAAATATATATTTATTCATGTATTTATAAACACATTTTTTAAAAAAATAAAGCTATATAGAAAGGATAAGTATAGAGCTGCATTGCACAGCAAAACAATTCTACATAAAATAATTGTATAAAAAAAAATAAGACTGGATCGCTCTTCATTCATGCACTAGATATGGCAGGTATCCATAGTGCAGGGAGATGTCCTTGTCGCGCTGCCACTGTTTAAAGTACTGCACTCTTCCCTTTGCAGTATACTGGCAGGCCTCTTCTCTCTCCTGTTGGGCTTTTCTTTTAAGAGCTTCACTCTCCTCTGGTGGAAGTGGAATAGAAAACTCCAACTGCTCAAGGAGTTCTTCCCAACTGTCTTTAATCCGAGGAGGTGATTTCTGTATTGGTGTCTCATATTGGGCTATTGGGATCAACCTTGGAGCTGATCTTTTCTTCACACCTACACATTTTCCCTTTGGTAGGTTGCTGTGGGCTTTAACTTGACCACACTTTGGTGAAGACGGCTTTGAACGCTGATGTTGTGCTTGTTCTTCAGGTTCTCTGATCTGTTGCCGTTGACTTGTGACAATAGGTTTTTTGCCAAGAGCATGAAATGCATTAATTGAATCAAGCATATTTTGCTGAAGTTTGCTGCAATGCTTTTTGGCAAATGGTTGGTCAGTGGAATCATCATTTTTTCTCTTTCTCTCTTTTGTTTCCTCAGAAACACTGCTGACCGGCTTAGGTTTTCTTTTAGTGCCCTTTTTAGTCGTCTTCTCACTCACTGCATTGGCATTTGCATCATCAGTGGGATCATCAGTTTTTCTCTCTCTCTCTTTTGTTTCCTCAGAAACACTGCTGACCGGCCTAGGCTTTTTTTGTGTGTCCTTTTTGATTTTCTTCTCACTCACTGTATTAGCATTTGTACCATCAGTGGGATCATCGGTTTTTCTCTTTTTCTTTTTTGTTTCCTCAGAAACACTGCTGGCCGGTTTAGATTTTCTTTTTGTGCCCTTTTTAGTTTTCTTCTCAATAACTGCATTGGCCTTTGTATCATCAGACAGTTTAGGGCTCTGCATAATAGGCTCCTCTGTAGATAAGGGCATAGAGGTACCTGAAGTAGCAGATATATCAGGCTTTGGTGGAGTTTGCTTTTCCACAAATTCTTGATAAGATTCTGGTTGGCCACTCTCTGTAATGGAACTCACAGATGGGTTCTGTAACTCGGCATTCTCTGCATTATAATTTTGCTCAGGTATACCAGGTGTTTGCATAAAATGTTCATCTTGAAGAGACATGGCTGGTGCAGGGTATGCCTGGTTAACCACAGGATAAGCCATTCCATAGTTGTCATACACATAGGAGACCATGGGAAGAGTCTGTGGCATTTGCTGTTGGTTTAGTGGTTCTCCTGCTGGCAGATATTGTTGCATGCCATAGCCAACTTGTTCTCTTGCAGCGTTACAACAACAACAATTGCAACTTGCATCAAAGTCAGTAGAGTAGTTATAATTGTTACAATTGTTATGTTGGTTTAGTGGTTCTCCTGCTGGCAGAAATTGTTGCATGCCATAGCCAACTTGTTCTCTTGCAGCGTTACAATAATAACAGTTGCAACTTGCATTGAAGTCAGTAGAGTAGTTATAATTGTTATAGTTATAATCTGGAGAGATAAATGATAACATTTAGGGGCATATTCATCAAGGGTCGAATTTTGAATTGAAAAAACGTCAAAATTCGAATTCAAAAAGACCAACTGAAATCAAGTCTAAGTTTTTTATGGACGAATAGGTCAGTTTTCGAATATGTCCGTATTCGGCCGAATTCGAATCGCACGAATCGAAGGAATAGCGCATTCGATCGAATTCAATTCAAAGTCCACCAATTGACTCCAAATAGCTTCTAGGAGGCCCATCACTTTATGTTTTATAAAAACTGTATACAATTTTGGTGCAATTACTATATAAATAAATACAATAATATATATCCAGAATGCTCAGAACCTTGGGTTTTCCGGATAATGGATCTTTTAGTAATTTGAATCTTCTTATATTATGTCTACAATCATGTAAACATTAACTCAATAGGCTGGTTTTGCTTCCAAAAAGGATTCGTTATATCTTAGTTTAGATCAAGTACAAGGTTCTGTCTATTATTACAGAGAAAAAGGAAATCATTTTTAAAAATTTGTATTATTTGGAGATGGCCTTTCTAGATAATGGATTTCCAGATAACAGATCCCACACCTGTACTGTTAGTTTAACGTCACACAGATTGAGGAGCTGCTGTTCTCCACCTGCATAAAAAACACAGGCAGAGACATATGGAGCATAAATGCAAAAGTATATATTTTTACACTGAAATGAGTGTATCTGTACACAGGCTGATGCAGTGTCTCTATGTAGAAAAGATGGAGCTGATGAGAGCGGATCTGCTTGTACAAAAGAGAAAAGCCAATCCCCAAGTCCATGTGACATTAGCCTTAGTATAAAATATCATGGAAGCCGTTACCCTCTTAACATTCATGAACACAGGTACAAATTGGTCCTACCTTCCATAATAAATAGTTCAGTTCAATGTAGGAATAAAAGATCTTGTTCTAGAAAGTGTTAGTCCTCCTGTTCTCTGGGTCAGGGTGAACTAACTGAAATGTCCCAGCTGCATCTCAGCTAGTTTACTGGTCACTATTATGATGTCATAATGGAACTTATATGGTCTCCATGGAGATGTGTCCAGCATCTTGTTTACATCTCAGCTAGTTTACTGGTCACTGTTATGATGTAATAATGGAACTTATGTGGCCCTAAGGGAGATGTGTCCAGGTGTATGAATAAATATATATGATCCAGTCGAATCCAGTCCAATCCAGTTCTCGCATTTAAAATGATACTGACACCAGAAATGAAACCTTTTTTAACCTCTATCTATCGTAACATTGTCTTTGCAAGCTATTTATAAAAGTATTTGCCCAAAGCTTTAACATTACCCATCTGATCCCCCATGTTCGTCGATGAGGGTGCTACCATATTTGTGCAGCAGTAGTCCATTAGGAGCTATAACTGACAGGGTGGGAAGTTACAGTCAGGTTGGCAAAACGATCAGGTTTGGGAACTACAAGTAACAATTACTTACAAAAGCAGCTCTATCCGTGAAAAACAACATGACCTATAGGCAACATGACCTATAGGCAATTTTTAATGTACATTCATATTTCAGTGTCTATTTAACTTAGGCACATACATGTGCAAAAAGAACAGTGCCTACTCTACCTACCCCTAGTTCTGGCCAGTGCCTGATCCTTACCTAAGGGCCGCCTGAGGCTACTCCTGCAATGCCGCCCCCCCTCGCCGACTTATCTGTCAGGAGGGGAAGCAGGAACACTAATGCGAAGAGCGAAATTGCGCTCTCTCGCGCTCTCTCACATTAGTAAAGCTGAATTTCCGGTTTAAAAACTTGAAATTTGGCCTTTGAAGGTGTAGGAGCGGCTTTTTGCCGCCCCTGTAAACCTCTCCGGCGTTGCCGCCTGAGGCGAGTGTCTCAGCTCGACTCATTGGCGGCGCGCCCCTGGTTCCAGCCCTGGATCTAGGTGTTTTTCTCTGCAGGTTCTATGGGAAAGTAAATTTATAGTAAAGTTTTCTAGTGTGTGGAGGACAGGCTACCTGCCAGACTATTAATAATTTTGTGTAAATTATTCCTTGTTTTGATTTTTTGGGGTAGTGGGGTTTGATTGGTAGAGGACAGGATGAACACAGAGAATCATTTAGATGAAAGTGAGGCCAGCATGTCTACTGGGAATTGGTCTAGTTAAGGGAAGTAATTAAGCCTCCAAAATTAGACTTGGCACAAATATTTGACTGTGTTGGTTTCCTTCTTTGTTCTAAACTGTGGTTTATCTGAAACCATGGTGGTAAAAGTGCAAGTTAACACACATACAAGAAGTATGTATGTAGTACATGTACATAGTAATTTAGTTTGCCAAAACATACATATCGAGTTCAAACTTTTTGTTTAAATGAAATCTACCTTACTGCTATCTGGTCCTATTCCCAAGCTCCATTTCTATTATGGACAACCACCCTCTGTACCCGATCCTGTAGCCAGTTTCCTATCCATGTGCAAACGACCTCATTAAGTCAAACAGACCTTAGTTTAGAAAGCAGGTGCTTGTGGGGCACAGTATCAAACGCTTTGGCAAAATCCAAATAGATCACATCTATTGCCCCCCCCACTGTCATAAAAAGCAATCACATTTGTCTGATATGACCTATCCTTCATAAAGCCATGCTGATTGCTGCTCATAATGCCATTCTCCAGAACATAACCTTTAATGTGATCACAATTGTGAACAAACTTTCAAATAACTTGATCACCACAAACATCATTTTTTGGGCCTATAATTGCATTATACGTGTGGTCTTTGTTTCATTTGCTACTTTCTGTGTATCGGGTGTTTTCCAAGCACTTAATTACAGGTGTGGCTTAAGTATCAGTTAAACTGAAGCATTTCAGTATTTTTTAAAACAATATTTATTTATGAAATGTGCTTGGCATTATTATTATTATTCGCCATTTTGCTGCAAGAAAACTCATGTGTAGAAGATGTGTTCTGATCACTCACTATATTAAATGCAAGAGGAACTCATTTAGGATGAGAATTGAGTTATGAATGGGATGTTAGTAGGAGTGCGTATCAGTGCAAATCAGTGGGCAGAGATGTCAATCAAGTTTTATTACAACCAAATGTGTATTAGTCACAGCCATGTTCCAGCTAAGGTATGACTGTACCCTCTACAGAAACACCCAGGTCACACCCTGGACTGGACTGTTGCTGTGGGTGACAGGGTGAGAGGGGTGCAAATCAGGATGACACCCTAAAAATAAAGATGAGTTGACATGCCTACCTGGAAAAATATCTTCCTCAAGCCTTATTCTTGAGGCCAAACCAGAGTCACCACAGGGACCAGTTATAGCCTTGTTCATACTGAATACTATGATAGATATGAGTCCTTTATGACCTCCTAGGCAGTGTATAAATTACAAAAGAGAGGTGCAATGCACCCCTTCTCTGCACTCTGAATGTTGCCTTCCTGTCGTTCAAAAGATCCTTAAGCTCTATATGTAAGAGGGGTGGCATGTAGATGTCCCCTCTTTCCTTCTTCAACTACTAGTTTGTGCGTCATTTAGACATGGAAATTAGGGATTGGTTGAAGACTGCCCACAATGTGGCCCTGACCTCACCATCTGCCTTATAGCCTGCACCCTTTTACACTGAGGTGTGCACCTTGTGTCCCTTGGTGCCCTTGTATTTGTGCCCTATAGTTTATCTCCTTGATGTAATAAATGAAACTCAGGGTCATACCTTTTAACTTTTTCTCACTAAAAGGACATTTTTATAAATCGATAGTTACATAGTTAAGTTGGGTTGAAAAAAGGACCTTCAAGTTCAACCCCTCCAAATGAAACCCAGTGTCCATACACACACTGACCCCTCCATCAACTCCTATCAGCAGAAAACTGTACCGGCCCAGGGTTCTGCCAACGAGCAATGTGGAGCAATTGTCTTCCTGCTTCTTGTTTCTTCTCGAGGCTGTGCTTGCTCAGTACAGCGAAAAGCCAAACTTTAATGTAAAAGCAGACTATTTCATTCTACTGCACATGTATCTGCCCCAGGAGACAAAGGCTCTGTGGTGCTCGCTGGTAGAACCCCAGGTCGATGCAGTTTTCTGCTGATAGAAGAACAGGTCCGGTGGGTCAGGTAAGTAAATATAACTACTTGGGGGTGCCTAACATTTGGCACCCCCACTTTCCTTCTCCTTTAAAGTTATTTGTAAAAACAATTGCTATTGAAAGCAGCATTTGCTTAACTCCTGGTTGTTACTTTTTACACAATGTTGCAAAAGTCTTAGTTCCCCAGCAAAGACAGGTCTGTTAATCAGCTGCCTTGTCTTACATTGTATCAACAGTCTGAGACACCAGAGAACAGACAGGGACAGACAAACATTGCTTTCAATAGCAATACATATACAAATAACTCAAAAACCACAGACAAATTGTAATGAATATATATTGCGAAGTTGTTTAGAATGTTTTCTTTTATCAGGTAAAAAAAATATTTTTTCCATTGAAATGCTCCATTTCATTTACCAGTTTAATTGCACCTCTCTGCACTCTGCCCAGCTCATTTATATCCTTTTTAAGGACCAGAGTCCAAAACTGCACTGCATACTCCATATGAGGCCTCACCAGGGACCTATAAAGAGGCATAATTATGTTTTCATTCCTTGAGTTAATTTTTCCCTGGGGCTACTAACTTCAAAGTGACATAAAACTCCTGTGACATAAAATATTCATCAGTTTATTTCACTATTTAATGAACCATGTGCCCTTCAACCAGTTACACTGACTCCTGGGAGGACCAATAGCCACTAGTCATTCCATCCAAAGAGCCAGAGAACCCTATGCTCTCACTAGGGGTGCCCGCGGTGCCCAGCCTGGACAATGGGAGGAAATGTTTACAGGTATAGGGAGGCTGGTATTTATTTTATAAAGATTGGCAAACCAAGCCGTCACTCACTATACTGCAGCACCAGGATTGGCCCATTCCATTTCATTACGCACACATTCAGCCAATAGGTAACTAATAGCATTCAGCCAATAGGGTAACTGCTAGCATTCAGCCAATGGGGTAACTGCTAGCATTCAGCCAATGGGGTAACTGCTAGCATTCAGCCATCGTCTCCTTAACCTGGGGTCAGAGCAGGGTATAGGGGTGGTTCAGTATAGAAGGCCCAGCTATAGCATTAACCCCCAGTCCTTATACCCTGTTAATTTCTGCCCTCATATTACTACTTCTTATCACATTAGCTTTAGTGAACTGCAACTCCCACCATCTCGTGTCAGTGGATACAGGGATTTGTAGTTCAGCATCAGGATGAGAAATGGTTTAAGAGAAAGTTCGCCTTTTCCTTAATGCAATATGCCTATTGCAGAAATAGGGATTTATCTAAATATTGTGCCCTTTTACTTTCAGGAACGAACTAAATGGAGTCAGCGCTGGGGTCATGGGGTGATCAGTGACTTACACTGTATAATATGAGTGTTAGACATGCGCCGTGGGATAGTTGCAAGTAGGAAGATCATTTTAAGGGTTTAAATCTATCAAAAGCAGCTAACAGAGTTTCTGGGCACTTTTATACTTGTCATTAGATGGAACTCTATGTGCCAACATAACACAGCAGTACATTGCAGTGACATTAAAGCTAAGACTAATAGAGATGGCGCGAACTGTTCGCCGGCGAACTTGTTCGCGCGAACATCGGGTGTTCGCGCTCGCCGGAAGTTCGCGAACGTCGCGCGACGTTCGCCATTTTGGGTTCGCCATTGTTGGCGCTTTTTTTTGCCCTCTCACCCCAGACCAGCAGGTACATGGCAGCCAATCAGGAAGCTCTCCCCTGGACCACTCCCCTTCCCTATAAAAACCGAAGCCCTGCAGCGTTTTTTCACTCTGCCTGTGTGTGCTGAAGAGATAGTGTAGGGAGAGAGCTGCTGCCTGTTAGTGATTTCAGGGACAGTTGAAAGTTTGCTGGCTAGTAATCGTGTTGATACTGCTCTGTTATTGGAGGGACAGAAGTCTGCAGGGGTTTGAGGGACATTTAAGCTTAGGTAGCTTTGCTGGCTAGTAATCTACCTTCTACTGCAGTGCTCTGTATGTAGCTGCAGTGGGCAGCTGTCCTGCTTCTGATCTCATCTGCTGACTGCTGCAATAACAGTAGTCCTTGTAAGGACTGCTTTTATTTATTTTTTTGTTCCAATACAGAGCAGTATCAAGCAGATTACTAGCCAGCAAACTTACTATCATCTGTCCCTGAAATCACTAACAGCTCTCCCCCTACACTATCTCTTCCAAGCACACACAGGCAGATTTTTCAGATACATTTTTGCCCTTGATCCCCCTCTGGCATGCCACTGTCCAGGTCGTTGCACCCTTTAAACAACTTTAAAATCATTTTTCTGGCCAGAAATGTCTTTTTTAGATGTTAAAGTTCGCCTTCCCATTGAAGTCTATGGGGTTCGCGAACCGTTCGCGAACCGCTCGCATTTTTGCGCAAGTTCGCGAATATGTTCGCGAACTTTTTTTCCGACGTTCGCTACATCCCTAAAGACTAAGCACATTTTTTCAACTGACACAGTTTAGCTGCAAAATTTACTGGTTCAAAACAAATGCATGGCAGAAAAAACACATACATGTTTTGAATTTTTCCACTCCATGTTTTTTTAGTGAAAAAAAATCCTGATTTTTTTTTGCACTGGAAAAAAAATGGCCCTTGACTACAATTTATTTGATGCACGAAAAAGTGCAGAGAGAAAACTCCCAATTGTCAATACATTTAATGTGAGAAAAAACATAGGAAATTATGCCTATTGACTGCAAAGCCTTTACTCATTTTAATGGGGTTTTGTGAATATTGTGGAGCAGCAAAACTGGGCAGATTTGATGATTATAAATCATAGCAGAGGTAAAAGCAAGATCATATATATAAATACTGTATGATCTGTATTTCTCTTTTCCTGTCCCTTTTAGTGAGAGAAGGATTTGGAGCCCTGTGAACCACTGAGGATGGGTTCTGTCTATCCTCTTACGTGGTTCTTCATAGGATCTATCCATTATAGGGTTGTCATTTGTCTAGTTTTTACCTGGGCAGCCCAGTTTTTGGAAGGGCTGTCTGGGTCAAAACTAATTTGGGCAGGTCTATCTGAGATTGACACAGCTATTGGCCAATAGCCACTTCATAGCCCCTCCGCATGACAGCAACAGCCAGCCCCACCACTTGCCCCTCCGACCCCCTGTTACATCACCGCCCATCTCCTGCCTGGACTAAGGAGCCAGGAAAGGTGGCAACTCTAATCCTAATCCATTATCATCATCATCATCATTACCAGGTAAGTGGAAAAAGTGAACACAATCTTTTCTGTGTGGAATGGCTCATTGGTTTCTAGCACATTTGATGAACTGAATCAGAAACTTGACTCTCCCTAAGGATAATGTAGAACTGAAATCACTTTTCTGACATCTTGTACCTTCACAGCAGATTCTACAATTCCGATCATCTGAATCTGCAATGAGTCAGAACCCTGGATGAAGGACAGAGCTACATCTCTCGGATAAATTGGTCAGTAGCCAAATGAACCAGTGAACCAGTGTCTTCAAATCAGGGCAGCGGTTTCAGATGGAAAAAGCTTCATTTCAGTTCTGTACATCAAAATAACATCTGTACATGATTCTATGATTCTATGGGCACAAGTATGATGCTGTTAAGTCTCTATCTACAAAAGTCTTTCTCTTTGAAATCCCAAATCCCATCTCCCCTAGGAATTGCTTCCACTTAGCCTCTGACCAATCCACCTGTAATAAAAATACCTTGTCCTGGTGGTCAAGTGGGGGGACGGCAGGGACGCCTGCCGCCCCCTCGACGGGGACGCCCGTCACGCCGCGCTGCTCGTCTTGTGCCGGCTCCCTAGTGCGCGCATGCGCACTTCTGATTTAAAGGCGCATGCTCGCTGACGTAATAACGTCAGTGCGAGAGGCGCCAAATTCAAAAAGTATTTAAAGGGCATTCCCACAGTTATCATTGCTCGTGATAGGATTTTGTTTCCTGTTGCTTTGAGCTTTGTGCTATACTCTGAACCTGTTTGATACCTGTTTTTGACCCCTGCCTGGCTGTTTTGACTATTCTGACTTCTGGATTCTGACCTTTGCCTGATTATCGACTACCTCCTCTGATTAACCCTCTGATTGACTTCCTGGTTTGACCCTTGCCTGCCTGATAACGTTTACTCTCTGCCTGCCTCGACCCGGCCTGTTCTGACTACTCTTTTGCCTAAACACCGTGTACTGCGATCTTCTGTCCAAAGACTTTGCTTTACTGTCGTGCCCCTCTGCCTATCCAGAACCCTCATCTTGCACCTCTCGTTTAAGTCCAGGTGGCATCCAAGTAAGCCGAGGGCTCCTCCCGAGGTCCAAAGGCGGTCACACTACTGGTGAGGCACGAGCCGAGACCAGGGTGCCTGGTGTTTGTTCTGGTGTTGGGTGCCGACCGTGACACCACCATGAGCAAGAGGCCAACCATCCACTGCCATCCACAAGGGGTCCTCTGAATTTGTATGGGGATGGCTACAGACGGCACCAACTCTAGTACATAAGTAAATATATGTAATGTTTGTATAAAATCAGTGAGTTCTCTAGCTTTCCTCAGGAAGTCTGATAGGTGCAATAAGTTGAAACCAACTTGCTGAAACTCTGTCTATTTCAGATCTCTGAGACTGTCTCTAGATTCCATTTTAACTCTTTGCATCTGAATGATATCTGCTGCACATGATACTGAATTCTGAAACATCTCGCTAAAGGGGAAGTAAAGTCTAAATAAGAATAAGGCTAGAAATGCTGTATTTTGTAAACTAAATATAAACATGAACTTACTGCACCACAAGCCTTATCATACAAATGATTTATGCTTTCAAAGTTGGCTGCAGGGGGTCACCATATTGTAACTTTGTTAAACATCTTTGCAAGACCAAGACTGTGCACATGCTCAGTGTGGTCTGGGCTGCTTAGGGATCGTCATAAATCGTCAAAACAGCACTAGTCAAATAATATTTGCCAGAGCCGACACAGCAAGACTGATTAATAATCAGAATATGCAGACTGCACTGGGTACTGTGTTGTCATGTAATATAATATGGATTTTATAGTTTTTATATTGTTTGATACAAATTTCCTCCAACTCTGCAGAACCAGTGGCTGCAGCAAAATAATCCTCCAAATAGAATCCCAATTTATCTGTTTAAATCTGGTTCGATGATCTTTGTCCCTGCAGCTGGAGTTGGAAACAGTAAAGGGGATGTAAAGGGGAAAGCAAAATCGAATACAAATCTCTGCACAGTCTCTGACTGCTCTACAGGGAAACAAACAGAGTTGCTTTAGTTCTGCATGGCTGAGAAGTAAGGCGGAGGCTCCTCTTGCTGTTCATAAGTATGATTGTTTTCCTGCAGAGCAGTTAGGGACCGTCTGACAATTCCTATACACGGCAGTAAATGAAGGAGAATTTCACTGCACACAGTCAGGTTTCTTATAAAAATGGTACACATTTTTTAATTAAAGTATATAGGAGATATGCTTCTTTTTCATTAAAGAAAGTAAAACATGTATTTTATTTTATTTTTGCATTTACATGACCTTTAATGCAAAAAATTTAGTTGATTAAAATTTAATTGCATTGCCGTACAATGCTTGTGATCATTTTCAAGAAATTCTTAACATTGGTTAAACTGCTTGACTAGACTACACTAAGGGTTGCCACCTGTCCGGTTTTGAACCAGACAGGCCAGATTTTGGGAGGGCTGTCCAGTAGAGATGGCGCGAACTGTTCGCCGGCGAACTTGTTCGCGCGAACATCGGGTGTTCGCGCTCGCCGGAAGTTCGCGAACGTCGCGCGACGTTCGCCATTTTGGGTTCGCCATTGTTGGCGCTTTTTTTTGCCCTCTCACCCCAGACCAGCAGGTACATGGCAGCCAATCAGGAAGCTCTCCCCTGGACCACTCCCCTTCCCTATAAAAACCGAAGCCCTGCAGCGTTTTTTTCACTCTGCCTGTGTGTGCTGAAGAGATAGTGTAGGGAGAGAGCTGCTGCCTGTTAGTGATTTCAGGGACAGTTGAAAGTTTGCTGGCTAGTAATCGTTTTGATACTGCTCTGTTATTGGAGGGACAGAAGTCTGCAGGGGTTTGAGGGACATTTAAGCTTAGGTAGCTTTGCTGGCTAGTAATCTACCTTCTACTGCAGTGCTCTGTATGTAGCTGCAGTGGGCAGCTGTCCTGCTTCTGATCTCATCTGCTGACTGCTGCAATAACAGTAGTCCTTGTAAGGACTGCTTTTATTTATTTTTTTGTTCCAATACAGAGCAGTATCAAGCAGATTACTAGCCAGCAAACTTACTATCATCTGTCCCTGAAATCACTAACAGCTCTCCCCCTACACTATCTCTTCCAAGCACACACAGGCAGATTTTTCAGATACATTTTTGCCCTTCATCCCCCTCTGGCATGCCACTGTCCAGGTCGTTGCACCCTTTAAACAACTTTAAAATCATTTTTCTGGCCAGAAATGTCTTTTTTAGATGTTAAAGTTCGCCTTCCCATTGAAGTCTATGGGGTTCGCGAACCGTTCGCGAACCGCTCGCATTTTTGCGCAAGTTCGCGAATATGTTCGCGAACTTTTTTTCCGACGTTCGCTACATCCCTACTGTCCAGGTCAAAACTGCCTGTCTGATATTCCTAATTTGGAAAACCAGGCAGAATTCCCTAAGATTGTTCTTTGGAGTAATTTACATTTAAACAATTTGCATTTCATATAATACAAGCAGAATAGATGTAACAATTTTATTAAATGTTCATTTAAGTCAGAAAGCATTACAAAATAATAATTTTTTAAAAAATATATATTTATTCATGTATTTATAAACACATTTTTAAAAAAAAAAAAGCTATATAGAAAGGGTAAGTATAGAGCTGCATTGCACAGCAAAACAATTCTACATAAAATAATTGTATAAAAAATAAGACTGGATCGCTCTTCATTCATGCACTAGATATGGCAGGTATCCATAGTGCAGGGAGATGTCCTTGTCGCGCTGCCACTGTTTAAAGTACTGCACTCTTCCCTTTGCAGTATACTGGCAGGCCTCTTCTCTCTCCTGTTGGGCTTTTCTTTTAAGAGCTTCACTCTCCTCTGGTGGAAGTGGAATAGAAAACTCCAACTGCTCAAGGAGTTCTTCCCAACTGTCTTTAATCCGAGGAGGTGATTTCTGTATTGGTGTCTCATATTGGGCTATTGGGATCAACCTTGGAGCTGATCTTTTCTTCACACCTACACATTTTCCCTTTGGTAGGTTGCTGTGGGCTTTAACTTGACCACACTTTGGTGAAGACGGCTTTGAACGCTGATGTTGTGCTTGTTCTTCAGGTTCTCTGATCTGTTGCCGTTGACTTGTGACAATAGTTTTTTTGCCAAGAGCATGAAATGCATTAATTGAATCAAGCATATTTTGCTGAAGTTTGCTGCAATGCTTTTTGGCAAATGTTTGGTCAGTGGAATCATCATTTTTTCTCTCTTTTGTTTCCTCAGAAACACTGCTGACCGGCTTAGGTTTTCTTTTAGTGCCCTTTTTAGTCGTCTTCTCACTCACTGCATTGGCATTTGCATCATCAGTGGGATCATCAGTTTTTCTCTCTCTCTCTTTTGTTTCCTCAGAAACACTGCTGACCGGCCTAGACTTTTTTTGTGTGTCCTTTTTAGTTTTCTTCTCACTCACTGCAGTAGCATTTGTATCATCAGTGGGATCATCGGTTTTTCTCTTTTTCTTTTTTGTTTCCTCAGAAACACTGCTGGCCGGCTTAGGTTTTCTTTTTGTGCCCTTTTTAGTTTTCTTCTCACTCACTGCATTGGCCTTTGTATCATCAGACAGTTTAGGGCTCTGCATAATAGGCTCCTCTGTAGATAAGGGCATAGAGGTACCTGAAGTAGCAGATATATCAGGCTTTGGTGGAGTTTGCTTTTCCACAAATTCTTGATAAGATTCTGGTTGGCCACTCTCTGTAATGGAACTCACAGATGGGTTCTGTAACTCGGCATTCTCTGCATTATAATTTTGCTCAGGTATACCAGGTGTTTGCATAAAATGTTCATCTTGAAGAGACATGGCTGGTGCAGGGTATGCCTGGTTAACCACAGGATAAGCCATTCCATAGTTGTCATACACATAGGAGACCATGGGAAGAGTCTGTGGCATTTGCTGTTGGTTTAGTGGTTCTCCTGCTGGCAGATATTGTTGCATGCCATAGCCAACTTGTTCTCTTGCAGCGTTACAGCAACAACAATTGCAACTTGCATCGAAGTCAGTAGAGTAGTTATAATTGTTACAATTGTTATGTTGGTTTAGTGGTTCTCCTGCTGGCAGATATTGTTGCATGCCATAGCCAACTTGTTCTCTTGCAGCGTTACAATAATAACAGTTGCAACTTGCATTGAAGTCAGTAGAGTAGTTATAATTGTTATAGTTATAATCTGGAGAGATAAATGATAACATTTAGGGGCATATTCATCAAGGGTCGAATTTTGAATTGAAAAAACGTCAAAATTCGAATTAAAAAAGACCAACTGTAATTAAGTCTACGTTTTTTGTGGTCGAATAGGTCTGTTTTCGATCGAATATGTCCGTATTCGGCAGAATTCGAATCGCACGAATCGAAGGAATAGCGCATTTGATCGAATTCAATTCAAAGTCCACCAATTGACTCCAAATAGCTTCTAGGAGGTCCATCACTTTATGTTTTATAAAAACTGTATACAATTTTGGTGCAATTACTATATAAATAAATACAATAATATATATCCAGAATGCTCAGAACCTTGGGTTTTCCGGATAATGGATCTTTTAGTAATTTGAATGTTCTTATATTACGTCTACAATCATGTAAACATTAACTCAATAGGCTGGTTTTGCTTCCAAAAAGGATTTGTTATATCTTAGTTTAGATCAAGTACAAGGTTCTGTCTATTATTACAGAGAAAAAGGAAATCATTTTTAAAAATTTGTATTATTTGGAGATGGCCTTTCTAGATAATGGATTTCCAGATAACAGATCCCACACCTGTACTGTTAGTTTAACGTCACACAGGTTGAGGAGCTGCTGTTCTCCACCTGCATAAAAAACACAGGCAGAGACATATGGAGCAGATGTTGGAGCATAAATGCAAAATTATATATTTTTACACTGAAATGAGTGTATCTGTACACAGGCTGACGCAGTGTCTCTATGTAGAAAAGATGGAGCTGATGAGAGCGGATCTGCTTGTACAAAAGAGAAAAGCCAATCCCCAAGTCCATGTGACATTAGCCTTAGTATAAAATATCATGGAAGCCGTTACCCTCTTAACATTCATGAACACAGGTACAAATTGGTCCTACCTTCCATAATAAATAGTTCAGTTGAATGTAGGAATAAAAGATCTTGTTCTAGAAAGTGTTAGTCCTCCTGTTCTCTGGGTCAGGGTGAACTAACTGAAATGTCCCAGCTGCATCTCAGCTAGTTTACTGGTCACTATTATGATGTCATAATGGAACTTATGTGGTCTCCATGGAGATGTGTCCAGCATCTTGTTTACATCTCAGCTAGTTTACTGGTCACTGTTATGATGTAATAATGGAACTTATGTGGCCCTAAGGGAGATGTGTCCAGGTGTATGAATAAATATATATGATCCAGTCCAATCCAGTCCAATCCAGTCCTCGCATTTAAAATGATACTGACACCAGAAATGAAACCTTTTTTAACCTCTATCTATCGTAACATAGTCTTTGCAAGCTATTTATAAAAGTATTTGCCCAAAGCTTTAACATTACCCATCTGATCCCCCATGTTCATCGATGAGGGCGCTACCATATTTGTGCAGCAGTAGTCCATTAGGATTAGAAGCTATAACTGACAGGGTGGGAAGTTACAGTCAGGTTGGCAAAACTATCAGGTTTGGGAACTACAAGTAACAATTACTTACAAAAGCAGCTCTATCCGTGAAAAACAATCAACATGACCTATAGGCAATTTTTAATGTACATTCATATTTCAGTGTCTATTTTACTTTTAGAGCCAATGCACAGGGCCGGGCACCCCAGGCAACCTGTCTGGCTTCATCGCCCCCTCCACTGAGCGCAGTCATGTCACAGCACCACCTCCCCTAACTTAGGCACATACATGTGCAAAAAGAACAGTGCCTACTCTACCTACCCCTAGTTCTGGCCAGTGCCTGATCCTTACCTAAGGGCCGCCTGAGGCTACTCCTGCAATGCCGCCCCCCCTCGCCGACTTATCTGTCAGGAGGGGAGGCAGGAACACTAATATGAAGAGCGAAATTGCGCTCTCTCGCATTAGTAAAGCCAAATTTCCGGTTTAAAAACTTGAAATTTGGCCCTTGAAGGTGCAGGAGCGGCTTTTTGCCGCCTCTGTAAACCTCTCTGGCGTTGCCGTCTGAGGCGAGCGTCTCAGCTCGCCTCATTGGCGGCGCACCCCTGGTTCCAGCCCTGGATCTAGGTGTTTTTCTCTGCAGGTTCTATGGGAAAGTAATTTTCAATTTATAGTAAAGTTTTCTAGTGTATGGAGGACAGGCTACCTGCCAGACTATTAATGATTTTGTGTAAATTATTCCTTGTTTTGATTTTTTGGGGTAGTGGGGTTTGATTGGTAGAGGACAGGATGAACACAGAGAATCATTTAGATGAAAGTGAGGCCAGCATGTCTACTGGGAATTGGTCTAGTTAAGGGAAGTAATTAAGCCTTTCAAAATTAGATTTGGCACAAATATTTGACTGTGTTGGTTTCCTTCTTTGTTCTTAAAAAAAAGGAAAAAAAAAATTTTGGTTTATCTGAAACCATGGTGGTAAAAGTGCAAGTTAACACTAGGGATGTAGCGAACTGTTCGCCGGCGAACTAGTTCGCGCGAACTTCGACTGTTCGCGTCCGCCGAATGTTCGCGAACGTCGCGCGACGTTCGCCAATTGGTGTTCGCGTTCGATTCGAAGTAAAATTTCGTTCGACCATTCGACCATTCGACCGTTCGATCGCTAAAATCGAACGATTTCCATTCGTTCGAACGATTATAAGCATTCGATTGAATTAAAATCATTCGATCGAATAGCTTCGATCGTTCGATTCGAACGAAAATCCTTCGATCGTACGAATAAAATCCTTCGATCGTTCGATCGAACGATTTTATCGAGCGTTCGAAGTTCGCGAACTGTTCGCGAACTGTTCGCTTTTTTGCCGGTGTTCGCGAACGGCGTTCGCGAACACATTAACGCCAGTTCGCTACATCCCTAGTTAACACACATACCACACATGCAAGCTAGCACATACAAGAAGTATGTATGTTTCATACATAGTAATTTAGGTTGGCAAAAAATACACAGTGAGTTCAAATTTTTTGTTTAAATGAAATCTGCCTTACTGCTATCTGGTCCTATTCCCAAGCTCCATTTCTATTATGGACAACCACCCTCTGTACCCGATCCTGTAGCCAGTTTCCTATCCATGTGCAAACGACCTCATTAAGCCAAACAGACCTTAGTTTAGAAAGCAGGTGCTTGTGGGGCACAGTATCAAACGCTTTGGCAAAATCCAAATAGATCACATCTACTGCCCCCCCCACTGTCCATCATAAAAAGCAATAACATTTGTGTGATATGACCTAGCCTTCATAAAGCCATGCTGATTGCTGCTCATAATGCCATTCTCCAGAACATAACCTTTAATGTGATCACAATTGTGAACAAACTTTCAAATAACTTGATCACCACAAACATCATTTTATGGGCCTATAATTGCATTATACGTGTGGTCTTTGTTTCATTTGGTACTTTCTGTGTATCAGGTGTTTTCCAAGCAGGTGTGGCTTGTATTAGTTAAACTGAAGCATTTCAGTATTTTTTAAAACAGTATTTATTTATGAAATGTGCTTGACATTATTATTCGCCATTTTGCTGCAAGAAAACTCATTTGTAGAAGATGTGTTCTAATCACTCACTATATTAAATGCAAGAGGAACTCATTTATGATGAGTGTTATGAATGGGATGTTAGTAGGAGGGCATATAAGTGCAAATCCCTGGGCACAGATGTCAAGCAAGTTTTATGACAACCAAATGTGTATTAGTCACAGCCATGTTCCAGCTAAGGTATGACTGTATCCTCTATAGATACACCCAGGTCACACCCTGGACTGGACTGTTACTGTGGGTGACAGGGTGAGAGGGGTGCAAATCAGGATGACACCCTAAAAATAAGGATGAGTTGACATGCCTACCTGGAAAAAGTTCTTCCTCAAGCCTTATTCTTGAGGCCAAACCAGAGTCACCACAGGGACCAGTTATAGCCTTGTTCATACTGAATACTATGATAGATACGAGTCCTTTATGACCTCCTAGGCAGTGTATAAATTCCAAAAAAGAGGTGCAATGCACCCCTTCTCTGCACTCTGAATGTTGCCTTCCTGTCGTTCAAAACATCCTTAAGCTCTATATGTAAGAGGGGTGGCATGTAGATGTCCCCTCTTTCCTCCTTCAACTACTAGTTTGTGCGTCATTTAGACATGGAAATTATGGATTGGTTGAAGACTGCCCACAATGTGGCCCTGACCTCACCATCTGCCTTATAGCCTGCACCCTTTTACACTGAGGTGTGCACCTTGTTTCCCTTGGTGCCTTTGTATTGGTGCCCTATAGTTTATCTCCTTGATGTAATAAATGAAACTCAGGGTCATACCTTTTAACTTTTTCTCACTAAAAGGACATTTTTATAAATCGATTGTTACATAGTTAAGTTGGGTTGAAAAAAAGACCTTCAAGCTCAACCCCTCCAAATGAAACCCAGTGTCCATACACACACTGATCCCTCCATCAACTCCTATCAGCAGAAAACTGTACCGGCCCAGGGTTCTGCCAACGAGCAATGTGGAGCAATTGTCTTCCAGCTTCTTGTTTCTTCTCGAGGCTGTGCTTGCTCAGTACAGCGAAAAGCCAAACTTTAATGTAAAAGCAGACTATTTCATTCTACTGCACATGTATCTGCCCCAGGAGACAAATGATCCGTGGTGCTCGCTGGTAGAAGCCCAGGTCGATGCAGTTTTCTGCTGATAGAAGAACAGGTCCGGTGGGTCAGGTAAGTAAATATAACTACTTGGGGGTGCCTAACTTTTGGCACCCCCACTTTCCTTCTCCTTTAAAGTTATTTGTAAAAACAATTGCTATTGAAAGCAGCATTTGCTTAACTCCTGGTTGTTACTTTTTACACAATGTTGAAAAAGTCTTAGTTCCCCAGCAAAGTCAGGTCTGTTAATCAGCTGCCTTGTCTTACATTGTATCAACAGTCTGAGACACCAGAGAACAGACAGGGACAGACAAACATTGCTTTCAATAGCAATACATATACAAATAACTCAAAAACCACAGACAAATTGTAATGAATATATATTGCGAAGTTGTTTAGATTGTTTTCTTTTATCAGGTAAAAAAAATATTTTTTCCATTGAAATGCTCCATTCCATTTACCAGTTTAATTGCACCTCTCTGCACTCTGCCCAGCTCATTTATATCCTTTTTAAGGACCAGAGTCCAAAACTGCACTGCATACTCCATATGAGGCCTCACCAGGGACCTATAAAGAGGCATAATTATGTTTTCATTCCTTGAGTTAATTTTTCCCTGGGGCTACTAACTTCAAAGTGACATAAAACTCCTGTGACATAAAATATTCATCAGTTTATTTCACTGTTTAATGAACCGTGTGCCCTTCAACCAGTTACACTGACTCCTGGGAGGGCCAATAGCCACTAGTCATTCCATCCAAAGAGCCAGAGAACCCTATGCTCTCACTAGGGGTGCCCGCGGTGCCCAGCCTGGACAATGGGAGGAAATGTTTACAGGTATAGGGAGGCTGGTATTTATTTTATAAAGATTGGCAAACCAAGCCGTCACTCACTATACTGCAGCATCAGGATTGGCCCATTCCATTTCATTACACACACATTCAGCCAATAGGGTAACTACTAGCATTCAGCCAATAGGGTAACTGCTAGCATTCAGCCAATGGGGTAACTGCTAGCATTCAGCCATCGTCTCCTTAACCTGGGGTCAGAGCAGGGTATAGGGGTGGTTCAGTATAGAAGGCTCAGCTATAGCATTAACCCAGTCCTTATATCCTGTTCATTTCTGCCCTCATATTACTACTTCTCATCACATTAGCTTTAGTGAACTGCAACTCCCACCATCTCGTGTCAGTGGATACAGGGATTTGTAGTTCAGCATCAGGATGAGAAATGGTTTAAGAGAAAGTTTGCCTTTTGCCTTAATGCAATATGCCTATTGCAGAAATAGGGATTTATCTAAATATTGTGCCCTTTTACTTTCAGGAACGAACTAAATGGAGTCAGCGCTGGGGTCATGGGGTGATCAGTGACTTACACTGTATAATATGAGTGTTAGACATGCGCCGTGGGATAGTTGCAAGTAGGAAGATCGTTTTAAGGGTTTAAATCTATCAAACGCAGCTAACAGAGTTTCTGGGCACTTTTATACTTGTCATTAGATGGAACTCTATGTGCCAACATAACACAGCAGTACATTGCAGTGACATTAAAGTTAAGATTAAGCACATTTTTTCAACTGGCACAGTTTTGCTGCAAAATTTACTGGTTCTAAACAAATGCATGGCAGAAAAAACACATACATTTTTTGAATTTTTCCACTCCATTTTTTTTTTTTGCACTGGAAAAAAAAATGGCCCTTGACTGCACAAAAAAGTGCAGAGAGAAAACTCCCAATTGTCAATACATTTAATGCGAGAAAAAACATAGGAAATTATGCCTATTGACTCCAAATCCTTTACTCATTTTAATGGGGTTTCATGAATTTTGTGGAGGAGCAAAACTGGGCAGATTTGATGATTTTAAATCATAGCAGAGGTAAAAGCAAGACCATATATATATATATATATATATATATATATATATACTGTATAATCTATATTTCTCTTTTCCTGTCCCTTTTAGTGAGAGAAGGATTTGGAGCCCTGTGAGCCACTGAGGATGGGTTCTGCATATCCTCTTATGTGGTTCTTCATAGGATCTATCCATTATAGGTTTGTCATTTGTATAGTTTTTACCTGGGCAGCCCAGTTTTTGGAAGGGCTGTCTGGGTCAAAACTAATTTGGGCAGGTCTATCTAAGATTGACACAGTTATCGGCCAATTGCCACTCCATACAGCAACATCCAGCCCCACCACTTGGCTCTCCCTAAGGATAATGTAGAACTGAAATCACTTTTCTGGCATCTTGTACCTTCACAGCAGATTCTACAATTCTGATCAGCTGAATCTGCAATGAGTCAAAACCCTGGATGAAGGACAGAGCTTCATGTCTCTGATAAATTGGTCTGTAGCCAAATGAACCAGTGAACCAGTGTATTCAAATCAGGGCAGCGGTTTCAGATGGAAAAAACATCATTCCAGTTCTGTACATCAAAATAACACATTTTTCTGTACATGATTCTATGGGCACAAGTATGTTGCTGTTAAGTCTCTATCTACAAAAGCCTTTCTCTTTGAAATCCCATCTACCCTAGGAATTGCTTACACTAAGACTAAGTCTCTAGATTCCATTTTAACTCTTTGCATCTGAATGATATCTGCTGCACATAATACTGAATTCTGAAACATCTCGCTAAAGGGGAAGAAAAGTCTAAAATAGAATAAGGCTAGAAATGCTGTATTTTGTAAACTAAATATAAACATGAACTTACTTCACCACAAGCCTAATCAAACAAATGATTTATGCTTTCAAAGTTGGCTGCAGGGGGTCACCATATTGTAACTTTGTTAAAGATCTTTGCAAGACCAAGACTGTGCACATGCTCAGTGTGGTCTGGGCTGCTTAGGGATCGTCATAAATTATCAAAACAGCACTAGTCAAATAATATTTGCCAGAGCCGATACAGCAAGACTGATTAATAATCAGAATATGCAGACTGCACTGGGTCCTGTGTTGTCATGTAATATAATATGGATTTTATAGTTTTTATATTGTTTGATACAAATTTCCTCCAACTCTGCAGAACCAGTGGCTGCAGCAAAATAATCCTCCAAATAGAATCCCAGTTTATCTGTTTAAATCTGGGTCGATGATCTTTGTCCCTGCAGCTGGAGTTGGAAACAGTAAAGGGCAAAAGCAAAATCCAATACAAATCTCCTCACAGTCTCTGACTGCTCTACAGGGAAGCAAACAAGTTGCTTGAGTTCTGCATGGCTGAGAAGTAAGGCGGGGGCTCCCCCTGCTGTTCATAAGTATGATTGTTTCCCTGCAGAGCAGTTAGGGACCGTCTGACAATTCCTATACACGGCAGTAATTGAAGGGAGAATTTCACTGCACACCGTCAGGTTTCTTACAATGCATGTGATCATTTTAAAGAAATTCTTAACATTGGTTAAACTGCTTGACTAGACTGCACTTAGGGTTGCCACCTGTCCGGTTTTGAACCAGACAGGCCAGATTTTCGGAGGGCTGTCCAGGTCAAAACTGCATGCCTGATATTCCTAATTTGGAAAACCAGGCAGAATTCCCTAAGATTGTTCTTTGGAGTAATTTACATATAAACAATATGCATTTCATATAATACAAGCAGAATATATGTAACAATTTTATTAAATGTTTATTTAAGTCAGAAAGCATTACAAAATAATGATTTTATAAAAAATATATATTTATTCATGTATTTATAAACACATTTAAAAAAAATAAATAAAGCTATATAGAAAAGGTAAGTATAGAGCTGCATCGCACAGCAAAACAATTCTACATAAAATAATTGTATAAAAAAATAAGACTGGATCGCTCTTCATTCATGCACTAGATATGGCAGGTATCCATAGTGCAGGGAGATGTCCTTGTCGCGCTGCCACTGTTTAAAGTACTGCACTCTTCCCTTTGCAGTATACTGGCAGGCCTCTTCTCTCTCCTGTTGGGCTTTTCTTTTAAGAGCTTCACTCTCCTCTGGTGGAAGTGGAATAGAAAACTCCAACTGCTCAAGGAGTTCTTCCCAACTGTCTTTAATCCGAGGAGGTGATTTCTGTATTGGTGTCTCATATTGGGCTATTGGGATCAACCTTGGAGCTGATCTTTTCTTCACACCTACACATTTTCCCTTTGGTAGGTTGCTGTGGGCTTTAACTTGACCACACTTTGGTGAAGACGGCTTTGAACGCTGATGTTGTGCTTGTTCTTCAGGTTCTCTGATCTGTTGCCGTTGACTTGTGACAATAGTTTTTTTGCCAAGCGCATGAAATGCATTAATTGAATCAAGCATATTTTGCTGAAGTTTGCTGCAATGCTTTTTGGCAAATGGTTGGTCAGTTGAATCATCATTTTTTCTCTCTTTTGTTTCCTCAGAAACACTGCTGACCGGCTTAGGTTTTCTTTTAGTGCCCTTTTTAGTCGTCTTCTCACTCACTGCATTGGCATTTGCATCATCAGTGGGATCATCAGTTTCTCTCTCTCTCTCTTTTGTTTCCTCAGAAACACTGCTGACCGGCCTAGGCTTTTTTTGTGTGCCCTTTTTAGTCTTCTTCTCACTAGCATTTGTATCATCAGTGGGATCATCGGTTTTTCTCTTTTTCTTTTTTGTTTCCTCAGAAACACTGCTGGCCGGCTTAGGTTTTCTTTTTGTGCCCTTTTTAGTTTTCTTCTCACTCACTGCATTGACCTTTGTATCATCAGACAGTTTAGGGCTCTGCATAATAGGCTCCTCTGTAGATAAGGGCATAGAGGTACCTGAAGTAGCAGATATATCAGGCTTTGGTGGAGTTTTCTTCTCCACAAATTCTTGATAAGATTCTGGTTGGCCACTCTCTGTAATGGAACTCACAGATGGGTTCTGTAACTCGGCATTCTCTGCATTATAATTTTGCTCAGGTATACCAGGTGTTTGCATACAATGTTCATCTTGAAGAGACATGGCTGGTGCAGGGTTTGCCTGGTTAACCACAGGATAAGCCATTCCATAGTTGTCATACACATAGGAGACCATGGGAAGAGTCTGTGGCATTTGCTGTTGGTTTAGTGGTTCTCCTGCTGGCAGAAATTGTTGCATGCCATAGCCAACTTGTTCTCTTGCAGCGTTACAACAACAGCAATTGCAACTTGCATCGAAGTCAGTAGAGTAGTTATAATTGTTACAATTGTTATGTTGGTTTAGTGGTTCTCCTGCTGGCAGATATTGTTGCATGCCATAGCCAACTTGTTCTCTTGCAGCGTTACAATAATAACAGTTGCAACTTGCATTGAAGTCAGTAGAGTAGTTATAATTGTTATAGTTAGAATCTGGAGGGATAAATGATAACATTTAGGGGCATATTCATCAAGGGTCGAATTTTGAATTGGAAAAACGGCAAAATTCGAATTCAAAAAGACCAACTGAAATTAAGTCTAAGTTTTTTGTGGTGGAATAGGTCAGTTTTCGATCGAATATGTCCGTATTCGGCCGAATACGAATCGCGCGAATTGAAGGAATAGCGCATTCGATCGAATTCATTTCAAAGTCCACCAATTGACTCCAAAATAGCTTCTAGGAGGTCCCCCATAGGCAGAAATTCAGCAGCAATTTCAACTATGTATTCAAATTCCTGGCACTTACATATTTATCATCACTTTATGTTTTATAAAAACTGTATACATTTTTGGTACAATTACTATATAAATAAATATAATAATATATATCCAGAATGCTCAGAACCTGGGGTTTTCCGGATAATGGATCTTTCAGTAATTTGGATCTTCTTATATTAAGTCTACAATCATGTAAACATTAACTTAATAGGCTGGTTTTGCTTCCAAAAAGGATTCGTTATATCTTAGTTTGGATCAAGTACAAGGTTCTGTCCACTATTACAGAGAAAAAGGAAATCATTTTTAAAAATTTGGATTATTTGGAGATGGCCTTTCTAGAAAATGGATTTCCAGATAACAGATTCCACACCTGTACTGTTAGTTTAATGTCACACAGATTGAGGAGCTGCTGTTCTCCACCTGCATAAAAAATACAGGCAGAGACATATGGAGCAGATGTTGGCGCATAAATGCAAAAGTATATATTTTTACACTGAAATGAGTGTATCTGTACACAGGCTGACGCAGTGTCTCTATGCAGAAAAGATGGAGCTGATGAGAGCGGATCTGCTTGTACAAAAGAGAAAAGCCAATCCCCAAGTCCATTTGACATTAACTTTAGTATAAAATGTCATGGAAGCTGTTACCCTCTTAACATTCATGAACACAGGTACAAATTGGTCCTACCTTCCATAATAAATAGTTCAGTTGAATGTAGGAATAAAAGATCTCGTTCTAGAAAGTGTTAGTCCTCCTGCTCTCTGGGTCAGGGTGAACTAACTGAAATGTCCCAGCTGCATCTCAGCTAGTTTACTGGTCACTATTATGATGTCATAATGGAACTTGTGTGGTCTCCATGGAGATGTGTCCAGCATCTTGTTTACATCTCAGCTAGTTTACTGGTCACTGTTATGATGTCATAATGGAACTGATGTGGTCTCAATGGAGATGTGTCCAGGTGTATGAATAAATATATATGATCCCGTCTAATCCAGTCTAATCCATTCCAATCCAGTCCTCGCATTTAAAATGATACTGACACCAGAAATTTAACCTTTTTTAACCTCTGTCATAACATTGTCTTTGCAAGCTATTAATAATTTTGCTATAAAAGTATTTGCCCAAAGATCAACATGACCTATAGGCAATTTTTAATGTACATTCATATTTCAGTGTCAATTTCACTTTTAGAGCCAATGCCCAGGGCCGGGTGCCCCAGGCAACCTGTCTGGCTTCATTGCCCCCTCCACTGAGCGCAGTCGTATCACAGCACACGCCATCTCCCGTAACTTGGGCACACGCATGTGCAAAAAGAAGAGGACTCCAGATCGGACTGGGTTAGGCAGTAGTTAAATGTACGTACCATGCGCCCCCCAAACCTTGCGTCCTAGGCACGTGCCTACTCTGCCTACCCCTAGTTCAGGCCAATGCCGATCCTTACCTAAGGGCTCCTGCAATGCTGCCCCCCCTCGCCGACTTACCTGTCAGGAGGGGAGGCAGGAACACTAATGCATTAGTAAAGCCGAATTTCCGGTTTAAAAACTTTGGCTCTTGAAGTGCAGGCTTTTTGCCGCCCCTGTAAACCTCTCCAGTGTTGCTGCCTGAGGTGAGTGTCTCAGCTTGACTCATTGGCGGCGCGCCCCTGGTTCCGGCCTTGGATCTAGGTGTTTTTCTCTGCAGGTTCTATGGGGAAGTAATTTTCAATGTATAGCAAAATTTTCTAGTGTTTGGAGGACAGGCTACCTGCCAGACTATTAATGATTTTGTGTAAATTATTCTTGTTTTGCTTTTTTGGGGTAGTGGGGTTTGATTGGTAGAGGACAGGATGAACACAGAGAATCATTTAGATGAAAGTGAGGCCAGCATGTCTGCTGGGAATTGGTCTAGTTAAGGGAAGTAATTAAGCCTCCAAAATTAGACTTGGCACAAATATTTAACTGTGTTGGTTTCCTTCTTTGTTCTTAAAAAAAGGAAAAAAAACTTTGGTTTATCTGAAACCCAGGTGGTAAAAGTGCAAGTTAACACACATACCACACATGCAAGCTAGCAAATACAAGAAGTATGTATGTTTCATACATAGTAATTTAGGTTGCCAAAAAACTACACATTGAGTTCAAACTTTTTGTTTAAATGAAATCTGCCTTACTGCTATCTGGTCCTAATCCCAAACTCCATTTCTATTATGGATTTGCCTAACACAGTCCCATTAAGGGTATAATTGGCTTGAATATTTTTATATCCCAGGTTATCAAAATTGAATCTCATTTGCCACTTAGCTGCCCAGATTGCCAGTTTGTCAAGATCGTGTTGCAAGGATGCCACATACTGGATGGAATTAATTGGGCTGGATAATTTTGTGTCATCTGCAAACACTGATACATTACTTACAACACCCTCCCCTAAGTCATTAATGAACAAGTTAAATAAAAGTGGACCCAATACTGAGCCCTGGGAGACCACACTAAGAACCTTACTCCAAGTAGAGAATGTACCATTAACAACCACCCTCTGTACCCGATCCTGTAGCCAGTTTCCTATCCATGTGCAAACGACTTCATTAAGCCCAACAGACCTTAGTTTAGAAAGCAGTCGTTTGTGGGGCACAGTATCAAACGCTTTGGCAAAATCCAAATAGATCACATCTATTGCCCCCCCCACTGTCCATCATAAAAAGCAATCAAATTCGTCTGATATGACCTATCCTTCATAAAGCCATGCTGATTGCTGCTCATAATGCCATTCTCCAGAACATAACCTTTAATGTGATCACAATTGTGAACAAACTTTCAAATAACTTGATCACCACAAACATCATTTTATGGGCCTATAATTGCATTATACGTGTGGTCTTTGTTTCATTTGCTACTTTCTGTGTATCGGGTGCTTTCCAAGCACTTAATTACAGGTGTGGCTTAAGTATCAGTTAAACTGAAGCATTACAGTATTTTTTAAAAACAGTATTTATTTATTAAATGTGCGTGGCACTGTGCCTTTTTATTCGCCATTTTGCTGAAAGAAAACTCATGTGTAGAAGATGTGTTCTAATCACTCACTATATTAAATGCAAGAGGAACTCATTTATGACGAGAAATTAATTGAGTTATGAATGGGGTGTTAGTAGGAGGGAGTATCAGTGCAAATCCCTGGGCACAGATGTCAACCAAGTTTTATTACAACCAAATGTGTATTAGTCACAGCCATGTTCCAGCTAAGGTATGACTGTATCCTCTATAGATACACCCAGGTTGCACCCAGTGGGTGACTGGACTGGATGGCACCCTAAAAATAAGGATGAGTTGACATGCCTACCTGGAAAAATATCTTCCTCAAGCCTTATTCTTCAGGCCAATCTAGAGTCACCACAGGGACCAGTTATAGCCTTGTTCATACTGAATACTATGATAGATATGAGTCCTTTATGACCTCCTAGGCAGTGTATAAATTCCAAAAAAGAGGTGCAATGCACCCCTTCTCTGCACTCTGAATGTTGCCTTCCTGTCGTTCAAAACATCCTTAAGCTCTATATGTAAGAGGGGTGGCATGTAGATGTCCCCTCTTTCCTCCTACAACTACTAGTTTGTGCGTCATTTAGACATGGAAATTAGGGATAGGTTGAAGACAGCCCACAATGTGGCCCTGACCTCACCATCTGCCTTATAGCCTGCACCCTTTTACACTGAGGTGTGCACCTTGTGTCCCTTGGTGCCCTTGTATTTGTGCCCTATAGTTTATCTCCTTGATGAGAAAAATGAAACTCAGGGCCATACATTTTAACTTTTCTCACTAAAGGGGCATTATTATAAAGCGATATTTACAAAGTTAAGTTGGGTTGAAAAAAAGAACTTTAAGTTCAACCCCTCCAAATGAAACCCAGTGTCCATACACACACTGACCCCTCCATCAACTCCTATCAGCAGAAAACAGTACCGGCCCAGGGTTCTGCCAACGAGCAATGTGGAGCAATTGTCTTCCTGCTTCTTGTTTCTTCTCGAGGCTGTGCTTGCTCAGTACAGCGAAAAGCCAAACTTTAATGTAAAAGCCGACTATTTCATTCTACTGCACATGTATCTGCCCCAGGAGACAAAGGCTCTGTGGTGCTCGCTGGTAGAACCCCAGGTCGATGCAGTTTTCTGCTGATAGAAGAACAGGTCCGGTGGGTCAGGTAAGTAAATGTAACTACTTGGGGGTGCCTAACATTTGGCACCCCCACTTTCCTACTGGGCAGATTTGATGATTATAAATCATAGCAGAGGTAAAAGCAAGATCATATAGATATATACTGTATATATATATATATATATATATATATATATATATATATATATATATATATATATATATATATATACAGCAAAAAAAACCGCACACACAGGTCTTTTTAAAGGTGCAAAATCCAAAAAATGATATTTATTCCAACGTTTCGGCTATTCACTTAAGCCGTCATCAGGAAGTGAAACACATACATACAACCCTCCATTTAAACCCCCTTTGGCGCCAAAACCTATTGTATGACGTCATGAGTGGGTGTGCATGATGATTCAAACCCATATGGAGTGTAGACAACCACCACAATGATATATTCATTGTGCATAATAAACCCTGTGACATTTCATATATCCGAAAATATTCCTGTGTCCCTTAGTGTGCAATAGTGTGCTATAGCCCACACCATTATAACGTGAAGCCACATCTGTGCTCTGATCATAGCCACATGTGCAGCCAGTGCGTAAAAGAACAGACCCACCAGAGGATATGCTGACTGCTCCGTATATATCTCGCCATCCACTGTAGCTTCCGCCATCACATGAGATGCCACACGCTGCCAGTTACGATTGCTACTGCGCCCGTCATGCTTGATCAGTGCCGCTTCTCCGCAGCTACACTGAACCTTCTGTGCCTGCCGTCCATCTAGCTCCTCCTCTCCTCCGTGCGGATAGCCAATGGGAAGCCCTCACCTGCTTCAAGCCGGTGTGGCTCCTCCTGTCATTGCCGCACATATCGCCTGGGGATCGAGTAATGTTTCTGCCCCTTACAGCAAATAGCAAATTCCCCTTATGCTACTCTGGCGACCACGTCAGGAGCATAGGGAACCAATCGGCACCCATGCGCCCTAAATGTAGGAACACCATTCCAGGTAGGGGTATCTCAGCTGGCAGACATACTTGTAGGGAGCTTGGAGGGAGACAGACGGGTACTACGCCTTTGACAAACCGGGGAAGCAGTGTAATGTACACCTATTGGTGGCTGTACAGTGCATTCTAGTACTCCTTTGGCAAAAAGTGCAGCGTGATACGGAGCTCAGTGTTCGGCCGACCTGCCAATGCCCGCAGCATATCCTCCTCAGTGGACCTGGAAATAAAGAACGTTTAAAAGCAATTAAAGAAATGTCCTAAACACGGTTATGTCACAAAAGTCATAATTAACTATGAAGCATAGTCAAGCAATATCAGCCAGTGCGACAGATTCCCCCATTTTCCGCTTATAACCACAGTGTATCTCAGTACCACTAAAACCAAGCGTATTAATAGTCCAGGGTGGAAATGTCAATTAATGTCTATAGTCACAAACAGGAAGTATTGAATGTAGGTGTGTCGTCACGCCTTCCCACAGTTGTTGACACAGTCACTATACATATTTTTATAGAGCGTAAAGGGCCTAGCACCATCAATCAAATTTTTAATAGAACTGTGTCATAGGGAGGGTTTCATTCAATCCTTTGGGTACCAGAGTCTCCAGCTTGAAGATCCACATCGATTCCTTACGAAGGAGTAACAAGTCTCTATGTCCACCTCTCCGTGGGTTAGGCACATGATCAATGATCATATGCCTAAACTGTGGTAATGTGTGGTTATATTCCAGCCAATGTTTAGCAATCGGTTGGTCTGCTTTTCCCGTCTTCAGAGCCGCTCTTATGGCGCACCGGTGGTTGTTCATACGCTCTCGGTACGTCGTAGATGCTTTACCCACATAGTGCAGTCCACACGGGCACCAGGCCACGTAGACCACATGATCAGAAGTGCAGGTCATTCTGTGTAATATCCTAAATTTCTTCCCAGTTCTTGGATGTGTAAAGGATGTTCCTTGTAGCATCCCACTGCACGTTAAGCAGTTGGCACATTTAAAACAACCAGTCTTCAGTGGTCTATTGAGCCAAGTTTCCCCCACCTTAGACTTTAACGTTATATCCTTAACCATCAAATGGTCCCCAAGATTGCGACCCCTCCTGTAAGCCATCATGGGTTTCTTTCTACCAAAGAAAGGTAGGCTGGCATCCGTGTTCACAATTTCCCATCTGTTGTTAAGAGATTGCTTGATTTGAGGGCTGGTCGTTGTCCAATCTGTTACAAATACCAACTCAGGGAATGAGGGTTTTTTAGAGCCATTTGCTGTGAGAAGCTCCCTTTGTGTTTTCTGTGTGGCTCGAAATTTTTGTTCCTCAATCAGTTCTCTTGTATACCCTCTGGAGGCGAATTGCTCAGCAAGAGTGGAGAGTTGTAGTTCCGCTTGTGCGGGATCAGAATTATTTCTAATCACCCGTAAGAACTGGGAATATAGGACCCCTCGGGACATGTGTGGTGGGTGGTGTGATTGTGCTTGTATTAAACTATTCCGATCTGTGGGTTTTTTATATAGTGTCGTGCCCAGTTTATCTCCCTGTACAAAAATTGTGATGTCCAGAAAATTGACCTGTCTCCTATGACGCTCAAGTGTTAATTTAATAGGGGTATCTAGTTCATTCAAGGCCTGATGAAATCCCCTCAAGTCACACTCTGATCCTTTCCAAACAAGCAGAAGATCATCTATGTAGCGTTTATAGAAAATGATATTACCTTTACTCATAGGCCATAACCACAGCTTCTCAAACTCTTCCATGAACAAGTTTGCAAAAGAAGGAGCCACATTCGAACCCATCGCTGTCCCTGCAATTTGTAGGAAAAATGTGTTGGTATGTGTCTGGGGGCCCTGTCCTAAAAAAGAAGGAGAAGAAGAGGACGAGGAAGGTGCAAAGGTCACGTGCGTAGTAGGGAAGGAGTTGCTAGGTTCAGAGTCCGTGGAGTCTCCTGAACTATCTTGGATTGGATTAAGCAAATTGAGTCTATCGTAAACAAATATAGAACAGACTTGGTGTCCTTTAAAGAAAAGAAGTTATTAGCAGTGAAGGAAGATTATAGGCAGAAGAAAGTCTATAGGTGGCTATTGGGCATCTCAGAATACAACAGAAGGAGAGTAACTCGTAGGTACAAACCATCAACATTAAACACCGTAGATAGTTCAGGAGACTCCACGGACTCTGAACCTAGCAACTCCTTCCCTACTACGCACGTGACCTTTGCACCTTCCTCGTCCTCTTCTTCTCCTTCTTTTTTAGGACAGTGCCCCCAGACACATACCAACACAAGTCCAGGAGGGGAGGGCCCACAAGGAGAGGAGGCAAAAAAACTCACAAAAAAACCACCCCGTCGGGGAGCAAGGAGGATATAGTAGTGAATTTGTCCAGCCACATATTAACCCCTGGGGAAATGTGTTTACTCAATAGGGGCTTTAAATTTGTCCCCACAAATTGGTCAGAGGCATTCGAGCCACATTCGAATCCATCGCTGTCCCTGCAATTTGTAGGAAAAATGTGTCCCCAAACGCAAAATAGTTATGTGTCAAAATGAGATCTAACAATGACACTAAAAACTCAGTCGGAGGAGAGCCATTGTGTGCTATTGTGAGAGAATCTTTACAAGATGCCAAACCCCTATCATGTGGGATCACAGTGTATAGGCTGGACACATCCATTGTAGCTAGAAGGCAACCAGTGGGAATTGTCAATTCCTTGAGCAAGTTAAGTAAATGTGAGGTGTCTCTAATGTATGAGTCCATGGTCTGTACCAAAGGTTGTAGAAAATGATCTATATATTGGGCTACCGGTTGGAATATAGATCCAATTGCTGAGATGATGGGTCTCCCCGGGGGGGCCGTAAGGGACTTATGTATCTTGGGTAAGGTGTAAATAAAAGGGACTTTAGGATGATCCGTTATTAAAAATTGGCTTGTGGGAATATCTATCCATCCAGCCGTCAGAGCCATCATAATGGTGGTATCAAGTATGTTCTTATATTCCTTCGTGGGGTCCCCCTTTAGTTTAACATAAGTCTTGCTATCAGAGAGTTGTGCCTGAATTTCTTTGACATAATAGTCCTTGTCCAAAAGGACTATTGCGCCCCCTTTGTCAGCCTGTCTTATTATCACCTCGTAATTCTTTCTCAAGGTTTTAAGGGCTTCCCTTTCTGTGCTTGTTAGGTTAGAAAAGTACTTGTTATCAGTTTGGTGTATAGATAGGGAATCTTTTGACAACAATTGTGTAAAGGTCGAAATGGCCGGAGCAGTATTTGGAGGGTCAAAAGAGCTCTTTTTTCTGAATACCCCGGGATGGAACATATTTTTATCCTTATAGAAATCTCTAAGTTTGAGATGGCGTTTGAATCTGTGGATATCTTTGTATACATCGAATGCCTCTGACCAATTTGTGGGGACAAATTTAAAGCCCCTATTGAGTAAACACATTTCCCCAGGGGTTAATATGTGGCTGGACAAATTCACTACTATATCCTCCTTGCTCCCCGACGGGGTGGTTTTTTTGTGAGTTTTTTTGCCTCCTCTCCTTGTGGGCCCTCCCCTCCTGGACTTGTGTTGGTATGTGTCTGGGGGCACTGTCCTAAAAAAGAAGGAGAAGAAGAGGACGAGGAAGGTGCAAAGGTCACGTGCGTAGTAGGGAAGGAGTTGCTAGGTTCAGAGTCCGTGGAGTCTCCTGAACTATCTACGGTGTTTAATGTTGATGGTTTGTACCTACGAGTTACTCTCCTTCTGTTGTATTCTGAGATGCCCAATAGCCACCTATAGACTTTCTTCTGCCTATAATCTTCCTTCACTGCTAATAACTTCTTTTCTTTAAAGGACACCAAGTCTGTTCTATATTTGTTTACGATAGACTCAATTTGCTTAATCCAATCCAAGATAGTTCAGGAGACTCCACGGACTCTGAACCTAGCAACTCCTTCCCTACTACGCACGTGACCTTTGCACCTTCCTCGTCCTCTTCTTCTCCTTCTTTTTTAGGACAGGGCCCCCAGACACATACCAACACATTTTTCCTACAAATTGCAGGGACAGCGATGGGTTCGAATGTGGCTCCTTCTTTTGCGAACTTGTTCATGGAAGAGTTTGAGAAACTGTGGTTATGGCCTATGAGTAAAGGTAATATAATTTTCTATAAACGCTACATAGATGATCTTCTGCTTGTTTGGAAAGGATCAGAGTGTGACTTGAGGGGATTTCATCAGGCCTTGAATGAACTAGATACCCCTATTAAATTAACACTTGAGTGTGATAGGAGACAGGTCAATTTTCTGGACATCACAATTTTTGTACAGGGAGATAAACTGGGCACGACCATATATAAAAAACCCACAGATCGGAATAGTTTGATACAAGCACAATCACACCACCCACCACACATGTCCCGAGGGGTCCTATATTCCCAGTTCTTACGGGTGATTAGAAATAATTCTGATCCCGCACAAGCGGAACTACAACTCTCCACACTTGCTGAGCAATTCACCTCCAGAGGGTATACAAGAGAACTGATTGAGGAACAAAAATTTCGAGCCACACAGAAAACCCAAAGGGAGCTTCTCACAGCAAATGGCTCTAAAAAACCCTCAGTCCCTGAGTTGGTATTTGTAACAGATTGGACAACGACCAGCCCTCAAATCAAGCAATCTCTTAACAACAGATGGGAAATTGTGAACACGGATGCCAGCCTACCTTTCTTTGGTAGAAAGAAACCCATGATGGCTTACAGGAGGGGTCGCAATCTTGGGGACCATTTGATGGTTAAGGATATAACGTTAAAGTCTAAGGTGGGGGAAACTTGGCTCAATAGACCACTGAAGACTGGTTGTTTTAAATGTGCCAACTGCTTAACGTGCAGTGGGATGCTACAAGGAAAATCCTTTACACATCCAAGAACTGGGAAGAAATTTAGGATATTACACAGAGTGACCTGCACTTCTGATCATGTGGTCTACGTGGCCTGGTGCCCGTGTGGACTGCACTATGTGGGTAAAGCATCTACGACGTACCGAGAGCGTATGAACAACCACCGGTGCGCCATAAGAGCGGCTCTGAAGACGGGAAAAGCAGACCAACCGATTGCTAAACATTGGCTGGAATATAACCACACATTACCACAGTTTAGGCATATGATCATTGATCATGTGCCTAACCCACGGAGAGGTGGACATAGAGACTTGTTACTCCTTCGTAAGGAATCGATGTGGATCTTCAAGCTGGAGACTCTGGTACCCAAAGGATTGAATGAAACCCTCCCTATGACACAGTTCTATTAAAAATTTGATTGATGGTGCTAGGCCCTTTACGCTCTATAAAAATATGTATAGTGACTGTGTCAACAACTGTGGGAAGGCGTGACGACACACCTACATTCAATACTTCCTGTTTGTGACTATAGACATTAATTGACATTTCCACCCTGGACTATTAATACGCTTGGTTTTAGTGGTACTGAGATACACTGTGGTTATAAGCGGAAAATGGGGGAATCTGTCGCACTGGCTGATATTGCTTGACTATGCTTCATAGTTAATTATGACTTTTGTGACATAACCGTGTTTAGGACATTTCTTTAATTGCTTTTAAACGTTCTTTATTTCCAGGTCCACTGTGGAGGATATGCTGCGGGCATTGGCAGGTCGGCCGAACACTGAGCTCCGTATCACGCTGCACTTTTTGCCAAAGGAGTACTAGAATGCACTGTACAGCCACCAATAGGTGTACATTACACTGCTTCCCCGGTTTGTCAAAGGCGTAGTACCCGTCTGTCTCCCTCCAAGCTCCCTACAAGTATGTCTGCCAGCTGAGATACCCCTACCTGGAATGGTGTTCCTACATTTAGGGCGCATGGGTGCCGATTGGTTCCCTATGCTCCTGACGTGGTCGCCAGAGTAGCATAAGGGGAATTTGCTATTTGCTGTAAGGGGCAGAAACATTACTCGATCCCCAGGCGATATGTGCGGCAATGACAGGAGGAGCCACACCGGCTTGAAGCAGGTGAGGGCTTCCCATTGGCTATCCGCACGGAGGAGAGGAGGAGCTAGATGGACGGCAGGCACGGAAGGTTCAGTGTAGCTGCGGAGAAGCGGCACTGATCAAGCATGACGGGCGCAGTAGCAATCGTAACTGGCAGAGTGTGGCATCTCATGTGATGGCGGAAGCTACAGTGGATGGCGAGATATATACGGTGCAGTCAGCATATCCTCTGGTGGGTCTGTTCTTTTACGCACTGGCTGCACATGTGGCTATGATCAGAGCACAGATGTGGCTTCACGTTATAATGGTGTGGGCTATAGCACACTATTGCACACTAAGGGACACAGGAATATTTTCGGATATATGAAATGTCACAGGGTTTATTATGCACAATGAATATATCAATGTGGTGGTTGTCTACACTCCATATGGGTTTGAATCATCATGCACACCCACTCATGACGTCATACAATGGGTTTTGGCACCAAAGGGGGTTTAAATGGAGGGTTGTTTGTATGTGTTTCACTTCCTGATGACGGCTTAAGTGAATAGCCGAAACGTTGGAATAAATATAATTTTTTGGATTTTGCACCTTTGAAAAGACCTGTGTGTGCGTTTTTTTTTGCTGTATACATGTTCTGCTATAACCAGCACCTAGGCATTAACGTTTGTTTGAGTGCACCAGTATTTGGACTGTATATAGATATATATATATATATATATATATTTCTCTTTTCCTGTCAATTTTTGGGAGAGAAGGATTTGGAGCCCTGTGAGCCACTGAGGATGGGTTCTCTTACTTGGTTCTTCATAGGATCTATCCATTATAGGGTTGTCATTTGTCTAGTTTTTACCTGGGCAGCCCAGTTTTTGGAAGGGCTGTCTGGGTCAAAACTAATTTGGGCAGGTCTATCTGAAATAGACACAGCTATCGGCCAATTGCCACTTCATAGCCCCTCCCCATGACAGTAACATCCAGCCCCACCACTTGCCCCTCCAACCCCCTGTGACACCACTGCCCATCTCCTGCCTGGACTAAGGAGCCGGGAAAGGTGGCAACTCTAATCCTAATCCATTATCATCATCATCATTACCAGGTAAGTGGAAAAAGTAAACACAAGCTTTTCTGTGTGGAATGGCTCATTGGTTTCTAGCACATTTGATGAACTGAATCAGAAACTTGGCTCTCCCTAACGAAAATGTAGAACGGAAATCACTTTTCTGTCATCTTGTACCTTCACAGAAGATTCTACAATTCCGATTATCTGAATCTGCAATGAGTCAAAACCCTGGATGAAGGACAGAGCTACATCTCTCTGATAAATTGGTCTGTAGCCAAATGAACCAGTGAACCAGTTTCTTCAAATCAGGGCAGCGGTTTCAGATGGAACAAACATCATTCCAGTTCTGTACATCAAAATAACATCTGTACATTATCAGAATAGGCAGACTGCACTGGGTCCTGTGTTGTCATATAATCTAATGTGGATTATATAGTTTTTGTATTGTTTAATACAAACTTTCTCCAACTCTGCAGAAGCAGTGGCTGCATAAAAATAATCCTCCAAATAGAATCGCAGTTTATCTGTTTAAATCTGGGTCGATGATCTTTGTCCCTGCAGCTGGAGTTGGAAACAGTAAAGGGCAAAAGCAAAATCCAATACAAATCTCCTCACAGTCTCTGACTGCTCTACAGGGAAACAAACAAAGTTGCTTGAGTTCTGCATGGCTGAGAAGTAAGGAGGAGGCTCCTCCTGCTGTTCATAAGTATGATTGTTTCCCTGCAGAGCAGTTAGGGACCGTCTGACAATTCCTATACACAGCAGTAAATGGAGGGAGAATTTCACTGCACACAGTCAGGTTTCTTATAAAAATGGTACACATTTTTTAATTGAAGTATATTGGAGATAGGTTTCTTTTTCATTAAAGTAAAATCAGTATTTTATTTTTCTTTGCAGTTACATGCCCTTTAATGCAAAATATTTTGTTAATTAAAAATTATGATAAAGTGCCGTACAATGCATGTGATCATTTTCAAGAAATTCTTAACATTGGTTAAACTGCTTGACTAGACTGCACTTAGGGTTGCCACCTGTCCGGTTTTGAACCAGACAGGCCAGATTTTGGGAGGGCTGTCCAGGTCAAAACTACTTGCCTGATTTTCCTAATTTGGAAAACCAGGCAGAATTCCCTAAAATTGTTCTTTGGAGTAATTTACATTTAAACAATATGCATTTCATATAATACAAGCAGAATAGATGTAACAATTTTATTAAATGTTCATTTAAGTCAGAAAGCATTACAAAATAATATTTTTTTAAAAAATATATATTTATTCATGTATTTATAAATACATTAAAAAAAAAAAATAAAGCTATATAGAAAAGGTAAGTATAGAGCTGCATCGCACAGCAAAACAATTCTACATAAAATAATTGTAAAAAAAAATAAGACTGGATCGCTCTTCATTCATGCACTAGATATGGCAGGTATCCATAGTGCAGGGAGATGTCCTTGTCGCGCTGCCACTGTTTAAAGTACTGCACTCTTCCCTTTGCAGTATACTGGCAGGCCTCTTCTCTCTCCTGTTGGGCTTTTCTTTTAAGAGCTTCACTCTCCTCTGGTGGAAGTGGAATAGAAAACTCCAACTGCTCAAGGAGTTCTTCCCAACTGTCTTTAATCCGAGGAGGTGATTTCTGTATTGGTGTCTCATATTGGGCTATTGGAATCAACCTTGGAGCTGATCTTTTCTTCACACCTACACATTTTCCCTTTGGTAGGTTGCTGTGGGCTTTAACTTGACCACACTTTGGTGAAGACGGCTTTGAACGCGGATGTTGTGCTTGTTCTTCAGGTTCTCTGATCTGTTGCCATTGACTTGTAACAATAGTTTTTTTGCCAAGAGCATGAAATGCATTAATTGAATCAAGCATATTTTGCTGAAGTTTGCTGCAATGCTTTTTGGCAAATGGTTGGTCAGTGGAATCATCATTTTTTCTCTCTTTTGTTTCTTCAGAAACACTGCTGACCGGCTTAGGTTTTCTTTTAGTGCCCTTTTTAGTCGTCTTCTCACTCACTGCATTGGCATTTGCATCATCAGTGGGATCATCAGTTTTTCTCTCTCTCTCTTTTGTTTCCTCAGAAACACTGCTGATCGGCCTAGGCTTTTTTTGTGTGTCCTTTTTAGTTTTCTTCTCACTCACTGCATTAGCATTTGTATCATCAGTGGGATCATTGGTTTTTCTCTTTTTCTTTTTTGTTTCCTCAGAAACACTGCTGGCCGGTTTAGGTTTTCTTTTTGTGCCCTTTTTAGTTTTCTTCTCACTCACTGCATTGACCTTTGTATCATCAGACAGTTTAGGGCTCTGCATAATAGGCTCCTCTGTAGATAAGGGCATAGAGGTAACTGAAGTAGCAGATATATCAGGCTTTGGTGGAGTTTGCTTTTCCACAAATTCTTGATTAGATTCTGGTTGGCCACTCTCTGTAATGGAACTCACAGATGGGTTCTGTAACTCGGCATTCTCTGCATTATAATTTTGCTCAGGTATACCACGTGTTTGCATAAAATGTTCATCTTGAAGAGACATGGCTGGTGCAGGGTATGCCTGGTTAACCACAGGATAAGCCATTCCATAGTTGTCATACACATAGGAGACCATGGGAAGAGTCTGCGGCATTTGCTGTTGGTTTAGTGGTTCTCCTGCTGGCAGAAATTGTTGCATGCCATAGCCAACTTGTTCTCTTGCAGCGTTACAGCAACAACAATTGCAACTTGCATCGAAGTCAGTAGAGTAGTTATAATTGTTACAATTGTTATGTTGGTTTAGTGGTTCTCCTGCTGGCAGATATTGTTGCATGCCATAGCCAACTTGTTCTCTTGCAGCGTTACAATAATAACAGTTGCAACTTGCATTGAAGTCAGTAGAGTAGTTATAATTGTTATAGTTATAATCTGGAGAGATAAATGATAACATTTAGGGGCATATTCATCAAGGGTCGAATTTTGAATTGAAAAAACATCAAAATTCGAATTAAAAAAGACCAACTGTAATTAAGTCTAAGTTTTTTGTGGTCGAATAGGTCAGTTTTCGATCGAATATGTCCGTATTCGGCCGAATTCGAATCGCACGAATCGAAGGAATAGCGCATTCGATCGATTTCAATTCAAAGTCCACCTATTGACTCCAAATAGCTTCTAGGAGGTCCCATCACTTTATGTTTTATAAAAACTGTATACAATTTTGGTGCAATTACTATATAAATAAATACAATAATATATATCCAGAATGCTCAGAACCTTGGGTTTTCCGGATAATGGATCTTTTAGTAATTTGAATCTTCTTATATTACGTCTACAATCATGTAAACATTAACTCAATAGGCTGGTTTTGCTTCCAAAAAGGATTCGTTATATCTTAGTTTGGATCAAGTACAAGGTTCTGTCTATTATTACAGAGAAAAAGGAAATCATTTTTAAAAATTTGGATTATTTGGAGATGGCCTTTCTAGATAATGGATTTCCAGATAACAGATCCCACACCCGTACTGTTAGTTTAATGTCACACAGGTTGAGGAGCTGCTGTTCTCCACCTGCATAAAAAACACAGGTAGAGACATATGGAGCAGATGTTGGCGCATAAATGCAAAATTATATATTTTTACACTGAAATGAGTGTATCTGTACACCGGCTGACGCAGTGTCTCTATGTAGAAAAGATGGAGCTGATGAGAGCTGATCTGCTTGTACAAAAGAGAAAAGTCAATCCCCAAGTCCATGTGACATTAGCCTTAGTATAAACCGTCATGGAAGCTGTTACCCTCTTAACAGTCATAAACACAGGTACAAATTGGTCCTACCTTCCATAATAAATAGTTCAGTTGAATGTAGGAATAAAAGATCTTGTTCTAGAAAGTGTTAGTCCTCCTGCTCTCTGGGTCAGGGTGAACTAACTGAAATGTCCCAGCTGCATCTCAGCTAGTTTACTGGTCACTATTATGATGTCATAATGGAACTTATGTGGTCTCCATGGAGATGTGTCCAGCATCTTGTTTACATCTCAGCTAGTTTACTGGTCACTGTTATGAAGTCATAATGGAACTTATGTGGTCTGAATGGAGATGTGTCCAGGTGTATGAATAAATATATATGATCCAGTCTAATCCAGTCCAATCCAGTCCTCGCATTTAAAATGATACTGACACCAGAAATTAAACCTTTTTTACCTCTATCATAACATTGTCTTTGCAAGCTATTTATAATTTTGCTATAAAAGTATTTGCCCAAAGCTTTAACATTACCCATCTGATCCCCCATGTTTGTCGATGAGGGCGCTACCATATTTGTGCAGCAGTAGTCCATTAGCATTAGAAGCTATAACTGACAGGGTGGGAAGTTACAGTCAGGTTGGCAAAACTATCAGGTTTGGGAACTACAAGTAACAATTACTTACAAAAGCAGCTCTATCCGTGAAAAACAATCAACATGACCTATAGGCAATTTTTAATGTACGTTCATATTTCAGTGTCAATTTCACTTTTAGAACCAATGTCCAGGACCGGACAACCTGTCTGGCTTCATTGCCCCGTCCACTGAGTGCAGTCGTGTCACAGCACACGCCACCTCCCGTTACTTAGGCACACGCATGTGCAAAAATAACAGCACTCCAGACTGGACTGGGGTAGGCAGTAGTTAAAGGTACGTACCAGGCGCCCCACAAGCCTTGCGCCCTTGGCACGTGCCTACTCTGCCTACCCCTAGTTCAGGCCAATGCCGATCCTTACCTAAGGGCTCCTGCAATGCCGCCCCCCTCGCCGACTTACCTGTCAGGAGGGGAGGCAGGAACACTAATGGGAAGAGCACAATTGCGCTCTCTTTCATTAGTAAAGCCAAATTTCCGGTTTAAAAACTTGAAATTTGGCTCTTGAAGGTGCAGGAGCGGCTTTTTGCCGCCCCTGTAAACCTCTCCGGTGTTGCCGCCTGAGGTGAGTGTCTCAGCTTGCCTCATTGGCGGCGCGCCCCTGGTTCCGGCCCTGGATCTAGGTGTTTTTCTCTGCAGGTTTTATGGGAAAGTCTTCTAGTGTGTGGAGGACAGGCTACCTGCCAGACTATTAATGATTTTGTGTACATTATTCCTTGTTTTGCTTTTTTGGGGTAGTGGGGTTTGATTGGTAGAGGACAGGATGAACACAGAGAATCATTTAGATGAAAGTGAGGCCAGCATGTCTATTGGGAATTGGTCTAGTTAAGGGAAGTAATTAAGCCTCCAAAATTAGACTTGGCACAAATATTTGACTGTGTTGGTTTCTTTCTTTGTTCTTAAAAAAAAAGGAAAAAAAAACTTTGGTTTATCTGAAACCATGGTGGTAAAAGTGCAAGTTAACACACATACCACACATGCAAGCTAGCAAATACAAGAAGTATGTATGTTTCATACATAGTAATTTAGGTTGCCAAAAATACACATCGAGTTCAAACTTTTTGTTTAAATGAAATCTGCCTTTCTGCTATCTGGTCCTATTCTCAAGGTCCATTTCAATTATGGATTTGCCTAACACAGTCCCATTAAGGGTATAATTGGCTTGAATATTTTTACATCCCAGGTTATCGAAATTGAATCTCATTTGCCACTTAGCTGCCCAGATTGCCAGTTTGTCAAGATCATGTTGCAAGGATGCCACATCCTGGATGGAATTAATTGGGCTGGATAGTTTTGTGTCATCTGCAAAAATTGATACATTACTTACAACACCCTCCCCTAAGTCATTAATGAAAAAGTTAAAGAAAAGTGGACCCAATACAGAGTCCAGAAGGGACCTCACTCAGAAACTTACTCCAAGTAGAGAATGTACCATTAACAACCACCGTCTGTGCCCGATCCTGTAACCAGTTTCCTATACATGTGCAAACGACTTCATCAAGTCCAACAGACCTTAGTTTAGAAAGCAGTCATTTGTGGGGCACGGTATCAAATGCTTTGGCAAAATCCAAATCTATTACCCCCCCACTGTCCATCATAAAAAGCAATCAAATTTGTCTGATATGACCTATCCTTCATAAAGCCATGCTGATTGCTGCTCATAATGCCATTCTCCAGAACATAACCTTTAATGTGATCACAATTGTGAACAAACTTTCAAATAACTTGATCACCACAAACATCATTTTATGGGCCTATAATTGCATTATACGTGTGGTCTTTGTTTCATTTGCTACTTTCTGTGTATCGGGTGTTTTCCAAGCACTTAATTACAGATGTGGCTTAAGTATCAGTTAAACTGAAGCATTACAGTATTTTTTAAAAACAGTATTTATTTATGAAATGTGCTTGGCATTATTATTATTATTCGCCATTTTGCTGAAAGAAAACTCATGTGTATTAGTCACAGCCATGTTCCAGCTAAGGTATGACTGTACCCTCTATAGATACACCCAGGTCGCACCCAGTGGGTGACTGGACCGGTTGACACCCTAAAAATAAGGATGAGTTGACATGCCTACCTGGAAAAATATCTTCCTCAAGCCTTATTCTTCAGGCCAATCTAGAGTCACCACAGGGACCAGTTATAGCCTTGTTCATACTGAATACTATGATAGATATGAGTCCTTTATGACCTCCTAGGCAGTGTATAAATTCCAAAAAAGAGGTGCAATGCACCCCTTCTCTGCACTCTGAATGTTGCCTTCTTGTCGTTCAAAACATCCTTAAGCTCTATATGTAGATGTCCCCTCTTTCTTCCTTCAACTACTAGTTTGTGCGTCATTTAGACATGGAAATTATGGATTGGTTGAAGACAGCCCACAATGTGGCCCTGACCTCACCATCTGCCTTATAGCCTGCACCCTTTTACACTGAGGTGTGCACCTTGTTTCCCTTGGTGCCCTTGTATTTGTGCCCTATAGTTTATCTCCTTGATGAGAAAAATGAAACTCAGGGCCATACATTTTAACTTTTCTCACTAAAGGGGCATTATTATAAAGCGATATTTACAAAGTTAAGTTGGGTTGAAGAAAAGAACTTTAAGTTCAACCCCTCCAAATGAAACCCAGTGTCCATACACACACTGACCCCTCCATCAACTCCTATCAGCAGAAAACTGTACCGGCCCAGGGTTCTGCCAAGGAGCAATGTGGAGCAATTGTCTTCCTGCTTCTTGTTTCTTCTCGAGGCTGTGCATGCTCAGTACAGCGAAAAGCCAAACTTTAATGTAAAAGCCAACTTTTTCATTCTACTGCACATGTATCTGCCCCAGGAGACAAAGGCTCTGTGGTGCTCGCTGGTAGAACCCCAGGTCGATGCAGTTTTCTGCTGATAGAAGAACAGGTCCGGTGGGTCAGGTAAGTAAATGTAACTACTTGGGGGTGCCTAACATTTGGCACCCCCACTTTCCTACTGGGCAGATTTGATGATTATAAATCAAGGTAAATGCAAGATCATATATATATATATATATATATTTCTCTTTTCCTGTCCCTTTTAGTGAGAGAAGGATTTGGAGCCCTGTGAGCCACTGAGGATGGGTTCTGCCTATCCTCTTACGTGGTTCTTCATAGGATCTATCCATTATAGGGTTGTCATTTGTCTAGTTTTTACCTGGGCAGCCCAGTTTTTGGAAGGGCTGTCTGGGTCAAAACTAATTTGGGCAGGTCTATCTGAGATTGACACAGCTATCGGCCAATTGCCACTTCATAGCCCCTCCCCATTACAGCAACATCCAGCCCCACCACTTGCCCCTCCAACCCCCTGTGACATCACTGCCCATCTCCTGCCTGGACTAAGGAGACGGGAAAGGTGGCAACTCTAATCCTAATCCATTATCATCACCAGGTAAGTGGAAAAAGTAAACACAAGCTTTTCTGTGTGGAATGGCTCATTGGTTTCTAGCACATTTGATGAACTGAATCAGAAACTTGGCTCTCCCTAACAAAAATGTAGAACGGAAATCACTTTTCTGGCATCTTGTACCTTCACAGCAGATTCTACAATTCCGATCATCTGAATCTGCAATGAGTCAAAACCCTGGATGAAGGACAGAGCTTCATGTCTCTGATAAATTGGTCTGTAGCCAAATGAACCAGTGAACCAGTGTCTTCAAATCAGGGCAGCGGTTTCAGATGGAACAAACATCATTCCAGTTCTGTACATCAAAATAACATCTGTACATTATCAGAATAGGCAGACTGCACTGGGTCCTGTGTTGTCATTTAATCTAATGTGGATTTTATAGTGTTTGTATTGTTTAATACAAACTTTCTCCAACTCTGCAGAACCAGTGGCTGCAGAAAAATAATCCTCCAAATAGAATCGCAGTTTATCTGTTTAAATCTGGGTCGATGATCTTTGTCCCTGCAGCTGGAGTTGGAAACAGTAAAGGGCAAAAGCAAAATCCAATACAAATCTCCTCACAGTCTCTGACTGCTCTACAGGGAAACAAACAAAGTTGCTTGAGTTCTGCATGGCTGAGAAGTAAGGCGGAGGCTCCTCCTGCTGTTCATAAGTATGATTGTTTCCCTGCAGAGCAGTTAGGGACCGTCTGACAATTCCTATCCACAGCAGTAAATAAAGGGAGAATTTCACTGCACACAGTCAGGTTTCTTATAAAAATGGTACACATATATTGGAGATAGGTTTCTTTTTCATTAAAGTAAAAATTGTATTTTATTTTTTTTGCATTTACATACCCTTTAATGCAAAATATTTTGGTAATCAAAAAATATGATAAAGTGCTGTACAATGCATGTGATAATTTTCAAGAAATTCTTAACATTGGTTAAACTGCTTGTTACACTACACTTTGGGTTGCCACCTGTCCGGTTTTGAACCAGACAGGCCAGATTTTGGGAGGGCTGTCCAGGTCAAAACTGCCTGTCTGATATTCCTAATTTGGAAAACCAGGCAGAATTCCCTAAAATTGTTCTTTGGAGTAATTTACATTTAAACAATATGCATTTCATATAATACAAGCAGAATAGATGTAACAATTTTATTAAATGTTCATTTAAGTCAGAAAGCATTACAAAATAATATTTTTTAAAAAAATATATATTTATTCATGTATTTACAAATAAATTTTTAAAAAAAATAAAGCTATATAGAAAAGGTAAGTATAGAGCTGCATCGCACAGCAAAACAATTCTACATAAAATAATTGTATAAAAAAATAAGACTGGATCGCTCATCATTCATGCACTAGATATGGCAGGTATCCATAGTGCAGGGAGATGTCCTTGTCGCGCTGCCACTGTTTAAAGTACTGCACTCTTCCCTTTGCAGTATACTGGCAGGCCTCTTCTCTCTCCTGTTGGGCTTTTCTTTTAAGAGCTTCACTCTCCTCTGGTGGAAGTGGAATAGAAAACTCCAACTGCTCAAGGAGTTCTTCCCAACTGTCTTTAATCCGAGGAGGTGATTTCTGTATTGGTGTCTCATATTGGGCTATTGGGATCAACCTTGGAGCTGATCTTTTCTTCACACCTACACATTTTCCCTTTGGTAGGTTGCTGTGGGCTTTAACTTGACCACACTTTGGTGAAGACGGCTTTGAACGCTGATGTTGTGCTTGTTCTTCAGGTTCTCTGATCTGTTGCCGTTGACTTGTGACAATAGGTTTTTTGCCAAGAGCATGAAATGCATTGATTGAATCAAGCATATTTTGATGAAGTTTGCTGCAATGCTTTTTGGCAAATGGTTGGTCAGTGGGATCATCATTTTTTCTCTCTTTTGTTTCCTCAGAAACACTGCTGACCGGCTTAGGTTTTCTTTTAGTGCCCTTTTTAGTCGTCTTCTCACTCACTGCATTAGCATTTGTATCATCAGTGGGATCATCCGTTTTTCTCTTTTTCTTTTTTGTTTCCTCAGAAACACTGCTGGCCGGCTTAGGTTTTCTTTTTGTGCCCTTTTTAGTTTTCTTCTCACTCACTGCATTGGCCTTTGTATCATCAGACAGTTTAGGGCTCTGCATAATAGGCTCCTCTGTAGATAAGGGCATAGAGGTAACTGAAGTAGCAGATATATCAGGCTTTGGTGGAGTTTTCTTCTCCACAAATTCTTGATAAGATACTGGTTGGCCACTCTCTGTAATGGAACTCACAGATGGGTTCTGTAACTCGGCATTCTCTGCATTATAATTTTGCTCAGGTATACCAGGTGTTTGCATAAAATGTTCATCTTGAAGAGACATGGCTGGTGCAGGGTATGCCTGGTTAACCACAGGATAAGCCATTCCATAGTTGTCATACACATAGGAGACCATGGGAAGAGTCTGTGGCATTTGCTGTTGGTTTAGTGGTTCTCCTGCTGGCAGAAATTGTTGCATGCCATAGCCAACTTGTTCTCTTGCAGCGTTACAGCAACAACAATTGCAACTTGCATCGAAGTCAGTAGAGTAGTTATAATTGTTACAATTGTTATGTTGGTTTAGTGGTTCTCCTGCTGGCAGATATTGTTGCATGCCATAGCCAACTTGTTCTCTTGCAGCGTTACAATAATAACAGTTGCAACTTGCATTGAAGTCAGTAGAGTAGTTATAATTGTTATAGTTATAATCTGGAGGGATAAATGATAACATTTAGGGGCATATTCATCAACGGTCGAATTTTGAATTGAAAAAACATCAAAATTCGAATTAAAAAAGACCAACTGTAATTAAGTCTAAGTTTTTTGTGGTCGAATAGGTCAGTTTTCGATCGAATATGTCCGTATTCGGCCGAATTCGAATCGCACGAATCGAAGGAATAGCGCATTCGATCGAATTCAATTCAAAGTCCACCAATTGACTCCAAATAGCTTCTAGGAGGTCCCATCACTTTATGTTTTATAAAAACTGTATACAATTTTGGTGCAATTACTATATAAATAAATACAATAATATATATCCAGAATGCCCAGAACCTTGAGTTTTCCGGATAATGGATCTTTTAGTAATTTGGATCTTATATTACGTCTACAATCATGTAAACATTAACTCAATAGGCTGGTTTTGCTTCCAAAAAGGATTCGTTATATCTTAGTTTAGATCAAGTACAAGGTTCTGTCTATTATTACAGAGAAAAAGGAAATCATTTTAAAAAATTTGGATTATTTGGAGATGGCCTTTCTAGATAATGGATTTCCAGATAACAGATCCCACACCTGTACTGTTAGTTTAACGTCACACAGGTTGAGGAGCTGCTGTTCTCCACCTGCATAAAAAACACAGGCAGAGACATATGGAGCAGATGTTGGAGCATAATTGCAAAAGTATATATTTTTACACTGAAATGAGTGTATCTGTACACAGGCTGATGCAGTGTCTCTATGTAGAAAAGATGGAGCTGATGAGAGCGGATCTGCTTGTACAAAAGAGAAAAGCCAATCCCCAAGTCCATGTGACATTAGGCGTAGTATAAACCGTCATGGAAGCTGTTACCCTCTTAACATTCATGAACACAGGTACAAATTGGTCCTACCTTCCATAATAAATAGTTCAGTTGAATGTAGGAATAAAAGATCTCGTTCTAGAAAGTGTTAGTCCTCCTGTTCTCTGGGTCAGGGTGAACTAACTGAAATGTCCCAGCTGCATCTCAGCTAGTTTACTGGTCACTATTATGATGTCATAATGGAACTTATGTGGTCTCCATGGAGATGTGTCCAGTATCTTGTTTACATCTCAGCTAGTTTACTGGTCACTCTTATGATGCCATAATGGAACTTATGTGGTCTGAATGTAGATGTGTCCAGGTGTATGAATAAATATATATGATCCAGTCTAATCCAGTCCAATCAAGTCCTCGCATTTAAAATGATACTGACACCAGAAATGAAACCTTTTTTACCTCTATCATAACATTGTCTTTGCAAGCTATTTATAATTTTGCTATAAAAGTATTTGCCCAAAGCTTTAACATTACCCATCAGATCCCCCATGTTCGTCGATGAGGGCGCTACCATATTTGTGCAGCAGTAGTCCATTAGCATTAGAAGCTATAACTGACAGGGTGGGAAGTTACAGTCAGGTTGGCAAAACTATCAGGTTTGGGAACTACAAGTAACATCTACTTACAAAAGCAGCTCTATCCGTGAAAAACAATCAACATGACCTATAGGCAATTTTTACGTTTATGTACATTCATTTTTCAGTGTCAATTTCACTTTTAGAACCAATGCCCTGTCTGGCTTCATTGCCCCGTCCACTGAGTGCAGTCGTGTCACAGCACACGCCACCAAAAATAAAAGGACTCCAGACTGGACTGGGGTAGGCAGTAGTTAAAGGTACGTACCAGGTGCCCCACAAGCCTTGCGCCCTTGGCACGTGCCTACTCTGCCTACCCCTAGTTCAGGCCAATGCCGATCCTTACCTAAGGGCTCCTGCAATGCCACCCCCCTCGCCGACTTACCTGTCAGGAGGGGAGGCAGGAACACTAATGCGAAGAGCACAATTGCGATCTCTCGCATTAGTAAAGCCAAATTTCCAGTTTAAAAACTTGAAATTTGGCTCTTGAAGGTGCAGGAGCGGCTTTTTGCCGCCCCTGTAAACCTCTCCGGTGTTGCCGCCTGAGGTGAGTGTCTCAGCTTGCCTCATTGGCGGCGCGCCCCTGGTTCCGGCCCTGGATCTAGGTGTTTTTCTCTGCAGGTTTTATGGGAAAGTTCTCTAGTGTGTGGAGGACAGGCTACCTGCCAGACTATTAATGATTTTGTGTACATTATTCCTTGTTTTGATTTTTTGGGGAAGTGGGGTTTGATTGGTAGAGGACAGGATGAACACAGAGAATCATTTAGATGAAAGTGAGGCCAGCATGTCTATTAGGAATTGGTCTAGTTAAGGGAAGTAATTAAGCCTCCAAAATTAGACTTGGCACAAATATTTGACTGTGTTGGTTTCCTTCTTTGTTCTTAAAAAAAAAGGAAAAAAAAACTTTGGTTTATCTGAAACCATGGTGGTAAAAGTGCAAGTTAACACACATACCACACATGCAAGCTAGCACATACAAGAAGTATGTATGTTTCATACATAGTAATTTAGGTTGCCAAAAAATACACATTGAGTTCAAACTTTTTGTTTAAATGAAATCTGCCTTACTGCTATCTGGTCCTATTCCCAAGGTCCATTTCAATAATGGATTTGCCTAACACAGTCCCACAGACCTTAGTTTAGAAAGCAGTCATTTGTGGGGCACAGTATCAAACGCCCCCCACTTTCCATCATAAAAAGCAATCACATTTGTCTGATATGACCTATCCTTCATAAAGCCATGCTGATTGCTGCTCATAATGCCATTCTCCAGAACATAACCTTTAATGTGATCACAATTGTGAACAAACTTTCAAATAACTTGATCACCACAAACATCATTTTATGGGCCTATAATTGCATTATACGTGTGGTCTTTGTTTCATTTGCTACTTTCTGTGTATCGGGTGTTTTCCAAGCACTTAATTACAGTTGTGGCTTAAGTATCGGTTAAACTGAAGCATTACAGTATTTTTTAAAAACAGTATTTGTGCCTATTTATTCGCCATTTTGCTGAAAGAAAACTCATGTGTAGAAGATGTGTTCTAATCACTCACTATATTAAATGCAAGCGGATCTCATTTATGACGAGAAATTAATTGAGTTATGAATGGGGTGTTAGTAGGAGGGACTATCAGTGCAAATCAGTGGGCACAGATGTCAACCAAGTTTTATTACAACCAAATGTGTATTAGTCACAGCCATGTTCCAGCTAAGGTATGACTGTATCCTCTATAGATACACCCAGGTCGCACCCAGTGGGTGACTGGACTGTTACTGTGGGTGACAGGGTGAGAGGGGTGCAAATCAGGATGACACCCTAAAAATAAGGATGAGTTGACATGCCTACCTGGAAAAATATATTCCTCAAGCCTTATTCTTCAGGCCAATCTAGAGTCACCACAGGGACCAGTTATAACCTTGTTCATACTGAATACTATGATAGATATGAGTCCTTTATGACCTCCTAGGCAGTGTATAAATTCCAAAAAGAGGTGCAATGCACCCCTTCTCTGCACTCTGAATGTTGCCTTCCTGTCGTTCAAAAGATCCTTAAGCTCTATATGTAAGAGGGGTGGCATGTAGATGTCCCCTCTTTCCTCCTTCAACTACTAGTTTGTGCGTCATTTAGACATGGAAATTAGGGATTGGTTGAAGACAGCCCACAATGTGGCCCTGACTAGGGATGGGCCCTGACTGGGGATGGGCCCTGACCTCACCATCTGCCTTATAGCCTGCACCCTTTTACACTGAGGTGTGCACCTTGTTTCCCTTGGTACCCTTGTATTTGTGCCCTATAGTTTATCTCCTTGATGTAATAAATGAAACTCAGGGTCATACCTTTTAACTTTTTCTCACTAAAGGGACATTATTATAAAGCGCTAATTACAAAGTTAAGTTGGGTTGAAAAAAAGACCTTTAAGTTCAACCCCTCCAAATGAAACCCAGTGTCCATACACACACTGACCCCTCCATCAACTCCTATCAGCAGAAAACTGTACCGGCCCGGGGTTCTGCCAACGAGCAATGTGGAGCAATTGTCTTCCTGCTTCTTGTTTCTTCTCGAGGCTGTGCATGCTCAGTACAGCGAAAAGCCAAACTTTAATGTGAAAGCCTCAACAGTCTGAGACACCAGAGAACAGACAGGGACAGACAAACATTGCTTTCAATAGCAATACATATACAAATAACTCAACAGACAAATTGTAATGAATATATATTGCAAAGTTGTTTAGAATGTTTTCTTTTATTAGGTAAAAAAAATATTTTTTCCATTGAAATGCTCCATTCCATTTACCAGTTTAATTGCACCTCTCTGAACTCTCTCCAGCTCATTTATATCCTTTTTAAGGACCAGAGTCCAAAACTGCACTGCATACTCCAGATGAGGCCTCACCAGGGACCTATAAAGAGGCATAATTATGTTTTCATCCCTTGAGTTAATGCCCTTTTTTATGCAAGACAGAATTTTATTTGCTTTAGTGACCTGAAATAGTGTATTACTCACATTTATATTTTTTTCTACCAAAGTGCATAACCGTGCATTTATCAACATTGAACCTCATTTGCCAGTTTGCTGCCCAGTTTTCTAATGTAGTCAAATCACTCTGCAGCATCCTGCTTGGACCTTATCATTTTACATAATTTAGTATCATCAGCAAAAAATAGAAATAGTACTTACAATGCCCACCTCCAGGTCATTAATAATCAAGTTAAGATGCAATTGACCAAAGACAGACCCCTGTTGTACTCCACTAACAATACTGGTCCAATTAGAAAATGTTCCATTTACCACCTATCTTTGTAGTCTATATTTCAGCCTGTTGTCTATCCAAGTACAAATACTATGTTCCAGGCCAATATTCCTTCATTTAACCAGAATCCTTCTGTGTGGTACTGCATCAAATGTTTTAGCAAAGACTAAGTAGATTACATCCACTGCCATCTTAGGTTCCTGCTCACTTCCTCATAAAAGGCAATTCATTTAGTTTGGCTGTATAAAATCGGTATAAAACCATGCTGGCACAAACTCACAGTATTGTGATTTGCAGTGTAATTAAGTATCTCAAGTCAAGTATCTTCGAAAACCTTTTCTTCCATTGATGTCAGACTAACAGGCCTATAGTTTTGAGCCTGAGAATGGGATCCCTTTTTGAATAGCGGCACCACACTAGCAATTCGCCAGTCTCTGGGCACAATGCCAGATGTCAATGAATCCTGAAAAATTAATTAAAAGGACTTGGCAATCACAGAGTTAAGCCCATTTAATATCCTGGGATGATTAGACCTTTGTTCTATACTCTTTTGATTTTTCTCTTGTGTGAACTATGCACCTGTAGTAGTAATATTAGAATTGGGACTTTTAAGAAAGAAACCTTCATTACCTGGTTCCTCGGTTGTGTAGAGAGATTAAAGATAACAGTTTGGATTAATTTTACTCCTTGGTGCAATACCCTTTTCTGTCTCAATTTTACCTTTCATAAATGATTTGAATTGCGATGTCTTTCCTTTCTCACAAGGGAAATATACTGATATTTATTAAGCCACATTTTGAAGACATTTTCCTTCTGTATATAACCCTGTTTCCTAGTTAATATATTGCAGAGATGCCCTTTTAATGAAATGAGAAATATCAAATTAATCTGACGTTTTAAACAGATTATTTAATTTAGTGGGAAACTCAATTAAGTAGGAACTTGGAATCTGGGATGGCAGTGGATGTGCTCTACTTAGATTTTGCTAAAGCATTTGATAAAGTACCGCACAGAAGGCTACTGATTAAATTAAGTATTATTAGCCTGGAACATGAGAACCAGAGGACACCTTTTTAGACTTGAAGAACAGAACTTTAATGTGAAGCAGCGTAAATGATGAGGGCAATGAGGACGTGGAATGCCCTGCATATAAATTTCACCTGTCAATGACCTGTCTCTGCTATAAACAGTATAGTAAAACTCTTCTTGATTTTTTTGCTACTGAGAAAGAAGGAAATTATGTGATTCACAATTCACATACAATCTGTGGAACATTCCAGGACACAATCCCTAGATTCCCGACAGTCACCCTCCTCTGAAAAATGTTCTAATTTGTATTACCATTTAATGTTTAAGCTAAGCATATAAGCATATATATAGTTAAAGCCATAATATTTAAATATGTGATGTTTAAATAAGCGATCTAAGGCTGCTCATTGTCCAACTTATAGTTTTCTAGAGTGTTAGTGGGTGCTGGGAGAGGGAGTTGTAGCTCACCTACAGCTGAGGCTATAGTCTGCATCAACTGAGAAACTGTCTTGGAAGGGAAACATGTTGCAACTCCACACAGCAATGGTATTACTGTTATTAATATTGTCTCTGAGGCTTTTTACATTAATTCCAATTTTCATTCCTTTATGAGTGTCGTTGCTTCCTGTTCTGCACAGCCACACAATAGTCCTCTGCTGAACAATTATCTGTTGTAAAAGAGAAAAGACTGTTAATATTTCTATTATGAACATTTATGGCCCATGCAGCAAAGTATTGTGGTTGTATTAATTATGGCAAGTCTCCCACGGAGATTTCAGCAAAGACTATCAATCTTTTCCCAATAGCTTAAATAAACAGCATGCAACATTAGAATCAGTGGAGAAAGGTTTTAGAAATCCCAGCCAGGCATCCATTTATTAATTCACAGAATAAAAATTAGCACTGCATTAAATGGAATTCTCAGAGCCAATAATTCCGATTTGATAGCCCTTATTCCAGGCTTTGTCTTGTGCATGATGCTAATTACACATTTTGTGAACATGTTTTTTTTTTTTCAAGTATTCTTTTATTCAACAAAAGGCAAATTGACATATCAGTACATATCAAGTAGACACGTGTGACCAAAAATATACAGTCCACATAGTATATGCAAGCAGGTATACAAATAAAACAATACAGTCATCAAGGACAGGTTTGAATCAAAGCAATCACTGAACATTGGGGTTAGGATATACCTCAAGCCATCTCTCCCAGATTTTCTCAAATTTAGTTGATGAGCCACGCGCTTCATAAGTGAGTTTGATAAGTGGTAAGGTGCGGTTGACCAAAGCAATCCAATACTGAACTGAGGGAGGTGCAGGCTGAAGCCAATGAAGTATGATGGCTTTTTTAGCATAGAATAGCAAAGTACGATACAAAATTCTAACATGGGTTTGTGGAACCATATCATCCACGACTCCCAAAAGACAGGCTTCAGGAGAGAGGACTTGAGGCAACTCCAGGTTATCGCTCAAACATCGCTCAAACGCCAAAATTGAACAATCTTGGTGCAGGACCACAAAATATGTAAAAAGTCTGCGAACTGGTCTTGGCACCTGGGACAAGCTGGAGATTTATCTGGAAATATATTATGCAATCTGAGGGGTGTAAAATAATAAAGGTGAAGAACTTTAAAATTAATTAACCTATCTCAAGTAGAAATAAGAAAGCTATAGCTAGAAGCAGTGGCTTCCTCCCATATATCATCACTTATCACAGGTAGTATTGATTGCCATTTATGGCGGGCAGAGTCAAATGGAGAAGGTCCAAGGTCCTGAAAAGCTTTGTATAAGTTAGTCACTAGCTGTCTCGTACTTTCTACCCTAAGAATATCTTCAAACTGAAAAGTATGATAAGTAATTGGACCCGGACCAAACTGGGCTCTACAAGCTTGTTGCAGTTGCATAAACCGGAACACATTCAAACTCATAGGAGCCACAAAATCTTGTAGTTGCTGAAAAGTTGGAAATGACCCATGTTGCAACAGGTCTCCAAGGGTTTTAATGTTACGAATGGGCCAATATATAAAATCCGGCAGATGTCGAAGGTGGGGAAGATGGGAATTGCCCCACAGAGGGGTGTATGGAGGTGAACATGCTTTAATAATTTATAGTCATTTCCCTTTTGCTCAGTCTCTTATGGACTAAATTTGGCTTTTTGGCATCTTCTTTATAATCAAGGTTGTTGCCTTGTGATAGAGTTAAATGTTTCCCTATATATTTTTATTTAAATAACTCTGGTGACAAGTAGTGATGTATGAAATGCTGACAGTGAAAGGTAGGACTGGATTTCTCCCTTCTGATGAGAGTGCTGCTGACTGTAAAGATAACAATAAATTGTAGCACTGGAACACAATTACAAATATCTTTAAAACCATTGGATTTTATGTATGTTGGAAAGTTGATTAGAATTACATTGTAGCACTATTTTACAAATAGGGTTCTCTCTGGTACCTTCCATGTTCTTACCCAACTTGAACAAGTCGCAACTCCCACTAGAGCACGTGTCACATAGGTTGGTCAGGGTTAACCACATTGAATCACACGAACAAACTTAGTAAGTTAGGTTGAAAAAGACACACGTCCATCAAGCTCAAACTTTTAAGTCTATATATAACCTGCCTAACTTCTAATTGATCCTGAGTAAGGCAGAAAAATTCCTTCTTGACTCCAAGATGGCAATCAGACTAGTCCCTGGATCAACTTGTACTATGAGCTATCTTCCATAACCCTGTATTCCCTCACTTGCTAAAAAGCCATCCAACACCTTCTTAACACTATCTAATTTATCAGCCTGTACAACTGATTCAGGGAGAGAATTCTGCATGTTCACAGATCAAACTGTAAAAAACCTTTTCTTTTAATTGGAATGGGGGCCCTTGTGTCAGCTGGAAGGACCTACTGGTAAATAAAGCATTCTTGAAGTTATTAAATGATCCCCTTATATATTTATACATAGTTATCATAACTCCCCTTAAGCGTCTCTTCTACATCATAAACAATTCTGCCTTGGTCAGTCTTTCTTCATAACTGAAACTTTTCATACCATTTATCAGCTTAGTTGTCCTTCTCTGGACCCTTTCTAATTCAATAATATCCCATTTGAGCAATGGAGACCAAAAGTGCATATTTTAGATGGGGCCTTACCAGAGCTCTGTAAATTGGAAGAATAGACCCCCTCTTCCCGCGAATCTATGCCCCTTTTAGTACAGCTCAGAACTTTGCCTTTGCAGCTGCTGACTGGCATTGCTTACTAGATCCAAGTATGTACAAGGACTCCAATGTTATTGTCCATTATGGATTTGCCTAGTGCAGTCCCATTAAGGGCATGACCAGTGTATGCCTTTACATTTATCAACATCTCAGCCATCCAGATTGCCAGTTTGTCAATATCCTGCTGCAAGGATGTCAAATCCTGGATGCAATTAATTGGGCTGCATAGTTTTGTGCAAACACTGATACATTACTTACAATATTCTCCCTTAAGTATTTAATGAGCAAGTTAAATAAAAGTGGACCAAATACAGAATTCTGAGGGACCCCACTAAGAACTTGATCTCACAATATCTTGCAACCAAATTGTGGCAAACTGGAGGCTTGAACACGTAACTTTTGGGGGGATTAGTCAATGGTGAGCAGGCAGCATAGGAAAAAGGAACATAAAGACAGGGACACACAGGTTCTTCAAGGAAAACACACGTTTATTTTCCCACTTTGCACAAACACAGTGTATTGTCCACAGACACAGGGGTGACCATTTTATCATTCAAACAAATAATAAAATAAAAACCTAGCCCATTGGGCACTACCTTCACACCTTGAAGCAGTCCCTGACTAGGCTGGGCCCCTTGTGGACTACCAGCAAACAAAACAATTGTTTTGGCTCACCCCTGTACTCACAGTCTTGGAGTGAACGCTTTAGCCTCCTGGCTTTTCTCCAATGTCCCACACAGACAACAAAACTGGCTCTTAGTCACAGCCATTGGCTCCCTCTGCTTCATGCAGGATCAGGCGGCACTCCCAGCTCCTCTGGAAGTTCCTAACACAGCCAGGTCTCCTACCTGCTGTGCCCTGATGAGAGACACACTCTCCCATTCTAATTAACTTTAAATAGCCTTTCCACAGGACAGCTTTCCTGTGGAAGGTGAACTCCAATCTCTGGACTGGCTCTATGGAATGGAGTCCCTGGCTAATGAAATCTTTAAACAGAGCACTGATTCTCTGTTTAATAACTCCCTTCCTGGAGCCTCTTTCAGTACCTGGGGCGAAATTAAAGGCTAGAGTGACCTTTTTCCTCCTTTTCCTAGTCACTCTACCACACAAATAATAATTCTTTATTTGCTGAATCTTACACATTCTCTTTGGTGGTATTGTTCAGATGGTACAATAATCGGGAATTTCACTGATACTTCAGCCAATGTAATTTACTTAATGGTGCAGGCATAGCAGTTACAGACACCCAGAGGTAGTATTCACTTGTAGGTGAACTAGTCCCTAACATTTACTTCTTACCCCAGGAATCTTCTATTTCTGAGACTGGGTTATTTATCAAAGGTCAGGTTTTAGAGGTTTTTTTATACTGCGAATGAACACTAATGAACTGACAACTTTCCTATATAAGAAAAAGCTAGAATGTGAAAAACCAGATTCCCCATGAAAAAAACTCAATCGCTTCAATCATTCACGTTTTTGGGCAAAACCCTCCGAAAAAAACCTCAAACATCAAGCAGGCTGTTAACATCTTCACATGGTTCAAGGGACCTCTACCATTGACTCCTACATGACCTCAACAGGTTTTAGATGGTGTATTTTCATATTCAAGCTATTTCCAGGGTCAGGGTATAATGAATCTCAAAAATTCGAGTTTTCAAGAAAACCTGAAACATTAAATTTTTTTAACCCGAAAATGTGAGTTTTGTCCAAAAAATACAAATCGAAAACTCACATTTTCATGGAAAACACAACTCGAACCTTAATAAATCTGGCCCTAACTGTTTGAGTTCTTATATGGGGGGTTATACCTAGGATATTAATCATTCTAGTCCGTTCAGTGGAGCCTCAGGCTGCTCAACTAGCTATCCTAATCTGGTCTCTCATTATTACTGATATTACAGATATTTTCTGATGCTGACTTCTCCTACTGAGTCCTACCTTCACCCCAGACACTTGGCACCAAGTACCCCCTCCAGCAAGTGGGTATCCACAAAAAGAAGCCAAGCACATAGTGAATTTCATTTCTATAGATTAGGGAACCATGACAACCCTTGCCAACTACTAAAGTAGCAGGGAAATCCTTTGACTTGGAATGGGAAACAACTCTCACTGCTAACTGTAAAACAAGGCCAGTTCTTAGCTTTTTTACTGTTTTGGGGACTGCCTGAAGAAAAGGGACAGCATATAGGCATGCTTTCATGCAGTCTCACAATAATGCTCCTGGCCTCCTCATTGCACCAGATGCAGATACACAGAGAGATATTCAGTGCTGAGAGTGTCCAGTAAGAGTGAAGCAGTCAGCATGCAGACAGGAATTCCCAGCAGAGCTATATAAACAAAACATGAGTGTTGAGTGTATATTCTTAGGAATTATCTCACTTTTCAAAATAACTTTCTGCAAATGTCTTTAAAACCATCAATAAAAACAAGATGCTTAAAATATATATTCTGACAACACCATCACTAGTTTTAAATCCAGTGTCAGTTGGGAAATGTACTCTATTACATGGGTTTTGACATGTTATTGAGTGATTTAACCTGGTATGACAATGTAAACACACAAGAAAGATATCTCTAAATCATAGTCATCCACTAGAATCACAAAGGTCAGCAAGTGAATGTGAAATATATTGAAGATAATGAAGTGTCATGGCTGAGTTACCTGGATTTGTGAGGAAGATCATTGTGAGTCAAGAAAAATACACTGGATACCTGATTATGTTGATTCATAATAAACCACAGAAATAAGGTGATAGAAACTACAAATAATTTAAGGGAGTGGCTCAGACAAAAAAAGTGTATGATGTGTGGGCATAGTGTAAGCCCAGGGTAAGGAAAACTCAAGTTTAGTCTAATCTTTTTCTTTGGTTGGTATGATTCTTATCCTAGATTCTGTAGTTTCCAGACTGAGCATCCAGCTTTACATGAGGTGAGACTTGGACTGGAGTATTAGAAGATCTCCAGGTAGGAGATCTCCAAGTAGGCCCAGTTCACACTTCCTGCTGGTTTAGATATAGTCTGGACTCTGAATTGTTCCTTGGCTGTTGTTTGGATCAAGGAAGAATTTCTTGTGGTTTTATATTATCATAGTGATACCATCAAGATTAGACTGAGATTTGCAAAAGGAGCCAAACCCCCTTCTTTATGCAAGAATCACAATAAGCCTTTTGAAAATAGAAGATATTTACATGTCTCATTCTTTGCATACAGTATTTCAAAGGAAAATGAAAGCTCCAATTAATAGGGGGTGCCGCATGTTAGGGTACCCCCATGAGCACCACATGCTGGTGCCCCTGTTAGCAGAAAACTGCTCTGGGCACTAGCGGCATGTGCAGTAGAGTGAAAAAGCCAGCCTTCACCAGCAACTGATTCACACCCATCGATACACTTCGCTATGCGAAAAGTCGCTCAGATAACGCTAATTCACTAAAATGCGGAGTTTCGTTGTGGGTGCCGAACGCTAGCGACTTTTCACTAGTGTTACTTTTAAGGCAATGCTATGTGTATAAAATGTGGCATGTGAATTCCTTCTCTTTTCAGAAAGCTTATTATTAATGTTATAATGGTAAAATTGTTACATCGATGGTTAGATTACTGAGAGATTCAGTGTCAGACTATATCGGTGCCGCAACCCCCCCCCCCTCTGGACCGCATGTACCTTATTATCTACTTTGCGGCCGTGATTGGGAGCTCAGAGGGGAGCAGTTGTGGGTTGATGGGGCCACCACATTTTCTTGCTGTCCTGCCGGGCCCAGTCCAACACTGGAGAGTATAAATGATATCCTCACTGCTGACTGGGAATAGTGTATAAGGCCAATGCATATAGTTTATTCACAATTAGCCCCATTGTTTAATTGCATACTTATTATTGGACTCCAGCAGTGGTGTATTAAGCAGTTACATTGCTCTGAGTAATATGGACTTGTTATTTCTTTTTATCATCCATTAAGAAACAGCCCTGTCCATCTTCGCTTTCTTCCTAAAAAAGAATGTTAAATACCATAAAGCATGATCCAGTTGTAAAACAAAGGCATATGCACTAAAATGCAAATAAACACAATACATACAGTATAGTAGCCTTTCTATTCTTCTCCAGGCACCTTCTGTCACTATACAGACGAATACATCAAGTCCAGGCAGCCCGTGCCACTTGCACAAAGCCATTTCTTATTCTCAGTGCAGACACCCAGCGGGGCTACAAAGAATTATGTTTGTAATTCTCTGGATGTGGAAAACTGGAACATCTGTAGAACATGGCATCTATCATTCTGTGTGTTTGGGCACTGTACAACTCCACATCATTAATGCACTGAGCGCATGAGGTTTTGTAGACGCAGCAGGTGACTGTTTCATGCTACAAGAACTATACATCCTAATCTGTGCTATGGCCAGCATAAATACAGCCGTGCCCATTTCTCAACATAGTCCAATAATTATACTGAGACACATAATTAGGCAGCTAGACGCTATTAATGAGAAAATCTAAAGTAAGGAGGGCTCTCCAATACAAAAAAAATACCTTTCATATTCTATATTAGAAACATATATACATATTTTATTATGGGTGTAAATGAACATGACCAAAATGGAATAAAATACATCTTATAGTCCAATGCACACCTTAAATATAGCACACCATGGTATATGCAAAAGCAAAAAAATGCTTTGATATGCTTAGAACATATATACAGCAACACGTCTATATACTAGTACCTGAAGCCTCATTTATGAGCTCAAGCTCAAGTGCAAGGAGCTAAATAGGATGCAAATATAAACATACTCTGATGCTCTGACTGCTACTCGCAGGGTGGACTGATACTCTTGTCTTGCTTACTCTGATATACAGTCACATGGAAAAGTTTGGGAACCCCTCTCAGCCTGCATAATAATTTACTCCACTTTTAACAAAAAGATGGGGTGTTTTCTGAACAAAGATTTTTAGTGAATCAGTATTCAGTTGTACGAAATTAAATCAAATGTAAAAAAACTGGCTGTCCAAAAACGTGGGTACCCTTGTAGTTTTGCTCATTTGAATGCATGTAACTGCTCAATACTTATTACTGGCAACACCAAATTGGTTGGATTAGCTCATTAAGCCTTGAACTTCATAGGCAGGTGTGTCCAATCATGAGAAAAGGTATTTAAGGTGGCCAATTGCAAGTTGTGCTTCTGTTTGACTCTCCTCTGAAGAGTGACAGCATGGGATACTCAAAGCAACTCTCAAAAGATCTGAAAACAAAGATTGTTCAGTATCATGGCTACAAAAAGCCATCTCAGAGGTTTAAACTGTCAGTTTCAACTTTAAGGAATGTAATCAGGAAATGGAAGGCCACAGGCACAGTTGCTGTAAAACCCAGGTCTGGCAGGCCAAGAAAAATACAGGAGCGGCATATGCAGAGGATTGTGAGAATGATTACAGACAACCCAAAGATCATCTCCAAAAACCTGAAAGAACATCTTGCTGCATATGGTGTATCTGTACATCGTTCTACAATTCAGTACAATTTGCACAAAGAACATCTTTATGGCAGGGTGATGCAAAAGAAGCCCTTTCTGCTCTCACACCACAAACAGAGTCACTTGTTGTATGCAAAAGTTCATTTAGACAATTCACAGTCATTTTTGAAGTGCTTTGGACTAATGAGACAACAATTTAGTTATTTGGTCATAACTAAAAGGATTTTGCATGGCGGAAGAATAACACCTGCTAATTACTGTCAAATTTGGTGGAGGTTCCATTATTCTGTGGGGTTGTGTGGCTAGTTCAGGGACTGGGGACCCTGTCGAGGGTGGGATGCATTCAACCCAATATCAACAAATTCTTCAGGATTATGTTCAAGCATCAGTCACAAAGTTGAAGTTACGCAGAGGTTGGATATTCCAACAAGACAATGACCCTAAACACACTTTGAAATCTACAAAGACATTTATGCAGAGGGAGAAGTACAATATTCTGGAATGGCCGTCAGAGTCCCCTGACTTGAATATCATCGAAAATCTATGGGATGATTTGAAGCAGGCTGTCCATGCTCAGAAGTCATCAAATTTAACTGAACTGGAGAGATTTTGTATGGACAAATAATGGACAAAAATACCGCCATCCAGAATCCAGACACTCATCAAAGGCTATAGGAGGCGTCTAGAGGCTGTTACATTTGCAAAAGGAGGCTCAACTAAGTACTGATGTAATATTTCTGTTGGGTGCCCAAATGTATGCACCTGTCTAATTGTGTTATGATGCATATTGCCTATTTTCTGTCAATCCAATAAACATTGTCACTGCTGAAATACTACTGTTTCCATAAGGCATGTTATATAGTAAAAGGAAGGAAAATGTGAAGGTGAACACATTGCTTTACATGCACCCCTGAAAAGTAAGCTCCTATTACCAAAGTGCTGGATGGCTGTTTGTTTGCTAATTAAGAAGGGTTCCCAAACTTTTCAAATGACTGTATATATATATATATATACAGTATAGCACACATGGACACTGGGGAACCCTGAAAATACTGCCAGCCTGGAAGTGGCAGTAATTCTAGTTGGGCATCAATAGCTTTTACTGACTTGCGCCAAGTGAATCAGACACAAATGCAATTCTTAATGCCGCATGCCAGAAGTGACACGATTCCAGCACAAATGCAGGGAAATACTATGTGTACAACTTACCGGAATGGATCCTACCAGGCCCGAATCTAATCTAAATCACCGGCGGGATGGCACCCAGATCGCTTCGTTTTTCAAAGTTGCCGGAAGTTGCCTCACAAGGGAACTTCGGGTGACTTCGGAAAATGAAGCGATCTGAGTGTCATCCCGCCAGCGATTTCGATTCTAGCCAGGGGGGAGGCAGTTTGGGGACATTAGTCGCCCGAAGAAGAGTTGATTTGTCGCCGGGCGACTAATCTCCCCAAATCTTCTCGTCTGTGTCAAGATACTTGGGGTTGATACTGCCCCTCTAAGAGAAATACAGTATATCCATGATGAAAGCCATATTTACTGAGAGAAACTGGAATAATTTTAAAGCAAAGTAACCCACTCACCTTTATTAGTGGAAAGGTTTAATTGGTTTTTCTATGGATTGTTTCCCAGGGAAGCAGCATGTGCATATAAACCAGTATACACTTGTATGTACAAATATATATATTTACTGTTGACAAAATAAAAAGCACAAAAACATTTCAGTTTAAATGATTATTTTATTTCAACAATGACCCCAACATAGAAACTGTTGACTATTCTGCTTGATCAACCAGGAAAATATATAAAGCACAAACATGTTGTAGTGTTGCTGCATCTAAATCCTGTCAGTGAAGCCGGCCACAAACCTCAGTTTCAATTCATATAGTGGAATGTATTAGTAGCCACGGATTTTAATTTAAAAATACACGTTACACATTCCTTATTAATCTACCATTTAATCTTAACTACTGTAACATATTTATAAGGGAAATGCTTTACGTACCCAACAAAAGGTTGTAAAAATATGTAGAAATAATTAAAAAAAAAACAAAAACCACATTAGATTCAATAATGATCATTGGAATGTACAGGGGATTAATTCATATACAGTTAAAAACAGTGCAATTCAGAGCTATTTGGTGCATCTGTAATTTCCAGAGCCCTTAAAAATGTTGGTAGCCAAGAAAGACCCCCCTCTGGCTCCCAATTGGTTACGACTACAGCTACTTTTTCTATTACATTAGTAATTTGCCTATATATATATATATATATAGTTAGTTGACCCTTCTATATGTGTGTGAGGCACCAGTGCTATGAGTCTCTACTTGAGTTACTAGACTCACTTGCTGCTGTTTAGCGTCAAATAATCAGTATAGGGAGAAAACTGCGACAGTTCTCATCTGAGTTGTGGCAGGTGTCCAACCTGAGATCTGCAGTTAGTTCTTTGTGTGTTGAGTACCTTATGCACCTATATTTCAGGTTCCTCACCTCCTCAAATACCCAATCTCTCTCACTTTTCTCTCCCCCATAGTTTGGTTAGGACAGAGCCTTCCATCTGGTTTGCTGCCTGTTTAACAGCCGTGTGCTAAAATTATATTTACCTTGAGCCCATTTTCACATGCCTAAAAGTCGCCCTATGTCAGTAGACCTCTGCTACAGCTGTCGCTAACTAATATGAAAGAAAAACATGCGTGTGAGAGAGAGTGGATGTTATAAAAACATAATTTTGTTTTTTAAAAAAAAGCGCAATATATAAACCAAAAGTGTCAAGAAACAAGAACTTGCAGCACTGCAGATAAAAGATTCCAAAATGAGTTCCTGAGGGCTAGATGGAGCTACATGTTACTGTCATGCTGAGCAATGCATTGCAAGTCTTTGTCGTGCTAATCTACTAAAGTTTAGGGAGGGTAGGTCATTTTCATGTCTGATTAATACAATTAATAGAGACAGCAGGTTCCACCTCCATTTATTCCTCTTTGCCTTTAGTCAACCTTTAATTTGGCACCGCCAACACAATTTTGGTATAAGCTAACTGCACGCACAACTCGCAGACATTAATTAAAAGATTGTGTATATATATATATATATCTCTCTCAGTTCATTATATTATAAAGTAGTAGTTTTATTTGTAATGGCACTTCAGGCTATCAAGCAGAGGACATCACATGGTGAGGCATCTTGGCAAACTCAACGCCTGGCCATAGGAGAAGAAGATCGGCTGCGCTGTCCTCCCTGCACAGAAAGAGCGAATGGAGATGAGACAGAATGTTCTACTTCCAGTAACAGAGCAATGTAATAACCAGAATATATAAGTATTATTTCTGCCTACGTGGGACAACTGCCCCACAGTCAGATATCTACTGGCACTGAGTTATCAGCAACAACAGACACTGGGACACTGACGTTTTTTATAGAAAGATAATGGAAGGAAAAAGAAGGAGAAGATGCTTTAGACATTGGAAGGGCAGACAAAATCCACCCAAATGCTTCATATTATACAAGAAGTGTAGGAAAAGAGTTCATTGACACTGGGTTAGTAAAACACAGACCATTGCTTTTGATAAATGCATAGTCACTAACCTATGTACTTGTACATCAATACAGAAATGGAAAATATGAACTATGGGCCAATATCCAATACAAGTACAACTCCTGGAAAGGTTGTAACACTGTGTTTAACATGTTTATAGTACTGGTCAGTGCATTTAGCACACAGAATTGATTAAATGTACCAAAGATTTATTTATTTTTTTAAACAAGCTATTTTGTACACAGTTTTCTTTTGGCACAAATTCCACTGGAACTGTGGTATAAAAGTTCAATGTTTCGGTCCTCATTAGGACTTTTCTCATCCTTGAAAAAAGTCCTAATGGGGACCGAAACATTGGACTTTTATGCAATGTATTAAAAATAAAAGGGCAAAGATTTTTCAAGGGTGTGCCGGTTTGAAGATTTTTATGTATACACAGTATGTACACCTAACTAGGCTACACTCTATAATTTCCCTTATTGTGCTATTTAATGTTAGTTTAGTACAATTAACGGTGGTGACACATGTGCAGATTCGGGGAAATTAGTTGCCCGATGGCAAATCTCTTCTTCGGGCGACTAATCTCCCCGAAATGCCTTCCCGCCGGCAAGAATGTGAATGGCAGGATGGCATAAGGATTGCTTCGGTTTTCAGAAGTCGCCCCAAGTTTCCTTGCGATGGCAAATTCGGGCAACTTCAAAAAATGAAGGTAGCACTGTATTTGTAAAGAAAGTGCAGGTCAATGTGTTCCCAACTGGCATGTTGCACCCTGCTCCGCCATCTCTAAATGAAACCCTCTAGATTTGTGCAGAAACATGTGTAATGTATTTAGAACAGGTTAAAAAGAGTTTTTAATAAAATAGAAAGATACAACCCTGTTGATACTGTTACATGTACAGGGAAAACTTCATTGCAGGCAGACACAAACTGGACATAAGGCTGATGTCAGCCTATGATTAAGCCTGACAAAACGCGTCAGGCTTATTGTTTTATGTATGTAAAATAAACATGTTTTCTTTTAAACTACAACATCTGGCTTCCAAGCTTTTCAACACATATCCTTTGGTCCAGTTTGTGCCTGCAATGAAGTTTTCCCCTCCATATGTAATGGTAAGCAATCCACGTATACACTGGTTATTTCTTTGAAGAGATACTGTTATGTGATCTGATTCAGAGCGCACTCGATCATTCAGCACAAATTAAGGACAAACCTGCAGCTTGTGTGTTGCCATACTGGAAAAGGATTGATGTGACAGGCGTATAAAATGGCCATTATATCTTTCTGTGCAGTCTGAGACTTTTAAGATTATAATTCCCGTATATGGATATTTTTACTGTGCAGAGTTCCTCATTCACTATTTCCCTGTCACAGGCAAAATGGCTCATTAGCAGGAAGATATTCTGCCATAAAGCATGTGTCCCAAACAGAAATAAACAGGATCTACAGTATAGATCTATACAGGATCTATACTCAATATCCACAGGCAGTATTTACTGAACAGAGCCTACAAATATATTATTTTTTTAGTATCCAGTGAATTAATTCAGCCTAACACAATATTAAATGGAAAAATCGACCCCGTTTGTAAGTAAGATTTTTTTTTATAGACCGAAAATGGCCTTCTCTGAATGTCTCCAAAGCTCCCTAGGAATGCAATACTGAAACATTCTTTATAGAGTTCAGTAACATCATGCAATCTACAGTATGTTGACCATGTGATAGCATGCCTATAATTGCTAAGCTGGGATTTTTCTCTGATTTTCTTTCCTAGGGATCCCTTGCACCAGCTTGGGCCAGCCCATGTCCCATGTAGTAGGGTTGGAATAATCACTATACTGTGTTTGCACAGACTGAAGGTTGCACCTCCAGAATATGTTGTTTTTGGTGTCCCTAAAGCTACGCCAAAACTGTGACCTGAGCCTGCATCAAATTCATAGGAAAATAAAATAAAGGGAACATAAATATATATTTGATTCTGAATATTTCCGCTTGGAAAATCTACATGAAAAATAAAGGCATAGTGGCTCTTTAAGTAAAGTTTTTGCAAAAGAGTGTAGCTTCCATAGGTTTAAGGTGAGAACCTTCTGCAGCCACTGCACTAACCTTCCCCATAAGCCATCCTGGGAATCTCTAAGTAGCATTAAATGTTAATAGAAGGGAAAGATTTGCATGCATTACTAATATGTTAAAAAAATGATAATTTACGAAACCCAACAGGATTCAAGCATTAATGAGCAAGTGACAGCACTCAAAGACATTGGTTTAGGGATCAGTTAAGGACGGATAATTAGTTAGAAAAAGACAGTAGGCAGGTGATTAAAGGCATATCATGTGGAACTACTTCTGTGTCTTAGTGACTGCTTTCTATTTGCTTTAATCCTCTGATCTGTATTCAGCGAGAGCTGCTTCCTGAGGAAGATTCCCTCCTGCACGGCTTCAGGTGCCAGGGGTGAATAAAGTGAGAATTAACTTCTCCTCTCTATCTGGTGCACACACCCACGCTGAAAGGGAAAGTAATTACATTCTATAAATACAAGCACTACACCATATCTTTTCCCAAATTGACACGCTAGAAATTTGGATATGAACACATTTCATGACAAGGTATATCTAGTGTTTTCATCGATCTCAGACATTTTCCCCATAGATTAGAAGAATAACTTGTATTTTTCCTTTGATTATAGTATCTCTAAATGTAATGTGTAACCCTTTTACAATAAACAGGGAGCAAGAGGGGGGTAAAAAGAGTTTGAGATTCCAAGTACCATTCAGGAAGACATAATAGAGAGAGAGTGACCCAAAGGCCAATACTTTGCAGCACTAATAACACAGAAGGGAAGAGTATCACAGTGGGGTTGACAATCACATTCTCTGGCTACTGTTTGGCAACCAGGAGATTGCCTTGTTGAGGCAGGAGCAGATTGGCTTCAACTGTGCGTTATCCTGCTCAGACACAAAGACAGAGGCATAGAGAGGAAGCCAAGGGGCCAGAGATGAAACCTTTAACCCGACTCTGCTTTTACCATGAAGTAATGGAGGAAGTGGAGCTCCTTCTCATTAAAACTAGTAATGGGGAGGTTTGTTCTCAATTTACCAGTGAGCACAACTGTAACTGTGTGTGTGAAGCTGTTCCTAGAATAGGAAGCAGGGAGTGATCCATACCCATACATTCTGGTACAGTAATTCTGGTCTGAGTATGAAGAGCACAGTAGTGCATAAGGATCTGGGACCAACTGCATAAATGTATAAAGGATGCAGCGGCTCACTTACTATAACTGGGGAAACATGGGTAATAACCCATGGTAACCAGTAATTAGCCTATATAATCATAGGGTTGCCACCTTTTCTAGAAAAAATACCGGTCTTCCTATACATTAATAATAATTAATAACACTGTATCAACCATCATTTTTACAGCCCAGGCCGGTAAAATACTGGCCAGGTGGCAACCCTATATAAACTTTAATACCATCTACATTGAATTTCTATGGAACTGGCTCTATATTTGAAGTTGCTGAGTTGGAAAGGGAAAAATGCCCTTTTCAATATACTAACATTCCATTTTACTAACATTATACTAACATTCCAAGTAATAACGTCATGTTAAATACCAGAGCATGTTCCTGTTCCAAAGCTATGTTTCTACTAGAGTCACTATACCAAATAAGCAGGTCCCTGCAGTTGTTCAACACTACAAAAGACCTAGGGCTGGCTCCATAAGTCCATGTATGGAGTAGAGCCATGGCTTCTCTTGTATAAAATGGGGCAAGGGGAAGTGGAAAACTGCACAAAAAGTTGCACCTCATTCTGCATGCAGTTCTGCCTATGCCCACCAGGTGGATGGATAAAAAAGTAGCTTGGAACCCCCTCTAGCTTTTATCCCCTAGTCTGCACACCATACCCAAAGCCACATTTGATCCTAATACTGTTCATCAGCAAGCAACCCCTGGCATACAATCCAGCTGCAAATACACTGATAAATGCTCGACAAAATACAGATAGAGAAACACGATCTAAGTGCTGTGTTTATTTGCTGCTAAACAGAATAATTCACTAGGTTAATTCCAGTAAAAATAACCTGGCTCTCACTTTCATTTCCCACTGGATTCCTGTGCTTTGTGCATCCGTGTTTCTGCATCCATAAGATATGCATATTGTTACATTTGGGATACAATTTCCCACTTTGCATTTTAAAGAGAACATTAGCATCTCATGCAATACAAATTGGTGTGGAGAGGCACAATTATCATAGCAAGACGTTGCACACAACTACAGGGCTTTATGTCCTTCAGTATATTTTATTGCTTCTAGATGGTTGATTGCACTTTTGATCTAAATATGAACTACTATTTATTTTTCATACATGTATAGTTTTGATTTTAGAAAGTAAAATAATAAGATGGATTTTGCAAGTTAGGGGCCTCATGTGGTGCTATGACTTGAATAAACAGAGACACTGATCCCTTGGCTGTTGAAGTTATGATGTCGTTTTTATTTCTAAATTACACTCTTTACACTGCAAATAATTCACTCTACAATATAAAATGTCATTCCTGAACCAGAAAGTGTATTTTTTTAGTTATAATATTGGTGTGTAGGCAGCCATCTTAGGTAATTTTACCTGGTCATGTGCTTTCAGAAAGAGCCAAAACTGCTTTTTGGCAGGCTGCTGTTTCTCCTACTCAATGTAACTAAATGTTTCTCTGTAGCACCTGGATTTTACTATTGAGTGCTGTTCTTAGATCTACCAGGCAGCTGTTATCGTGTGTTAGGGAGCTGCTATCTGGTTAACTTCCCATTGTTCTGCTGATGGGCTGCTGGGGGGAAAGGGAGGGGGGATATCACTCCAACTTGCAGTACAGCAGTAAAGAGTGACTGAAGTTTATCAGAGCACAAGAAACATGACTGGGGGCAGCTGGGAAACTGACAATATGTCTCGCCCCTTGTCAGATTTCAAAATTAAATATAAAAAAATTTTGCTCTTTTGAAAAAAGGATTTCAGTGCAGAATTTGCTGGATCAGTGCTATTAACTGATGTGTTTTGAAAAAAAATGACAGTATCACTTTAAGCAGGTTCCAATGTAATGATGTCTAATTCTCAGTTAGAGCCAATGCCTGGGGATCAGTGGTCAACCAGGTTTAGGTTTGCCTGATGAAATATGATGCCATTGCACTGGGTTTGATCACTGAAAATGATTGATTAGAGGGAACAAGAGGGACAAGAGAAATAGAAATGATTACACTGATGAACAGGGAGCAGTCTGCAAAATTATAAAGAGCTGTTGAGTAAAAAAAAATGCTTTAGATAAAGGCTCTTCTGTGGCAAAGACATGATATACTTATGCAACAGGAGATAGGCAACCATTTCAGCTGCTGATTGATAAAGGGAAAGCTACAGTAAATACATTTCTTATTGATTTTGTACACTTTAGCCACTGTCCCTTTCTAGTCAAGAGCTTCTTGTCCCTACCTGTAATGATAGAAAGTCTGTCTCTCTCTCTGACACAAATGGCTTATCCACTTGGCTCTAAACCACAGAGCTATTTTCACTTCTTATTGACAGTTAGCTGATCATTTCTTTCTACTAAGTAGAATTTGAGGGATTTATATATAAACACAAACTAGGTATCTCTGTCCTGTAACCCTCAAAAGCAGCAACCAAGAAAGCAATGATAATAAAGTGAGGATTTGGTTGATTTCCTTGCTAGACTGCATACATATTCAAATATTAAAATATAATGTTTGAAAGTTTGGCTCCATGGAAAATGGAATTATTTAAGTTATAAGAGACTATGAAAAACCAAATGTGCTTCATCATTAATTTTTTTTCATTATTTACAATAGAGGCGCAAGAGTTACAGGACCAATTTGTAGTAGTACAGATGGCTTGGCTCAACAAAATTGTTAGGTGCTAGAACCGGAAATGGAACTTAAATGTTTACACAAAAGGATATTACCCCTGATGACATGCACACACCATTACATACACAGAGAGCTTAGTTCAGTTTAATCAGGCTGCTAATTCTTCCTTTCATATGGTATGGCACAAATGGATTGGAAGAAATAATGTGATTCCAATATTAAAATAGGTTTTCATTGAAACCTGGCAGATATAGGCCTGTAAGTCTGACATCTGTATTGGACATGTTATTTGCAGGGTTGTAAATAATCACATTATATTTTGGAGAATGTTCGGGGGCACGGGCAACGGGGGCACAGGCCTCATACCTTTAAAATAACAGTGCTTTGAAAGTTGCAAGGTGCACCCCGAGGGGGTCAGGGGAGGAGGGACTATTTGTGCCAGGCCAACTCTGTACACTACTGCTGTTGATCTTTGTGATGCAGTTTGTCCATGGAAAGAAAACTGGCTATGCATAGAGAGTAGGTGTCAATGGTACAGTCTCTAGTTACGTTAGGGTTCTAGGTGGGTGCCATAAGGTTCTGTATTGGCTTCACTCATATTTAATCTGTGTATTAATAAATTTGAGGAGGGCACTGAAACCAATGTATCTATGTTTGCCAAGCCACAATCTGTAGATGTGTAATCCATGCAAATGGATCAAAGCAAACTGGCCAGCTAATAAGAGCAAATCATGGATGTCATGAATGTGTTCTTCACCTGTGTCTATTATACGGATGAAGAGCTACTTAGTAATAAACTTTTATTGACCTGGTTGAGTTAAAATAATGAAAGCAAATTTATCTGCAGACATCCTAGATATGATGCTTTGCTACCATCTAACACGGCCTTCAGACTCCTCAGCCACCAGGTAGGCTCCTCTACTTCTCTCCTTTAAAGTTTCTCCAATCAATCATATCTTTCCTCTCTTTTGTTAATTAAAACCATGCTCCTGGTTGCATATCTACACCCTTTCTTATTAGTTATTTACTTCACTGGATTGGTATAACTGTAATTGCAAATCGACTACTTTCATTCCAATTTTTATCTTACTATAATGCAAGGTAAATATTAAACTTTGAATTTCATATTATTCCTTATAGGTGCCTAATCTATTTTATATTTCCGGGATTTACTGGCCATTTGATTTTATGATACAGACAACTTAATTGTTCTCTCTTAATTTGATTTATTAAATAATTTATCATTCATTTATTTTTTCTCATCAGGAAACAGATTACTGAAGTTAGCCAAATCATTTCCAGCATTTGTCTTTTTTTAACATTATAAAGACGGAAGATTTAGATAATGTGCCTCTCTTTTGGTGCCAAGGTCACAAAAGTCACAAAGTCAGAGAATTTCATTCCATGGGGCAAACAGACTTTAAACAAACTGACAAGCACAGATTTTGGCAAATCAAACAAAACACCATCTGTACCCCCCCAATTATAAGCAAGATCCACAAGTGCGGATAAAGGAAAACAATGCTGCAATAATAACGTTTACAAGCAATTAGCTGGAATAATATTCCCCCCTGGACTTAATTTCTATCTGCATTTACTGATGTTCAAAGAGAAAATACCACCGTGCATTAAGCACCTGTTACAATTGCAGCTGTACTGGATCCATTGGAGGCATATAACCAACATAAACCAATAATTTATAGTAGATTGTGTGAATTAAAAATTTAAAAAATTGCTTTGTGCAAAGAGAAGGGGGTAAGCCAGAGTGAGTAAGGGTTTGCGAGTGCAACCTGTCCATAATGATATTATTAGCTGGAGCTTGAAGGGAACATTGCATAGTTACTTGTATATTAAGATATTGCAGTAATTATAAGTATTGACATGAACAGAAAAAGTTATGATAACAGTGAGGCTGCTGACAAATCCTTACCCAATAACTGGCATAAAATAGAAGGACCTTGCACCATAAATACATAATTACACTAAATTCATCTGATGCTGTCTAGATGCATGATGATGGACTTTTCATAGAATTTTGATTTCCACCCATCTACTCTTTGTGCATGGTATGCTCCAGAAAGGAGGGTCCCAAACTTGCTCGAGCCCTGCTGCAAGCAGGAAGACATTAAAGCTCATTAACTATTCCCGAAAATGCAAGTGCAAGGGTGCAAAAATGCTGCCCTTAGTACCCATGGATAGAGCATTAGATCCAGGGCAATAGCTGCTCATTGCACTTTTTGAAGGACTAAAATCTAGTAATGTGCAGAGTGCAGTACTGCTGGGCATAAGCCAGTCTTATAATTACCACCTGCATAGCTGGTAAGTACAGGGTCTTCATGTGCCTAGTGGACCCTTGCCTGGTCTATACTTCTGAATGATACACAAGCTAGGCTGTATTGCACCAAATCAGTTAATGAGATGTTTGATGTTTTCATATAACCTTGGAATAAAGTAATGTATGACCCTGCCATAATTATTTATGCTTATGAAGATCAAGGGATCACTTGTTATTACGAGGAGGCTAGTGAAATCACTGAAACATGCTGATGCCATATGGGCACATTACAAGTGATTGAATAAGCGGTTCTTCCGTTCTTGTATTTTTTTAGTCCATAAAATGCAGTGATGTGATTTTTCAGCAGGACGCTTCTGGCAGTATAAAATAACATACAATTTTACAAATAATAATACTTACCTGTGCCACTATGGAATAAGAGTATAAAAAGAATAAAAGCCATCATCGTCTTTCCATGTAGCCAGTAACAGCAAGAGGGCATTAAAAGGGGAAAAAATCGCTACTAGGCAAATAACATGCAGCAATTTATTTAGATTGATATTCTGACCTGGAACTGTTATTTAGAAATAAGCCAAACTTTGGACACCAGTCATAAAGGCCTGCAAGATATCTCGCTGTGCCTCTGAATTATTCACAAAGCTGACTTGTTTTAGTGAGGCTCCATGCCCTGCTGCTTTCCTTCTAATCCTTAATGAATCAAGTCAAGACATATATTTGTTTTTTTCTAACACCCTTGAGAAAAGAAAAGAAAATTGCAGTGGGGACATTGAATAGAGATTTTAGTTCTAAAGTGCACTTGATTTTAGCAGTGACTAAATTTCTTATAAATCAAACGGAGGAAAATCTCTTCTTTGCTGCTAAAGCATTATGACACCGGCTTATGGAGGATTTAAGCAACAGCACTGGAAAAAACAAGCTGCATTTACTAAGGGTCGAATATCGAGGGTTAATTAACCCTCGAAGTCGACCCTCGAAGTAAAATCCTTCGACTTCGATATTCGAAGTTGAAGGATTTACCGCAAATACTATGATCGATCGAAGGAAGGATCGAACAATGAAATCCTTCAAATGATTCAAAGGATTTTAATCCATCGATCGAAGGATTTTCCTTCGATCAAAAAACCCTTAGAAAAGTAATGGGGAAGGTCCCCATAGGCTAACATTGTAGCTCGGTAGGTTTAAAGTGGCGACAGTACTTTGACTATCGAATGGTCGAATAGTCGAACGATTTTTAGGTCAAATCGTTCGAGTCGAAGTCGTAGTCAAAGGTCGTAGTAGCCTATTCGATGGTCAAAGTACCCAAAAAAATACTTTGAAATTCAAAGTTTTTTTACTTCGAATCCTTTACTCAAGCTTAGTAAATGTGCCCCCAAATATGTAAGGCGATGTATAGATATTGAGATAGATAGATAGACAGACAGACAGACAGACAGACAGACAGTCAGATATAGATAGATATATAGATATAGAGATAGATAGATATATGATATATAGATAGATAGATACAGTAGATAGATGATAGATTTTGCACAATAAAAAATATTTTTTCAGTATTCTTATAAATATATATATATATATATATATATATATATATATATATTGAGAGAGAGAGAGTGAGAGAAAGAGAGAGAGAGAGAGAGAGAGAGAGAGAGAAAATGGGAGATACAGTATATTGAGAGAAAGATACAGGTAATTGATGAATTATCCAATAATCCATTATCCACAAATTCCTAAAATAATGGAAGGCACCTAGCACCGGATTGTCTGATTGACATGCAAGTTAGGGGGCAGAATGGGGCATAACTACCTTCTTCAGCCCCCCCACCTCTTATGACATCTACCTGCTTCCCCCTCCCACCTCTAATGAATACAGCACTGCCAAACCCAGGCAGCAATGTATTCATGGGGCACATGCAGGTCTCTTTGTTCCATTTTGGATAACAGAGACCTGCGACAATTTAGAAAGGGCAGGGCAACTGGTTTGAAAATTAAAAGGCCATGTTTGTGAGTCGTTTGCTCAGAATGGAACATATATATCTGTGGGATTCATTTAAAAAAGGACATCTACTTATGAATCTATAAAATCAGTGACATTTAATTAATATAATTGCTTATTAGAATTGTGCAATGCATTCCATGCATAGTTGACAACTCAGAATCCAGTGGTTCATCTAAGCATACCAAAATGCTGAATTACTCTGTGGGTTGCCCTTGTATTGCCATACATGACTAGTGCCACAAAGGCTTTCTTGTTGTGGAACTACAGTGCTGGATCCATCCAGCTGAAGGTGAGAATGTGGAGCTCTAGGAGTTGCAGTAGAAATGTGAGGCTTGATACAGGGCGGTGGATGGGCTGCTACATAATGCTAGTATAATCACAGTTCTTACATCCATATTAGTCTTAATATATAACAATGACAATAAACACGTCTATGCATGCTTAGAGTTTGGAGCAAATGTTTTAATCACATGTATCTTGTTATTTATTCATATAACATTGAAAGGGGTAGAACATTACCAGTTTGAAGATCTTCGACAGAGCTCCATGGCCTTCTCTGTGTGAATCCTTATATCCCTTGTAGGATGATTTGTGGTGCTCCAAGGACCGGGAACCATATCCTCCATAGCATGGCCTGTGGCCATCCGCTCCCTACATGAGTAAAACAGCTTTTTAGCAGGCATTATGGTCAAATCTATAGACAAACGTTGCATCAGGCAAGGAGGTGGGCATTGGTCAGTCTAGTTACCAGTGACAGTTGCAGGAACCACAGAATTTGCTAAAATAATGGAAAGAAAACACTATTTTGTCACAGTCCTGTAAACACCAAGAGGTATAGATTAGATGGGATGGTCTGAAAAAAAAGAAAGAAAATGATGCTGATTAATAAAATGGGATAACTGGAGGAATTTAAAATATAAATGGAGGTACTTTTGTCTAGAAGGTATCATTTCCTAGTTTGACAGACAATCCTAGTATGGCACTATTGCCTGAATGTGTATCACAGTTCTATGTGCCTCTCTTTGCCCTAATTTACACTATAGACTGTCTGTCCATCATCAAGACAATGCTAGTGTTTAATTGCCTTGTTTCCTGATAATGGATCTTTCCGTAATTTGGATCTTCATACCTTAAGGGTAATGTCACACCTGGAGAAAAAAACGCCTGCGGATTTCACTGCGCTTCATTTTCCGAAAACCAAGCGTCGGAAACCAAGCGCCGCGAGTGCCATGCCGCAGGCGTTTTTTCATTGAAGCAGGCGGAAGACACAGGGTGGTAGTTCAGGGAGATTAGTCGCCCCAAAGAATCTCCCCGAATCTCACAGTGTGTCCTTACCGTTAGTCCACTAGCAAATCATGTAAACATTAAATAAACCCAATAGGCTGGTTTTGCTTTCAATAAGAATTAATTATATCTTAGTTGGGATCAAGTACAAGCTACTGTTTTATTATTACAGAGAAAAAGGGAGATGGCCATTCTGTAATTCAAAGCATTCTGATAACGGGTTTCCAGGTAACGGATATAATACCTGTAGTACAATATCAAGTTTGCTGCTCTGTTAAAATTAACAAACAAGTGGTTGCTTGTAGAAAATGGCAGAATATTTTTATTAGCTTGACCTTTATTAGGTCGCAAATTTTCTTGTTAGCCTTAAATTGAATACCATGGAGAAGACAGATGAATTTGGGAAACATGGATATTTAGCATTCCCTTGGCGCAATCACACTGAATATTGAAAGCTGGCAGTGCTTTTATAATTTAGTAGTTTTGATTGGACTTACCAGTGAAGACTTGGCAGGAAATTAAAATAATCCTGCGAGTCACTCTGAAAGAAGGTATTTTACCCTAATCTTCTTTAGTTTGCATTTCTGCAGATGTTTGCTAGTTTTTTTAAATGCTTTAACTCTTCTACTTTATTTATTTTGCTCAAACTCAAAATCAGTATGTCTATGAAATATAAGGGAGGAAAAGAAAAAAGTGATGGCCAAACAAGATGTATATGAGCCCCAATAATCTTCCCTTTACCGCAGAAACACACTGTTTAATAACATGACTGGTCTGTAAGATGGCAATTTGCCAGGTAATAGAAACGAGGGAAAAGAAAAAGATGAAGAAAGCAGTCGTCTAGAAATGAAATAGAGGAAACAGGAGAATCTTAGCCATGCAGATGCCCTAAATGAACCTCCTCCAAATGAGTTTAGGCCTTGATGAAACATACAGAAGTTTTGATCCCCTTTGGATAAAGCAGAGCAGTTTTAATGGCAGCAAGTCTGGAAGGAAAATGCAAAAGAGCACCTGAAGCAAATGACATGGAAGCAAAATAACTGAGGACAAGGGATCAGAAATAAAAGAGAAGAAAGGGAATAAATAAAAAGAATGTAAAATGATTTATTTAAATAATAGAAAATATATTTTTTGAAGCAAAAACAGCTCATTAGAACTGGATATATAAATATATTTAGCCACAGGACCAGAGGCTGTGAATGAAAATACATTTTCATCACCTACCCAGCTAAATCTGGCGAGGGATAATCCTCTCTGCACATAAAAAAGACAGAAACAGTCACAAAATGATCACCATGCACATAGCAAAGTAGACTATTCTATTTAACAGGACAGCAGCCTGTTATTATGGTATATAGACAGTTTAGAATTCAAGTAAAGTGTATACCAATAAGAGTTGCTTTATTATCTGGTTCTGTAGCCTATGTGCATGTAACACGTAAGGCTTTCTGTACATCTACTCTTTGCCTAAAATAAAGTCTGCAGTTCCTTTACTTCGGATCTGTGAGTGGCTGCTGTTCTTTCTTGGCCTGATACTTATAGCCTATCTGCAAAGCTGTGTTCCTGTTGCTGAGTTGCCATATTCAGTCTGCTTATGTTTACCAGGTCATTCTTGCACACAAAAATCTTGTAAAAGGATTATTATCCTGAAGGAGCCTTTTGGAGTAGAAACAAATCAGGATTTTGTGAAGAAACTTATATCAGGAAAGATAAAAGAAGCCACAATCAAATTGCTTTTTATTAGCAACATTTTTGTGTCTATTTAACACAGCCCACGTTGAGGGGCTTGGAGCAGTTGCAGTGAGAGCTCAGGATAAATTTGGCTGAAGGTTGGGGAGAATTGCTATTTGCTGCCCAAGATACACATAAAAGTCCATCTTGAAGGTTAGATGTGGTGAGATTTGTGATGAAAACTCAATTGCTGTCTTGGAACTATGGTTGGTTGACACCATCAGCATGAGTGGTCGATACACTGATATTTCCTTATATGTTATTTATCTTGTGAATCATGGGGGGCTGTAAACACAGGCTGAGCCTTTACAGGTCTTGAACTGAAGTCCAACAACAACTGATTTAAGGGAAAACTTTTGGGGGACAATCCCTGCTATGAAATAGGGCGCATGCTCCTCCATCCAGTATATGGTGCCCAGCCACTTCAGTTTCTATAAAATATGCTCCGTTACTGCATTCAGCAAAAGAGCGAAAACCTGATATGGCTGAAGTAACTTTTGCTACATAGTAATTGCAAAGCTGAGGTAGGTGTCATCTACATGCATGTATTGCAAAATATAAATAGCCATTGTATAATATTATTTACCTTTGGTTGAGATGGAGGTGGTGTCCTGGGTGACACCTAAAAAAGAAGATATTGAGTACTATCAGAATGAATTACTGTTGGTACCAAACATGTAAAGGCATCATACCAAGAGATCTATTCAGTGTTCTTATTACGGCTTAGTTAGCACTGGATACTCTTAGTTGTTGAGCAAAGTAAACTATCCTTATACGGTATATAGTACCAAAATAAACGACACCAGACTAAAGATCAATCTACAAATTGTACAAACAAGTTATCAAAGGGTTTCCAGAATTCTTGATATCTTCTTTTATTAAATACTTGTACAATCAATTTGCTTGTACAGGTATGGGATCCGTTATCCGGAAACCCATTATCCAGAAAGCTCTGAATTATGGAAAAGCTGTCTCCGATAGAATCAATTTTATCCATATAATATAGATTTTTAAAAATTATTTCCATTTTCTCTGTAATAATAAAACAGTAGCTTGTACTTGAGCCCCACTAAAATATAATTAATCCTAATTTGAAGCAAAACCAGTCTATTGTGTTTATTTAAGGTTTACAAGATTTTCTAGTAGACGAGGTATAAATATCCAAAATACGTAAAGATCCGCTATCCGGAAGACACCAGGTCCTGAGCATTCTGGATAACAGGTCCCATACCTGTATACAATATTGGATCATATTACAGAGACTTAATTGGAGAAATGTGCCTTTACCCTTTGATCACTTTATGCAACTTAAAGGATTATCATTGGACTGGGACACTTACTATGTTCCTGAAGAAGTGAACAACAGGGTTTTCATCGACGTGCCTCCCATGAGCATAGTAATGAGACCTCTGAGGAGAAGAACTTAGGTAGCCTGATCTGGACATATGGACCTCCTAAAGAAAAAAACAATATCATAAATTGTGTTCCAGAGTAGAAAATCAGACAAAGCATGCATAAACATGAGCACGCATGAAGCCAAAGTCCAAGAGACTCAGAGTTTACTTCATGCCTACTAACCCATAGAAACCAATCAGATTTTTCTACTGATTGCTTATTATGGATTACCTGACCCAAAGCAAAGAAGCAAACCTTTCATGACATTCGCCCACAGGACCACCATTAGAAATCACGAGGCCCCATGCAACAAAATTTTCAGGGCCCCCGCCCACCCAAGCCCCGCCCCAGATCCCACCCACACCACAGTTAAACAACCACACAGACATCAGCGTTAAAAAACGGTAAAATCCACCACACACACAAGTTATAAAAAGCCATTGATGGTCAGGGTCCCCTTATAAGTTAAAAAAAAAACTGTGGCACCAGGGCCCCCCATAAAAGTTTTAAAAAAATCATTGGTGGTCAGGGCCCAATAATGTTGGCTCCAGGGCCCCTCTTATCATTAAAAAAAAATTGGGGCCCCAGAGAATATTTTAAAGAAAAACATTGGTGGCAGGGGCCTGTAGAGTATTAAAATAATACATCGGTGGCTAGGGCTTTAAAAAAAAATAAGAAAACACACATTTGTGTTCAGTAGAACTGAACTCATGGCTTCAGGAATTCAAGTTCAGCTCCTTTCTTGACTTCGGCAGTTTGTGACTTCGGCTGGTTGGTGGTTCAGGATTTTCATAGAGGCGGCACGTTTTCGGCGCTGCCCAGGGGGGGCCGGCTATTTCAAAAACTGCAGCACAGATGGGCCCCCCTTTAGACCTCGACCCAGTACACTTGTACCCCCTGATGGCGGCCCTGTTTGCCCATACGTGCTTGTAGAGTGTGTTGAGGGGAAGTATGCTAGTAATTAATGGTATCCTCTTTCTCAGTGCGTATGATATAAAACATTTTCTGTAGGAGGCAGCAATCATGTTGCATTTTATATAAGTACAGACCCATGCATCTTTGCATAATGTCCCTTGTTTTTCACGAAAGCGCATCATGTGGGATGGTTTATGAGACCATAGTCACCCACAGATCATGCAGAACCTAGCACAAGAAGTCCCACAGAAGAACATAATAAAATCAGAGGCATTGTGTTTCTTTACAGCACTTTAGGTTCAGTGTTCGCTCCATATAGCTGTCAAAGGAGGCATTATCATCATTATGAGCTGCCGAACAAAAGCTCCTCTTTGTGCAATCAGGGCTCCTTTTACTGAACATGGAGATATAAAGCAGGCGAGAGTGGTACAGTCATAGATTTTCTGTACAAATGGAAAGTAATGAAACTCTTCTGCCTTGTTCTGGGAAAGAGATGAGATTTAAATATGTACAGGAATATACCTGGATATACACACATGGATATTATTTTATCTCATTTACAAATAGGGGACTGGTATTTTTTATTAAGTTCAAGGCCTCTGACAGAGTACAGAAATATATTAGTATTAGGCAAAGTGGCTCCCATAGTGCTCAGTGTGTAGGTGAGGGAAGACTAATACAAACGGCATATGATGTTTTAGATATTGTCACTCCATACATCAGGGATGTCTAACCCGGTGCACAATTTGTCCAAACCTTCCAAGCAATCTCACTCTCAGAACCACCAAAACATTGACCAGGCACAGGTATTCAACCTCATAATAGGCATGGGGCAATATTACTTTTTTAATGTTCTTTTATAAGAAGATAAATTGACTACAATTCCATACTGAATTAATCTGATTCGCTACGGAGCAGCCCTTGCTGTAATTATCACCCTTGATTGGTATCAATCTAATGTTATTGATTGTACAATAATAAACAGTGATAGATCTACTTAATATTCTTGATCAGTTTCTTAATACACCTAATACAGGTATAGGATCCGTTATCCGGAAACCCATTATCCAGAAAGCTCTGAATTATGAAAAAGGCTGTCTCCCATACACTCAACTTCATCCAAATAATCCAAATTTTATAAATCAATTCTTTGTACCTGACCCAAACTAAGATATAATTAATCCTTATTGGCAGCAAAGCCAGTCTATTGGGTTTATTTAATCATTTTATATTAGATTTAATGTATGAAGATCCAAATTACGGAAAGATCTGTTATCCGGAAAGCCCCAGGCCCCAAGCATTCTGGATAAAAGATCCCATACCTGTACAGGTATAGGATCTGTTATCCGGAAACCTGTTATCCAGAAAGCTCTGAATTACAAGAAGGTCATCTCCCATAGACTTCATTGTAATCTAATCACTTAAACTTTGAAAACTGATTTCCTTTTTCTCTGTAATAATAAAAGAGTACCTTGTACTTGATCCCAACTATGATATAATTAATACTTACTGGAGGAAACAATGCTTTTGGATTTATTTCATATTTAAATGTTTTTTTTTTAGTAGACAAAGTATATTGATCTAAATTACAGAAAGATCCCTTATCCAGAAAACTCAAGGTCCTAAGCGTTCTGGATAACAGGTCCCATACCTATAGTGGGAGGTCCAGTCTGTAGTGCTTTGGTCTTATGGGGAAGACATGGCAGATTTCTTTCCTCTTTGGTACTGTAAAGTTGTGATTTCTTTTTTAATCCATAGATAAATTTGATAAACGTACTTTAAGCTGCAGAAAACAACTTTAAGGCAAGAGCGACAGTTTTTCTGGACCTGTTAATAAATGTTAAGGGTTATGGTGTTTGCTACTGACATGCCATGCAGCTGCTGTACATCAACACAAACAGAGGATGAACTTCAAGTCGGGTTACTGAGTTGTCCTTTGAACATGATGCAGTGTCAGCTTTCATAATTTAGATGTGAGCAGCCAAGATAAAGAGCATGAACCGTCACAAAGAGAACAGGAGCAGATGTTAAAAAGCATTATTATGTAGTTACAAGGTTGCCCAGAAGGTGAATGTCCTTAGGAGATATATCTGCAGGGAAGAAGATTATGCTAGCCATCCTAGTTTTTGTTGTTATTAAAGGGCAACTGTACTTTTTTTGTGTTTTCCTATTTCTGCTTATTATGGGGTAAATGTATAAACGATTCTTACCTGCTTTTCACAAAGTGTTCTGGATTTTTCTGGTAGTTTCAGAGATTCCATTGTTTGTGTTAGTCTGGCAACAACCTCAGGATCTTAGCAAGTCTGCATCTCAATGTAACAAGTCAGAGCTGAAATTTTACCAGACGGCTAGTTTTTCTTGATAACGGGAATTTGGAGAATTTACGGTACTCTACAGATGGGAAATCAGCATGAACTTAGATGAAGTGAACCCTACATTTTGGGATGATTGTGTTTGAATTTACCCACTGCGGTGTGGCATGTGGCATGCGCTTTATGTCTCTGCATTCATTTGCTGAGACAACAGTATGATGGAAATTTCTGACTTTTTGTTCAGTAATAATCTATGTATGTCATAAGTTTCTTCCCTGGGAAAACTCACCAACATCAAAAGGCCAAATAATACCCAATGATGGAGACATACTGTATAACTGGTTCTTCTCTCTGTGCCATTATTAAGAGGTTTATTTACTAAACTCCGAATGCAAAAATCAGGAAAAATTTGTGATTTAAAAAAAAAAAAAAAAAAATCTGACTTTTAAAACAATAACAAATTTTTCGGAATTTATTAAACCTGAGGATGGAAAAGTTTGAATCAGAAAATCTGGCATCTCAGACCTGTCGAGGTTGCATATAAGTCAATGGGAGACGTCCCAATGATTTTTTGATGTGTGCTGGGTTTCGTTCAATACCCCAAATTATTTGGAGTTTTCGGGCAAAAATCTGAGTTGTGGGTGGAAAATCCAAAAAAAAAATAGTGAAAGTCGGATAAAAAAGCCGAAAAAATCTGTTTTTTTCCAGCAAAGCAAATATACGGGAACATGTAATAATAAATAAGTGTAATAAATAAGGAGTTTTTAGCAGAAAATATTGAGATAAATTCGGACTTTGATAAATAACCCCCCTAAATGTTGTTTGAGGTTACTTTGTACAACATTTCTTTTTCTTTCTTTTCTAAAGCAATAAATGTTCATTTCTTCTCTGCCCTCACTTTACTGTACTTCATGCCTTTCTGCTCGTAATTTTAACTTTCATACACTGGACTTACCTGGCAATCAGAAACCTCAACGCCATTCTTCCAGGTATGCGACTTTGCAGAGATACGTATTGAACACAGCATGAATATGCAGAGAACACAAAGCTAGAAATTCAAATGTAATTCACTTTGGTAAAAGCTGTGTGCGCTCTAATTAAGGGAGAGGATACCTCACTCGGAGATAAGAGCTATTTAAGGAGCGGTTGTTTTGCTTTTTTCATGCTTAACATGGGGACTGTTTGACCTTTCCTTAAGATAATAATACCTTGTAATTTGCATTTATAATCCAAGCATTTAAGTGATCTCTGCAGTAATGAAAAGGGCACTTGGGGAGACTACTACAATTAAATCTTGATTAACGTGGCTCAGAGCCAGAGCCGGGGAAATGAGAGAAAGCAACTACATGAAACTGACAACATGCTTTGAAAGAGATCTTGAAATACATGACCCCAATGCACTAAAACCTACAATACCTAATCCTGCCATTTACGGAGCTTCATAAGATTAAAGATGGTATTAATAATCTAATTCTGTATGTTGAAGAAAGGACTCAAAAATGTCACCTGATGTCCTAGGGCACATCTTGCAACACACAAGTGTGTAAGGCCCACCTCCATACTCCTTGAACACAATGTAAGGGCAGAGACACACGGGAAGTTTTGGGAGATTAAGTCGCCTCTTCTTCGGGCGACTAATCTCCCTGAAAAGCCTTCCGCCAGCTACAATCTAACTCGCCGGCGGGATGGCACTTGGAGCGTTTCATTTTCAGAAGTTGCCCGAAGTTTCCACGTGAGGCAACTTCGGAAAATGAATCGCTCAGAGTGCCATCCCGCCGGCGATTAAGATTCTAACTGGCAGGGAGGCAGTTTGGGGAGATTAGTCGCCCGAAGAAGAAGCGATGTTGCTGGGCGTCTAATCTGCCCCAGTAGCTTTGTTGTGCCCCTGCCCTTAAAGTGCTTATATGAACTGTATGTACCACTTTCCCTAAGATTTCCACAGGGTAAAAGTTTGGCACAGCATTGATTCCAGGTTTTATTATTTTTAATCTTTTTAGTTTTCCTATGGTTCGTTCGTTTGTGTAAAAATGTGGCTTTGTTATCCTGCAAGACAGCTTGCTTATACCACATAATTAGAGCACGGGAAAGGCAACTCCCAGCATGCACAGCCAATAGCCAAAGAAACTGGGAGATGTATTCAATATTAACTGGAATGTTAATAGCTTGACATCCCACTGTGACATGTACAGATACAGATTCAGCCATTTACTGTTATAGTACAGATATGGGATCTGTTATTTGGAAACCCATTATCCAGAAAGCTCTGAATTACACAATGGCCACTCAATTTTAATTAGATAATTTACATTTTTCTAATTCTTTGCAATAATAAAACAGTAGCTTGTACTTGATCCGAATCAAAACAATTATATTGTGTTTATTTAATGTTAAGGTGATTTTTTTTTAGTAGACTTAACTCATGGGGATCCAAAATACATAAAGACCCCGTATCTAGAAAACCCCAGGTCCTGAGCATTCTGGATAACAGGTCCCACACCTGTACTAGAAAGAACTCAATGGAGATTTCAGAGACTGAGGGGGTTATTTACTACAACTTTAATTTTTCTGGTTGGGCTTTTGCTGCAAAAACTCAATTTTTTTGATGGGAAAAAAAACCCTTGCATTTTTGAGATTTATTATACCCCAATGCTGCAAAAAGCATGAATACCCAGCATCTCAAACTTGTCAAGGTCATGTATAACGGCAGATGCCCCAATGCAATTGGAAGATATAGTGGTCTGCGCTGGGTATAGCCCAATAACACGAAAAATTTGGGGTTTTTGGACGATAACCCGAAAAAATTGAGAGATTCGGAATTAAAGTCCAAAAAATGTGTTTTTTATTAGAGTTTTTGCTCGATTTATCGAGTTTTTTCCCAACCTGACTTTTTCGAGTTATTTTGATCATGAATATAGTAAAATCGTGGATGGGAGTTTGGTTGTGCTGTCTTTATTAACCGTGGAGATGAATGCAGGTTTTAGGGAGCACCATCCATCACATATAAGAGACAGTAAGGTGGTATGACATTACTGTCTTTATTAACAAAATTAGATTTTAGTAAATAACCTTACACTCAGTAGGAGCCATTTACTAACATAGTTGCTACGTTGCATCACTGCACGAACCCGAGCAACCATCAATGTTTGGATTGGTTGCTAGGGCGTAATCCCTTTGTTATTTAAAGGGGTGGTTCACCTTTAAGTTAACTTTTATTATGTTTTATATTGCCTAATTATAAGCAACTTTTCAATTGCCCTTTATTTTTTAATTTTTTTATAGTTTTTGTATTTTTTACCTTCTTCTTCTTCTGACACTTTCCAGCTTTCAAATGGGGTCACTGACCCCTTTTAGAAACAAATGCTCTGCAAGGCTACAAAGTTATAGCTATTGCTGCTTTTTATTACTCATCTTTCTATTTAGGCCTTTCCTATTCATATTCCAGTCTCTTATTCAAATCAATGTCAAAACTGGAGAGCTGCTGAATAAAACGCTAAATAACTCAAAAAGCGCAAATAAAAAATGTAAACCATTTGCAAATTGCCTCCGAATACCACTCTTTTACTCATACTAAAGTTAATTTAAAGGTGAACAACCCCTTAAAAGGACATGTAACCCTTTAAACAGTGAATGCCTAATTACCATTTGATAGCAACTAAGCGTCTCCACTCCCTAGAGCACTGTTTTCCCACTCTGTTCTCTATGGATCAGGTATATGTAGATGTACATGTCTCTGAAAATATAATTAAACTAAACCGGGCAGTAATATGTATAGAGATATATTACCCACCTGAATGTTGCCAGTGAATTTGTACAGAACAGTGATAGTTTGATGATCTCCACTCGTTTCCCCAACGGCATAACTGTTTGATCATGTTTCTCCATTTTCCTGAGCAATGAGCTTTGTTCATTGGGAGTTGTAAGACACAATATCTTGGGCAATTGTTAGTTAAAAGAATAAAAGAAAGCTCAGTGTTCAAAGTATTGAACTGAACATGGCAATTCCCTTGAGAAGGCTTTCTAGCTTTAATTCTTTGCACTGGTTTATATTAGCGCATGAATAAAACTTTATACTGGATACTGTATATTCTAAGCAACTTCCCAATATAAACTATTTCAACGTTTAAGTGGCTTAACAAGACATTTTCTTGCATTAAGCAAAAGGCAGTTTCTTGGTGGTATTTTTAATAATTTATCTTTATTATTCTATATTTTTAACTTCTGATTAACTTCTATTTTCCTTCTGATAAAAGAAATCTGCGTGATCTGAGATGCAAGGCAGGCTGCAAGAGAGCTATTCACCTTTCTTTTTATTCTATGAGCTGTCAGAAGAGAGGCAGGAATGATTTCTCCCAGGCTGACACAATGTACTATGCCACCAGGTAATCATTTGATTTTTAAGCATTATTTCCTAAGAATATAAAGTGATCTGTCTAGCTCCTGCTCGGGGCTCCTGTCCTTGCCATGTTATTCATTATAAAGCTGCTAGAGTTATATACTATTGTATGCATCATTCTCCCAGCATTTCCAGGTTACTCAGCTGCTGTGGTTACTGGGAGGTGTACGTATATCTATAAAAGCTGGAGGGCCGGTATGTTTGCCTGTACCTGGCCTAGAAAATCTACAGGTAGGACAGTCAGTTCATAAGGGGATGGACTGGCTTTACTTGCCCAGATTCAGTTGCATGGCAAGTTCTTTCATGGTTAAAAATCAGAGGGTGCAGGGGTGCATTGAAACTTGTATTGCAATTAGTTGGCTGTCCAGTGTATGGCCACCTCTGCTGGCAATTTGCCCTGTTTTTTAGTGTCAGCTTTAACATGTCACATCTCCAGCAATCCCTAACTGCAGGCCTCTGTTTTTTTGAGGGGACCTGAGCCCCACACAGCAACGCTCATAAGTAGAAGTCTTAGCAGAGAGCTGATCTCAACTGCACGGGCAGCTTCTCTGTATGCGATGACAGACACACCAACTTCTGTAAAACTTGGTTGCTTTATAGAACTCAGCATAAACACTTTCAGCATACCATGTCTGCAACAGGAAGTTTTCATAGAGAGCATACACAGGAAGAAGAAAATCACACAGGGTTACAGGTCAAACATGGCATCACATTGCTAAGCAACAATAGACCCTCCCTGCATTAAGTAACATGCACTGGAACAATCTCTGTCTGTTGTTTTCCAACAGAAAGAAGATGGGATGTCAAACTTAGTAGGACTATATGTTGACTGTAGCAGTTTATTTAATGCCACCAAATCCTGCAGCCCAGAATTGGCCTGGTTTTTGGCATAATGGGGATTGACTGGATTAGTGGGGAGGCATTTATTGCAAGACATTTCACACCAATGGGTTAATAATTGGCATTCGTTCTGCTAAATTAGTAGTATAAGACCCCATACGTCCTGACGGCGGCTCTGATTTTACGGACTCAGACACCTGGACCTAATGTTAGAAATATTGCTGGAAGAAAACAGAAATGATAAGGCTGGGATTTGCTTCCAGAAAAGTAGCAACCCTTATTATATCATACTCTTTTATTGTGTTATAGAAGCTTCTATTTGTGCAGCAAAATCCCTCACATGGACACACTCATAAGAAACATTCCATTGCTTTATGATGGATTGTGGCAACTAAAGATTAAAAGTAATACTGTGTGGGCACATAAAGATATAAGGACACATTTGTGAATGCAAGATCCATCCCATTAAACTCCATTCATTAAGGTACTTGTGCCTGTACATACACCTTTCAACTTGAGCCAAGAGCCAGTCTGTTAATTTAACCTGCTTAAGGGCTCTTACAGACGAGCATTTTTACCTGCGCTCCCGTTTAATGCGTTCAGCTGCAGGGGAGTGCAGGAGTAGACGCACTGAATTATTTTCAATGTGGCTGTACTAACACAGGTTGGGACACAGCATGTTGCATTTTACCTGCGTTCGTTGCTTACATGCGTTTGTGCGAGTACAGCTACAATTAAAAGAATTCAGTGCGTCTACTCCTTCACTCCCCTGCGGCTGAATGAATGAAACCGGAACGCAGGTAAAAACGCTCATCTGTAAGAGCTCTTAATGAATTACACACAAGGTGCTAAATACAGGGAGCACAAGACCCAATACTAACAAATGCCTTGCACCTAATGAATCACAGACTAATGCTAAATCTGTCAGATGCACATATCAATCACGTTCTTACCCAAACCAATGCAGATGCTAACTAGGGGCCTGTCTATCATGCTCTGTAAAACTGTGGAGAAAAACATCACCGGTGATGTTGCCCATAGCATCCAGATCTTATGTTTTATTGTAGGTGACTGTTTAATTGCTGATTGGTTGCTATGGGCAAGATCGCTGGTGATGCTTTTCACAGCATGATTAACAGGCCCCTTATTGTTGCATGCAAGTCTCGGCACACACTATCTAGTGAGAATCTGCACTTACACCAGAAAAAATGCTGCCTTGTAAAAACCCTTCTGCACTTATATACATAAAGGAGCACTCTAGTGTCAGTTGTAGGTCTGCCGAATTGCTGTTTTAGCTTATGGGGGACCTCCTAGAACTATTTTGAATCAATTGGTGGACTCTGATAAATTGGTGTTTTTTTTAAAAAATACTTTGAAACAAATCCGATCTTTTCGACTTTGATTCGAACGATCTAATACAGTCTATTCAGCCAAATTTCAGTTGGTCTTTTTTCATTCAAATCTCGAAGTTATGGGAGTTCAAAAAAACTCCCATTACTTTGAAAATCGACCCTTAATAAACCTGCCACTAGATAAATTTGTTCCAAGACTATAATTATTATTATTATCATTAACATGTATTGATAGACTAGCATCAAATATCTCCAAAGGCAGTTATAGTTGAATTAAAGAATGAATACATTGTTATCCTACAAAGCTGGAATAATTTTTTCTAAAGGGCATCTTGCCTTTACTGAAACAATATATGTTTTAATACCTACAGAGAACTTCTTTGTATCCATTTCTCCATCGCGCTGTGAGGCTTCATCAGGGTTAGCAGTTATCCCGATGCGTTTATAAAATGAGTAATTCTCCAGTGTGCTTGAAACAATTAGGATTTATTAGAACAATGCATACAAAGTGAGGATTAGACCAATCATGTTAACACATCATACAACAAAACAGATCTTGTGTACATTCCTTATGTATCTAGTAAGGTTAAAATAACGATTACTTATGTGGTGATTAGCAGACCAATCAAACAAGCTTGTTTAATGTAAAGGCGGGTTAAGCAGTACATGGATTACAAAATAAAATCTGAATTACATAAAAGCTTTCCAGTACATATTATAAAATACTTATAAAATGGTTTCATTGCATACGATATTAAACATTGATGTCACACATGGGGGTTTCTTTGCTGGTGGAAAGATGACAGTTTGGGCCTTATCATTCTGTGTGTATATGCATTGGCAGGAATGGAATCTGCAGTAGGGGGCTGAATTGGCATTTTCTAAAAGGGAGGAGAAAGCAGTAGCCTAAAGAATGAAAGGAACTAGAGTGAATGTATAACAGTTTACCACATGAGAAGCTTTATAAAGAGCATCAGCTTTCACTTTTCTGGGTGCCTGAATGAATTCTGAGACAAATGTGTAATTAAGTAGATGCTGAGTTTACTAACTACAAGGCTGGATATTGGGAGTGGTAGGCTGTTGGGTTTCCATACTGGAAGTAGGATACAGGAAGTAGGGGAGGCAGCCATCTCAGGTCATTTTGCCTGGTCATCTGATTTTAGAAAGAGCCAGCACTTTAGGATGGAACTGTTTTCTGCCAGGCTGTTGTTTCTCCTACTCATTGTAACTGAATGTGTCACATGGGACCTGGATTTTTACTATTGAGTGTTGTTCTTAGATCTACCAGGCAGCTGTTATCTTGTGTTAGAGAGCTGCTTTCTGGTTACATTCCCATTGTTCTGTTGTTAGGTTGCTGGGGGGAAGGGAGGGGTGATATCACTCCAACTTGCATTAAAGAGTGACTGAAGTTTATCAGAGCACAAGTCACATGACTGGGAAATTGACAATATGTCTAGCCCCATGTCAGATTTCAAAATTAAATTAAAAAAAAATCTGTTTTCTCTTTTGAAAAACAGATTTCAGTGCAAAAGTCTGCTGGAGCAGCACTATTATTGATTCATTAAAAAAATGTTTCCTATGACAGTATCCCTTTAATTCTCTACTCTCAGCATGCAAGGTGTTGATCAGCCAGTAGCAATTTGTAGATTAAACCCTCCATGTTTCCAGTGTCTGTCTCAAGACACTTGCAATTAAACCCTGGCTCTCCAGTTAATGCAGAGGAAAACTTCTAATTCACTTGTCCAGTTTCTGTAGTTCCAGTGGCATGACTACCTATCAGCAGACCCTGCAACTGCCGGGGGGCCCACATCTCCCCAGCAGGAAGGTGTGTGTGTATGTGTGGGGGGGGTCACATTAACATGACATGAAAGCGAGGCCCCAAATATTTTTTTTGAGGAAGGTGATGTTATGCCACTTTGTAATTTAGTACATGCTGGCTATAAAAAAATGAATGTATCAAACACGGGGCAATTATGCACCTACACAATCAACCAATCCATTAAATTGAAAGCAAATGTCTGGATGCTATGGATTAGTGACCAGTGTTGATAAGATGAGAGCAACTCTTACACTTGTATATTCCAAACCACCAATACAGCATTGCCGGCCCAGGAATAGAAGTATAAGAAAATGTGTAAGAATAATACATCCCATCTGCACACTGGTTAAATCTATAGATGCTAAGTATAGAATATTTTTAGCAGTACATTTGGACCCCAGATGAGCTGGAAACTAAGCTTGGCAGAAGCTTAAATCCCCCAACCCGTGCAGTCCTTGCTAATATTCCAGTAGTCGTCAGCTTGTCATTATGAGCTTAGTTCATTAGCGCCCTGAGATCATATTAAAGGGTGTTTAAGGAAAAACATGCTGAGATTTCCTGAGTGAGCATCATTCCAGCTGATATATTATAGATGCACGTACTATGCCACTAAAAGCGGAGTTTGAGTAAGCATTTTTGTAGAAAAACAAAGCTGCCAGTCATCCCCGTGTCTTGTTTCCTGCTAACAAGAATTAAACAGCAGCTAGATTTAGCCTTCAACATAATTACTTCTAACTGGAGTCCTAAAATGCTGAATATAATTGCTTGTGACTACGCCACCCTGAGTTTGGCAAAAATCTGTATTTTAAAGTACTGTTTTTTTTTTAATGCATTTATCAACGTTCTATTGAAACCCAACAAATAGAATGAGAGTGACAGGCAATTCATTTCCCAGCCTAATATGAGCTTCAGATGGTTTGAGTTCTGAATTTGCTCTTTTTTAAAGAACATGTTTGTACTGCTTGCCAGTGATTAAACAAGCCAGTGAGACAAAGAGACAGCTTGTTCTGAAGAGGCCTGAGATGAATGGGTCACCATAATGACACTAACAATGCGATGCCCTTGATTGCACAAGGGACCACTTCTAATTACATTGCATAAGTTGCCGGGAGCCTGACTGCAGAATTTGTTATGACCCGCTATCTTGAGGAGTCCTTGTTAGAAGCAGGAAAGGGTAAAGGCAGCAAGGAAAGCAATAAATACAACAGGATTAATGGATATTGTCTGTATGATATTTATAACAGCTCTCCATCTAATGATTTAATGAATTCATATGGGCACAGTAAACTCCATTACACAAATTCCAGCTGAAATCCCTGCTAATGCGAATGTCTTGGGTACAAGCGGGTTGTCTGGCAGTGAGTAGCACAGGAACAGACAAAGTGTGGTTCTCCAGTCAATATCTGGCTCAGGATGCTGGCATTTGAGGCTGCCTATGCCTGACAGTTTACAGTATATGTACAGGTACCCGTACAGATTCTTTTGTTTTTAACAGCTGCATCTATAAAATGCAGAGAAAATATGTTGGCTGTACCATATGCGCAAACTCAACAGTGCGGAAGGATCTCCTGGCCTAGTAATGGTATAATACAATTTGCAATGGTATCAAAAGAAAAGGCTAGCACGCCTAGAGCCACCTATATGGATGCACTCCAGACCATTCATCTGCATGTATCATACCCAGGTTACAGGAACAGTAACACCAAAAATGAAAGTGTTTTAAAGGAAACTGGTGTGTCTGAATCAGAAACTCTACTATAGTTTATATAAACAAGCTGCTCTGTAGCCATGGGGGCAGCCATTCAAGCTGAAAAAGGAGAAAAGGCACAGGATATTTTTGGGGTTACTGTTCCTTTAACAATGTATCACATGGCCCAGAGAGGAACAACATCACTTAGTATACATATATGAACCAAGAATATATGACACTAGTTCTATCAAGTCCTCTAGATGAGAGCAATGTAAGAGATTGCACAAAGGGTTCTATATATATATATTTAATAGGACAACACAGGATTACACTTACATCTTCTACCTATAACTATACTAAGACAATACACAGTGGCAGTTATTTATAGATGTATATAGATTAGAATCGTTCCCCAAACTTGCTTTGTTCAGTTACTTTCGGAGTTTTAGTAACTCTTTGTCAGTCTATTCACACTAATTTTTATACTAAATATTAAAAAGAAAAGGCAACAGGCCATAAGCAGTATTTACAGTTTGCTGTTCTTGCTTTGCATTCTTATTCTTGTGCAATTGGTTCGCCAGTAAAATTCATGGGTTTTATTCAGCTAAATTTAATGTAAATGTATTTGAACACAGTAAGGAAAAAAAACTGTTTGTTTTTTTTTTGCCACAAGCTGCCATGAACAGCTTCACCTAGGAACAAATTAGAGAGTGCACTTTGAATCTCAAGGGCCACTCTTGAAGTCTTAATGCCTTCCATGGTTTTAAACACCCATTAATACACATTAAACATGCAATTTTCTGACCACCTGTCCACCAGTTTAGCAATTTAAAAGCAAGAATAAAAGGACTGGTCAAATCTATATTATTATGGCATTAACTGACTGGCCCTATGCATTACTAACATGCTAACATGCCCTGGGTTCATTCTCTTTGGGTGCCTAGATTTAGCATGCACATTATTTGTACTGATGAACTGATATATGATGAAGAAACCTCTGCAGCTGAACAACTAACTTCCCTTGTGATGCTGACCAAAGAAAAGGCTTTGCATCTGCAATAGCCCCCAGTATGAATCCTGAGATAACAAAGTTCCAGCAGCACTGACAGTAAGGCTTATGTCACACACTAGATTTCTCACCAAAACAGATCTAACAGTCTCCAATCAAAGGCTTTGTGAGGTGAAGAGCTTAAGACACACAGGTATGATATTTCAGTTTGTTCAACAATGGCTCCAGAGGTTTCCTCAGCACAGTGTCAAAGCTCCAAGTGTGCACTTACTGATACTACTATCCCTTACTATGCCGGCCACAACACCAGATTAAAAAAATTAGGTACCCATAAATCAGGTATTTTAATAAAAAACACCGTACTACCCATTCAAGCAGTTTCATCATAGGCAATGGGGCTGAGAAGCCTAGCAAAATCTGAAATCTATGTATTAGCAGGATTATATATATATATATATATATATATATATATATATATATATATATATATATATATATATATATATATATATATATATATATATATATATATATATAATTCATCCCAGCAAGTCTACAGTAAGCACCTTCATTAAATACATGGTTTGAAATGTTCTAGACTGCCGAAAGAAGATTTCAACAGCAGGAGCATATTTACATGTTTCCTAAATCAGTGTCTGCACTCTTACCGGATTGAAGATGATTCCAGGTGCAAGGGTCAAAGTTTCATTATACAGTCTAATAGAAGGACCCTCACTCCAATTTAACATGAATCAAGTGTGTTTTATGGATATGCATTAAAATAAAACACACTTGATTCACGTTAAGTTGGAGTGCGGGTCCTTCTATTAGACTATATATATACCGTGTATACTTCAAATTCAGAATGAATCATCCCAGGACCAGCACTTCCCACTGTGAAATAATCAACCTTTATTTAGATACACATGTTAGTGTCGCAACATTTCGGTCCTGGGACACTAATATGTGTATCTAAATAAAGGTTGATTATTTCACAGAGGGATTGGGATGATTCATTCTGAATTTGAAGCGTGTGTCTAAGATTTGACCATGCACCCCGAAGATTACCTAGATAGAGTGCAATATATATATATAGAGAGAGAGAGAGAGAGAGAGAGAGAGAGAGAGAATTGCTTTTCTGCTTTACCAAAACCTTCTACTCTAAGTGAACACAACACTGAAGATTACATACAATCATGTCTGACATAGAAAAATAAAGATAATATGCTTTAGCTTTATCATACACACGACAATAATAAGCTAAAAAGGCAAATGCCATTTGAGCATTCTGGTTGCCCAGTAAGAGAGATCTCATGAAATCCAAATCTGATACCCGGCACATAAACTCTGTGAAAGAGCAACTTGCAAAACATTGCATTTCACAGATTTTTGAGCCAAAACGTGCAGTTACTGTGTTTTGCGCTTTGATCCATTACTTTTTTTTTTACATCTCAGAAAAAGAAAAAGACTTTGTTGTCAGTTATTTGTTACATTACTTTTTTTTTTTTCCAGTAATAATTTAAATACAGAAAAAAATCATTGAAGCTTTGAAGCGTGTGTTGCAGGGTATAAGGCACTGCACAGCTCTGGACAGAAAAATTCAAACAGCATATAAAATCTATAATACAGGAACACACAAAGCCAATTGTCACAGAAGTCACAATCGCATCTATGAGGTTTATAAAGTTATCGCAGTTGGGCAAGATTGTTGCTAAAGCCACATTGGTAAACAAGCTTAACTCTTCTGAAAAAAGGAATACAAGCCAGCAATAGACATACATATATATATATATATATATATAGTTAATTATCTGTACCTGAAACAAAAATCTGGGCCTTAGAAGCTAAATTGCATCAGCAAGCAATAACCCACTTACATAAACAGTACTTATGCTCTAATTAGTTACTAACAATTGCAGCTATGACAGTTTCTTAGACAAACCTAATACATGGTTTTCCTCTTTAATCCTGTGTTAGTTTCCTTTCTATTCCTCAGAGCTCACCTTTCCTGATCCCTTTCTAGGAACAGCTCTCTCCCCTCCAAAGAACCTGCCCAGTGAGTCAAGCAGACCCAAGTCCCTGTGCCTTCCATGGGCTCCATACCCATGCCTAGAGTGATCGGAGGTGCTTGCAGTTGCCATTTGCTTTGATCCGTGCCCACGAGAATGTTTCTGTGATGCCATCAAATCCGAGTCTTCTGAAGTTGGTGCACTGTCCTCTGGGATGGTTTGAAGCTCATCTGACTCAGAGGGCCGATCTTTGAAGGTGTTGTCCTCTCTTCCTGGTGCATCTCGGGAAAAAAGGCGGACCAGATGTGGGCGAGAGGCAGAGTCAGATGGGTTGGCATCTGTCCAGTCATTCTTGGGGTCTTCTGTGCTTGTGGAGTCAGTCACCGCCGTGCTCTTAGAGGAGGTCCCATTGTTCTGGTTCACATCTGCTGCAAATAATAAGTGTGAGATGTGAATGCAAGGCTGTAAAAAGCAAACAATGCTGCCTTCATTCTCTCTGCACTGAGTTTTATGTAGATCAGACAGTCAATCAGAGTTCCCTCAATGTGTTTGAAATATAAAATAATATTAAGCTTAGATATTGGGGTAGTCGCATATAAAGTTACTTGTTTAAGAAATGTATTTTGCAATTTTATAGCATTACTATGCATACATCCAGGTAGGAATGGTTGCATTAGTCACCTATAAGTTACGTGTCTTAGTTAATATCTTAGATTAATAGCCATGTTCGCTTTTTACCTTATTATGTAAGTTATGATCCCAAAATATTAAGTAAAATAACACCCTGAGGAAGTTTGTGTATTTTTGTATTTATGTATGTATATATACTTAGCACTTATTGGTTGTAGCACTTGTATTTAAAGTTTGTTGAGATGACATAATATTATCCTTGAAAAAGTTCCTAATATGGACCGAAATGCTGGACTCAGATGTGGTGTTTCAAATATAAATGTGTGAAGATTTTTATGGGTGTGCTGGTTCTCAATCATTTGGAGATGATATATATTATATATATATATATATATATATATATATATATATATATATATATATATATATATATATATATATATATATATATATATATATATATATATATTATATATCTATATAAATATATATATATATACACACACATAAAAAAGACCAGCAACGCTGAGATATCTTGAGAAAGAAACGGTGTATTCAAAACTGCATGAACATATATATTCATTCACCTAAACTGTGGCTAACAGAAGGAAAATGTATTCTCTTCTGACAAACAGTATGCAATTCGCTTTAAATATATTTGTAGCTCTGACTGTTGGGGGCACATTTATCAAAGTTCGAATATTTTCCATTTTTTTTTTTAATTCTAATGAACTCAAATTACCTTGAAATTTCGAATAGTATCTTATTTAAGAAAAAAATTGAATATCTAAAACTCAAACTAATATTACTGACCCGAAAACTCAAATTGAATTCGAATTGAGTTTTTTCTTCGAAAAAAAGGTGGCAAATACTCTAATTCGAATTGTTCCCAGGATACAGGTATGATAAATCTTGAATTCGAGTTTGGATTATTCCCAACTTGAATTTGTGAGTTTTGACCAAAAATGTGAATTTCCAATATGAACCTTAATAAATGTAATATATATAAGTGAACCACTGACCACCAATGGGCATTTATTCTATTCTGTAAGCATTATAAGGTCAGCAATATCACAAGGGCCACATGTCATTGCTGTACTGAAAGTTATGCCCTCACACATAAGCCTTTGGTGTAAAGCAATGCATATGCTCTAAAATGAAGGCCAAATGAGTTTGGGGGCATATTGAGCTGAAGGTGACATAACACAGGTGCTAAAATAGAAAACCTTTGAAGGAAGACAACTGGAAGAATGGGTGTACTGTAATTACTGTAACAGAGGACTGCTGTGGGAATGGTCGCCATTAGTAGCTTTTTTCGTTCTTTTGAAATTGCTGGCAGAGGCTAATTGTGCTCAGCTAACGCACTGCATTATCCACGTTTCTAAGCATATCGTGACAGGCAATTAAAGCTGAAATAATACAGAAAAATATGAGATTGTAGCTGTCCTTGGAAGAAGAAGGTGTTACCAACCAAAGAAAAATATTAATGAGAAAACATAGCTTTTGGTTCAAAGTGTAATCTTTTAGTAGGTTAGAGCTAGTAATACTGAAAACTAAGGATGATATAGTTGAATTATCTGGGCACAGGCAGGTACATGGGCCTGAAGCAATAATCTGTGAGTTCTGGTAAATGCCAGAGAGGCTGCTGTAAGATGCCATAGACAGTCATTATTTATTGGGCTGGTGGGGGTCTGTTTGGGCCTCTATGGAACTGAAATGCCAGGAGATATTCAGATTCTCAGGCCAGACATGACTGCAAGGTAGACTCATGACACACGGTACCAACAACAGGAAGCATTATGTACAGTCCGAGGGTTTTCCAATGTTCAGGCCCAGATTTGTGGAAAGGCCACCAAGGCACGGGCCTAGGGCGGCAGGATTTTAGGGGGGCGGCATGCTACCCAACCACACCCACATTGGTTAAAAAACACTGGGGATGCGCTGGAGATGCAATAATTTTTTAAATTTCCATGCACCAATCCCCATTGCTCCGGTCCAGATGATGAAAATTTGCACGAATAAAGGGGAGGGGACAGGGGCGACGAATAGCAGTGGGCCTAGGGGCGCCCACTTCGTAAATCCGGCCCTGCCAATGTTCATACAAACATCACTATGACCTTCCTTTCCAGTGCTGACTAAAGTTTATCTGATCATTTAAAGGAGAAGTCATTTTATACTTGGGGAGCCAAATATTAGGCACCCCAAATTAACACATTTACTTAGCTGACACCCCAATGCTCCTATCAGCAATAAACTGCACTGGATCAGGGTTCTTCCAGCGAGTACCATGGAGCCATCCTCTTCCTGCTTCTTCTTTCTTCAAATTTCCCAGGGCAGAAGCAGATAGCCGGCTTTTTTGTTAAACTTCAGCTTTTCACGCTACTGCACATGCGCGGCCGCAATAAGAAAGAAGAAGCAGGAAAACGATTGCTCCGTGGTGCTTGCTGGGATAACCCCAGCCCGATGCAGTTTTCTGCTGATAAGAGCACCAGCCGGGTGTCAGGTAATTAAATGTGACCAGTTGAGGGTGCCTTACTTTTGGAACCCCAAGTATAAAATGACCTTCCTTCTCCTTTAAGACTCCTGAGTGTACTTTGACTCTGCACTCAAATCCATTAGGCCTGTGGGACCACTGGACAGAGAGCACATCCAATGACCTGGGTATAGACATCTTTAATCTATACTTGCTTCAGACCATTCCCAGTTAGGGGTAAACTATCCAGGATACAGATCCTGTCTACTGCAATATGAACAACAGTGGAAACTAGTCTTGATTGGACATGTGCATGGGGGAGGTACAGGCAACCACATCATTACACAATTCACAAGGAGATGCTTTCTTTAGCTTGGCCAATGCAAAGAAAAATGCTAGAAAAAGGCATTACACTAAAAAAGTGGTGTACAATAAAATTTCTATTTATAAAGTATTGTTCTTCTTACTTTTGATTTTACACTGTCCACATCTTTAAACAGCGAGCTGCATTTTAAAGGTGTGTATTTTGATTTTCTCCAGATACTGATAACACTATTTTAAACCACCTCTCACCTACATTCAATTCAATGATTTTAGCTGCTTTGGTTAACAGACAAGCAAACATGTAATAAAGCAAAATGGACAATATTATGCTGAATGTAAGTCAGTAGCTCACCAAAGAAGATATGGGTTCAGGTGTACATGCTACAAACCTATAACAAAGACGATTCAGCAATTCCATGTACTGTCAAAATGTGGAAAAGCTGAAAATGACATGACAGCTTGCTCAGTGGCGTAACTTCGGATGCCAGGGCCCCCCTGCAAAAGATTTTTCAGGGCCCCCCTCTGCACAAAAAACTGGGAGAATTGAATGTATAATATCCCCAGAACTATAGAAGGATGTCACAGTTGCAATTCCATATATAAATACCCCAGAACTATAGAAGGATGGCAAAGTGTCAATTTCACATATAAATACCCCAGAACTATAGAAGGATGGCACACAGTGGTGTAACTACTGAGCAAGCAGACCCCGCAGTCGCGGGGGGACCTGGGGGTACAGGGGGCCCGGCGGGGCCTGCTTCCTCCGTAGTACATCGTACCTGCCATAGTGACACATTTCCCCAGGTACACCAAGTGCTGTTTAAACACATAATGTAATAGCATTTGTGCTGTATAGATTGATTTCTGCAATTCACTAAAGTCTGGCCACTGGAGAAACAGAAAGTTATTAACAATATCATTCCCTGAAATGGTTAACCTGCCGAGGTCTCACTGCAGCCTAGAGAAGAAGCATTTCTGCAGCATAAGTTAGAGGTACCGTGACAGCTTCCTGCTCCTCACACCCACCAGGACACTCCCATCTATGTATATGGAAAAATGTGTAGTAATGGGCATGTGAGTGTGTCTCATGTGTGTTGTATTTGAATTTTTGCTAAACACAAAATGACAGCTCCCAGAAACGAGCCACTCTTACTCATGTTTATAGTGTTCATCATGCTATAGTCTGTATAGCTGCCATGCTGCCACTTTATGATTGCCATGTGTTACTGTTTGCTTCATAGTTTAAGAAGTTTGTTATGAAAAATGTGTGCTTTAGAGGTAGCTGGCTGTATTATTTCCACGTCTGATGGTTTTAGTTTCATCTAATATTGTACTTCATTCCACAGTGACTTTCCTAATGCTCTACCAAATGCACTTACATGCTATTCAATTGTTTTGATCAGCTGGTATACCACTAACCCCCTTATGTAATAAAAGGAACCAAGTTTGCCCAGTAGCAGAATCCCATAGCAACCAATAAGATATTTGATTTTAAACAGCTGACCAGTGAATGCTACCTGCTGATTGGTTGCTATGGGTTACTGCTCCTGGGCAAACTTAGTGCCTTTTATTACATAACCCCCTAAGCATCTATAGGCATAACAGGCAAATAGATATTACTGGAATCCTCATCAAATTAATGTGAGAGCCCCAAAAAAATCTTTTATCAATATAAATTAAAATGATTAAATAACTAGAGCCCACAGGGCCTTCTATGCTCTTGGGTCCCCCTGCAGCCACAGGGCATGCTTCCTCTATAGCTACATCCCATCTATAGGTGCGGCATACAAAGGAATACCAAATACTTAGGTCTGTCTTGGTCGTTTTATAGTACATTTTTCCCTTGTATCTGAGCTGCTGTATACCTCAACACCTTGTGCAGATGTGGACAAGGGCTTGTGTTTAAGGGGTTGGTATACTGAGCATTATGAAAGTCACTGTGGAATGAAGTACAATATTAGATGAACCTAAAACTGTCAAACGTGGAAATAATAATGAGAGTCAAGCAGCTGCCTCTAAAGCACACATAACAAACTTCTTAAACTATGAAGCAAACAGTAACACATGGCAATCATAAAGTGGCAGCATGGCAGCTATACAGACTATAGCATGATGAACACTATAAACATGAGTAAGAGTGGCTCGTTTCTGGGAGCTGTCATTTTGTGTTTAGCACAAATTCAAATACAACACACATGAGACACACTCACATGCCCATTACTACACATTTTCTCCATATACATAGAACTGTATGAGGCCGGCAGCAGACAGCACTCACCTGTTTGCAGAGCTACGCGTATGTATGACTAAGCATCCGGTAGTTTCCTACAGGAGGAGGGGAGTGGGTGTGTCCAGGTGGGTGTGACTGTGAGGAGCAGGAAGCTGTCACGGTACCTCTAACTTATACTGCAGAAATGCTTCTTCTCTAGGCTGAAGTGAGACCTCGGCAGGTTAACCGCTTCAGGGAATGATATTGTTAATAACTTTCTGTTTCTCCAGTGGCCAGACTTTAGTGAATTGCATAACTCAATCTAAACAGCACAAATGCTATTACATTATGTGTTTAAACAGCACTTGGTGTACCTGGGGAAATGTGTCACTATAGCAGGTACATTGTACTACGGAGGAAGCAGGCCCCGCCGGGCCCCCTGTACCCCCGGGCCCCCCGCGACTGTGGGGTCTGCTTCCTCGGTAGTTACGCCACTGAGCTTGCTCATTTCCTCTGTTCTGGATATCACAAATCCTTGCCTTAAAAGGACACAACAACACTTAATTAAAGGAGTGGTTCACCTTTAAGTTAAAGGAACAGTAACGTCAAAAAATATAAGTGTTTTAAAGTAATGAAAATATAATGCAGTGTTGCCCTGCACTGGTAAAACTGCTGTGTTTGCTTAAGAAACACTACTATTGTTTATATAAATAAGCTGCTGTGTAGCCATTATGTATTATGTTATAGAATGACAAATTCTAAGCAAATATTCAATTGGTCTTCATTTTTTATATTTTTTTTTCAAAATTATTTGCCTTCTTCTTCTAAGTCTTTCCAGCTTTCAAACGGGGTCACTGACCCCATCTGAAAAACAAATGCCCAGTAAAGCTAGAAATTGATACATATTGCTGCTTTTTATTACTCACCATTCTATTCAGGTCCTCTCCTATTTATACTCCTCTCTCTTATTCAAATCAGTGCATGGTTCCTAGGGTAATTAGGACCTTATCAACCAGATTGCTGACTTTGCAAACTGGAGAGCTGCTGAATAGAAAGCTAAATAACCGAAAAACCACAAATTATGAATAACAATTGCATATTGTCTCAGAATATATTTCACTAAATCACACTTAAAGTTAATTTAAAGGTGAACAACCCCTTTAAAGCAGCAATAGACACACATGGTCAACATGAATCAATATTTTCCAAATAAATACATTTCATATTTTTTCATCCTATGATCATGATTTTATATTTAGGGGCAGATTTATCAAGGGTACAAGTTAAAATTCAAATTTTTAAATTCGAATTTCGAGGTAATTTTAGTGTACTTCGACTAGGCAATGGTCCAAATTTGAAAAAAATGTAATGTCTCTTTAAAAATTTGACTGACTATTCGCCATCTAAAACCTGACGAATTGCTGTTTTAGCCTATGGGGGACCTCCTAGAACCCATTTGGAGTCATTTGGTGGACTCAAATTCGAATCGAACACAGCCTATACACCCAAAGTTAAAAAAATTTTTTTATTTTTTTTTTTTCAATAAATTTAGTTGGTCTTTTTTAATTCGAATTTAGAGGTGAAGGGAGTTTAAAAAAACTCCTATCACCTCGAAATTCGACCATTGATAAATCTGCGCCAATATGTTATTACTTCCCGCTTACTCTCCATTATTAAGTATTATTGTGAGGGCTTTATTATACAGGGGTTGGTAAACTAGGAAAAATGTGAATTATATAACTTTTCGTACTCCTACAATGGCTTTAGGGAACTAATGATACAGAATCTCAAAGTAGTGTTCATCTTAACTGTACATTATGGAACAATATCTAACAATACAGCAGTTTTTTTTTTTGCCATTTAAAAAGCAGAATGCATTTGCAGCACATGCCCTCATTTTCAGGCTTACAGTATGTTGAATGAAGGCATATATTGGCCCTTTCTATAGCGCTATATTTTTGGACATATGGAATGATATGGCACTGTGCATTCACTTTAGAAGATGGCAGTGGCTTATCATTTTGTATGAGCAAACACTGACACAGAATGAATAAATGCCGGGCTGCTAGTAAGAACGATTATAAAAGATGAACTGGTACAACACACAGTAGGAATTTGTATATACATATATTGCCATCCCAAATTCCCAATACTGTATCTAATAATCTGCACTCTGCTTGTTTTATCCAACCTGTTCTCTCCACTGTCCACTTGCTATATCATACACTTGTTTCCACCACATTCCTTTATTTGAATGTATATTATTCTATTTACTGTGCCGAAACTTTTTGCTAGATTACAGCTAGATTACATGAGCATAGCACCTTTAATATATATATATATATATATATATATATATATATATATATATATATATATATATATATATATATATATATATATATATATATGTACATACATTTATAATTGTTACCAAAGAAACAAACAAGTATTGTAGTTTAAACTCAGCAAAACACTGGCACTCCCAGCATACTAATAATTCTACACAGTCTTCTCTTTGTTTGATAAAAATAGATGCATTAGTTAAGACAAAGGATATTTAAGGCACAGTGCAGATTTTTTCCCCCCACAAATAATATATAATGTTTTAAATGCATTTTAAAATGAGAAAGAGAAACGTTAAATTTTTGGACATATATGGTGACAAATACTTAATAATGATGTAGAGTAGACTGTCCTATAAAGATCATGCAACATGCAGAACAGTAAAAGTGGCCTGTAAGAAGCTTATGAGATCATATACATAGTAACATAGATTTCTTTATATTTTTGCTCCATAAAAACTGTGCCTACAATCTCTGTTTTCTATTGTTAATTTACACTGATGCTGCTATTTTTTTATTCAGAACATATCTATATTCCTTCCTATGCCACCTAACACCATTTCCATACCTCCCAACTGTTTTTTGAGGGACAGTCCCGAGTTAGACAGCTCAGCCCGCAGTCTTGGGTTTATTACTGAAATGTCCCGACTTTCTCTTTGTATCTTTTTCTGGCTGTTCAGTGCAGGAGATCAAAGTTTCTAACTCAATTAGCTTTTGGCAGAGAGCCCAGAATAAATAGATACGTTTGTAACAATTTAAGAGAAGCAAAGAAGCAATTGTAACTGGTCTCTTGGGGAAACTGACTTAAAGCTTAAAGGGCAATTCAAATTCATTAGCAAAACTGTAATAACACATAAAAACTAAAGAAATGTGTTCAAACTTTCATAACCTGCCAAATTTTGTAAAATGAATATGGTAATCAGGGGATGTGACCACAAAAATGGGCATGACTACACACTACACGTGACAATGCCCACTATACTTGAAAAATATTAAAGAGACAATGAAACCGAATCAACGAATACTTCTGTGCACAATCATTTAATGTATAGATCTGATCATCCCTGTGGCGTCTGGTAACTATGAGGGAAGGTGAGAAAAGCATACAAAATGGAAGCGATGTGAGATAGGTAATGATAGATTATGTGTATTCACCTAAACAGCTGAATCGGAAACTTTCCATTTAAAAATGATCTCAAGCCAGTTTTTTTATGCCACCCAACAATGAACAGAATGACGGTTTAAATGTCAACGTGGTTGCTAAAAGGTTGCTATAATTTATAGTTTCCTCTTCTGGAAACATAACAAATAGAAATAAAAATGAGTTTTTTGGCACTTCTCGTATCACAGCACTAGGTGTTTTTCCCCTGAAATCCCTTCAGGGCTGAATTTATGCATTATCTAACTTTCCAATGCATGGCCCAGACAGAGATCTCTTGGGATGCTGATATTTATGGCACAGATGAGATTCTCATATATATTTAACACTGCAAGATATTCTGTAAGTATTTGGCACATAAACACATTATAAAGGCAGAAATAGCTTTATAAAATGTCAAGGTATATATAGGAAAATAAAGTCGGTGCTATTAAATGGATATGAAGTAAATTAAATACTTTTCAAACTTTTAGGGCTGTAACGTTACCATAGCCCATATGTGAAGAGAAACAACAACAAAATGAACACTTTGTTGCACTGTTGCAAAAATACAAGTTAAACCTGGCTTAAGTACATTTAATAATGATGATGGTGATTTAAGTAAATTCAGCCGCTTGAATGAATGAGGTGGTTGGAACAGATTTTCAACTGAGCTACTGCCCACATTGTCACCATGAAACTGCGTGGGTCTAAAATTTGTCACAGCCCCTTTTATTGTTAGACGACTCCTAGTTAGGCCCTGAAGTTCACTTAAGCCACAGAGAATCAAGGAAAAAACAAAAAGCTCTGTGATGTACAACTGGTGGGATTCGCTATGGCAGAAATTCTACAGTTATGAAAGGAATGTGGCAATTTTCCAGACAGCCCGCGGATTTTCTTTTCCCTATTGTTCAGTAGATGGATTCTATCGTCCTACAAACATGAAGTCAAAATGTCCCTTTGTGCTTTCTAAACATACATTTCTGTCCTTGACACAAGACTACACATACACAGCTCATATATAGAAAGGAAAGGTTATGTTGCTGAAATTGCTTCAGTCAGCACCAAACTACTATTACTATAATTTTATTTTCTGCAGCTGCTTGATAAACTGTGCCGTTGCACAACATCGTATCACTCTGCAGTGGCCTTTAGAAGTCATAATCTGCATTTTCATGTTGGTGGCCTTCATGGTAACTTTTTGTATTTGTTTTAATGAAACACCAACATGTTGAAAAAAAGTGTGCACTGAAATGTACTCTCTATACACTGCACCCACAGCATAAACAGCAAGAGCAAGGCCATCCAATGGTTTTAACTATGCTTGCAAAACATGCAGTTTTATACACATGCATTGAAGACACACTTATAATAGCTAGTGATGCACTGAATTCAGGATTCAGTTTGAGAGGTGGCTGGGATTCAGCCCAGGGTCAGACAGGAGCATTGGGGCCCACCGGGACTGCAACCCAAAAGGGACCTCCTCGCAGTCACAGGGCCCCCTCCTAACTTCCTCGACTACAAACCGCCCTTCCCCTGATGAGCATGCGCAAACACATCGGCACAGCCAATCGGGGGGGGGGGGGGGGGCGGCTTGGTCCAACCCTGATTTGGCCTTTTCAGAATGATTCTGAGTTGATCGAATCCAAGTGCATAAATGAGCCAAATCCATAAAGGGATCTAAAGTCAATGTTAAAAATGCATATATAGGTTCCTATTACTAAATAAAACGATTTTATAATGTATAGCAGTTAAAAATGTTGTACCTGCTATGAGGTACACAAGATTGTTTCTGCTATCTTGTTTGCAATCTCCTTCAATTACTCCCTTGTGCTCTGAGGGTAATTTCTGAACAAGCATGTATATATGTAAGGGTTAAACCACCCTTGAGACATATCTTGCAATAGTGCTAACTGCACTAGAGATGTACCCCGGACCCGCTCCAATGCTAATAGTTGAAAGCATAGAGCGAGGGGGGAACTGCAGCGGCCCCTGAAACTCCGCTTCTGGCACCAATGACATAATAAAATTTAATTCTGGCATCATTAATAAACCAGCATAGATTATGAGTTTGTGTTTATGCCTGGATGTCCAATATAGACTTATGGACATTTCAGGGTCTCAGCAACAGCAAAGGTTGCTATAACATATGTATAGTGCGCAGACATACAAAACAGAAATGTAGAGTTAAAAAATAATGTATAATGCACTCAAACCATTATCAATATATTTAGTACAATGAGACATTTTTTTCTTTATATTGCAATGTATGGATAGACAATCTCTGTTTTGTTTAAAGGGTAAGGCATTTTAGAAGCTTAAGGGAGAACCAAACTCCCCGCACAGTCTTACCCCAGAATTTTGGGGGCCAGTGGGGACTTAACATTGCTGGTGGTTTAGTTCTCCTTTAAGGCACAAAATGTCTCAATGTCCTAAATATATTAAAAAGGGTTGAGTGCACCTCTTGTATTTGTCTATATATTTTGTGGTCACAGCCTCATTGTACCCCAGCTTAATGGTTTTAAAAATTAGTGGTGAGCAAAACTTTCCCTTTTGTGTGTGTGTGTGTATATATCTATATCTATATATATATATATATATATAAACCAAATTCCACGGTTCCCACGCACACCGTTGACAAATTAATAAACCCGGGTGCTACCTGTTCAGGCTGTTGTATCTATATCTATATATATCTATATCTATATATATCTATATCTATATATATCTATATATATATATATATATATCTATATCTATATATATCTATATCTATATATCTCTATACCTCTCTCTCTCTCTCTCTCTCTCTCTCTCTCTATATACAGTATATATATATATCTATATATATATATATATAGTATATATACATATTTTTTTTTTAAATTGATCATCCCTATACATGTATCACTTCTTTATTCTGCAAAACTTATGCTAGTACACTTTCAACAAAAAGTTATCTTCTTAAACAGTACAACCCTAGAATTAGAAGCATGCATATACACAGAAGAGACATCTTGATAGAATCAGCCTCACAAAATTCTATTTATGCTTTATCTCTTCTTTTATATGCTGCTTTATACTTTGTGTCTGACAGAGGAACATTTGGCTAGAGGTTGCGCTCTTTCTTAGCAAGAATTTAAGACAGATAAGAAGAACACATTTCTTCAATTACTTTTGGTTTCCATCAGATAAGTCTAACACGACCCGATTAGTCCAAGGAAATTAGATAATTTGAAAATGAATGAAAAAAGTTTCTCTTCTTTAGGTGATTCGAGAATAGGAGTCGGAACGAAGGGGGGGGGGGGGCAGCATGGTCAGGGCCAAAGAGTTTAAAAAAAAAAAAAAAGAGGGTTAAAGGGGGCAAGAGAAACTTACTCATACAGTCCAAAATGTTCTTTAACTTTTTATAAAGGTGAACACAAGGAGTAAAATAAGAAATGATAAAATACTGTATATGTATGAATGAATGGTTCTATTAAAAATGTTGTTCATTTTACATTAACTTTTAGTATGGTGAAGAGAGTGATATTCTGGGAAAATTTGCAATTGGTTCTCATTTTTTATTATTTGTGGCTTTGGAGTTACAGTATTTAGCTTTTTATTCAGCAGCTCTCCAGTTTGCAATTTTAGCTATTTAGTAACAATATATTTGTAGCCTTACAGAGCATTTGTTGTTTAAATGGGGTTAGTGACCTCCATTTGAAAGCTTGAGAGAGTCAGAACAAGGAAATTAATATAAAAACTATAAAAAATAAAAACCAATTGAAAGTTGTTTGCAATTGGCCATTCTATCACATACTAAAAGTTAATTTAAAGTTGAACCACCCCTTTTATAGTGCTTCTTATGCTTGAAGCACTGTACAGCAGAACAATATATTAATACGGGGGTAAATAATAAATACAAGTAAATAAAAAGTACGGTTGCATCAAAGTACTGGGTGTTAAAGAGACAAGAGGATGAGCATGTTGGCACTTATCTAACAAACATAAAACACCAGGTCCCTTGCTCCTGGTTATATACATGCCAACTAGAATATATTGATGTGCTTCTAATACAGCTTGCACCAGTTGATGAGTTACAGGCACAAAACAGACTTTTCAAAGGGCTACGCCATTTAGTAAGAAGCAATAAAATACTTTTTTAAAGTCATATTTCTTAGCTTTTATATCGCAGGACAAAGGTCAATAGGAAAAGTACATCTTCTGACTGTACTTTTACTTAGAAATAAGCTAGATTCTTTATTGGAAAAAATAACCCTTTTTCTTACAATAGACCAATAGTCAACAAAGAGGGACAGCCATCTTGGTTACATAAAGACTTATGTAAATTATTATTATTACTGTATTTCCTAGTATTTATATGGGTCAACACCATAAGCAAGTTTTCAGTAAAGTCAACTTGTGGGAAACAATAAAATATTGGATTAAATGAACAGAAACATTTTCACCAGCCAAATGTTGAATATGGATTCCTTTTAAAATGTTATTTTAAGAAGGGTGTATATTGTGATAGTGTGGTGGGCAAACCAAGCCATTTCTACAGCATAGCTAGTTCAGTAGTCAGTGCAATTTGAAAGGTTCACAGTGCTGAATGAAGAATTCATTGCATTCCATAGAACCTAGGAAATACTTTGCATTCTATCTGCTTAGGAATGCATTCTGCATTTAGAGGAAGAACATTCTTGCAACCGGAATGTTTATGGACAAAACTGTATAGGCAAATCCACACTGAGCATTTGAGCACAGCTTCCATCAGGCAGAAAACAGCAGCAGAAAAAAAATCCATGGGGAAAGTTTTGTTCCCCTTTAAAGGGGACCTGTCATCCAGACATAAAAAGCTGCATAGTAAAAGTCCTTTTAAAATTAAACATGAACCCCAAATTATTTTTCTTATTAAAATATTCATGCCGGTTATAAACTGGTTTAAAACTCTCAGCTGTCAATCATATATAGATAGTGTTACCACCTGGCCGGTAAAAATCATGGTTGATCCCAATGTTATTAATAGGGAAAAAAAGTTAAATATATAGGAAGACTGGTATTTTTTTCTGGAAATGTGGCAACCCTATATATAGACTGCACCTCCTTTATACCTTAGGCATAGATGTGGGGCAGGCAATTACAACTTTCCTAGTTGTCACTACAATCTCCACATTCCCCCTCTGTCTTCAACATCTAATTGTGTGGCCAGTGAGTAGGCATGGGCATCAGGTACCCTATTTTGGCACATAAACAAGATTTTGGCATGCCTTTATAACACAAAATGGCTGCTGCCTGCTTGGTGTATCCATATCAATTGATATGGATACCCTATGACGGAATTTCATAAAATTCCGTCATAATGTCATAACCAGAAAACTGATAATATGCTGAATGAATGTAATTCTGAATGTAGTATAAAATAGCTGCGCAATTATGCATTTTCCTTTGAATATATGCAATACAGCATGCATATTTACGATTATGCAAAAAGATTTTTGCAGGGACACAAAGTTAATGGCAACTGGTTCCTCACAAATCAGGCCTATGGTATTTACTTTTAATCACAGTTTTTATAAAGCATTTTGGGTGAAGCAAAAGGTGCATGAATGCAGAATTATTTTACAGTAACACACTGCTCAAATGAAACAGGGTTTGTCAGCATACCACACTTTGCAAAGTATTTAGAACCTTGGTAAGCTCATCAATTCAATGAACACTTTCAAGGAGAATGTATGATCCATAGGTGAATGGATAATGGGGTTGCCTTCCAGACCCATTCAGCTGCAGAAGTATAGGATGTAGGGATCACCGTAAACTGGGAACAATTTAAAAAAATCTACAGAAAACAGTCTGCACAAAGTTCACTTGCACACAAACTGCCTATGATCAGACAACCCAGCATATTTACTGTATATGTGCGTGCTCTCTCTCTCTCTCTAGGCCAGACATAAACTAAATACATTGGCAGAGCTAACAGCCTCCCTCTTATTCTCCACAAGGAGGTATGTTTTAATAAGTCTAACTTTGCTTAGGGCTAAGAAATAGATCTCCGCCAAAGTAGGAGATCATTACAGGCACTAATAAGAAAAAAACATCAGACTTTTACATTGGACTTGGGACTGTTAACTACAGCAGATGACTGTCCTCAGGTGACAGATTCCCTTTATGAACTGAGAATATTCATCGTATTCATCGTATTTTGTAGAGGTAGCGAATTAATCAAGGTGCGTTTTATTTTACACCATGGAAATGCCAGATTTTCCGCCATTACTTTACATTGCTTCATACCTTTGTAAGTAATTTCCGGCAGGATGTCACTATAAGAAAAAACGCGTAAAATTTTTTTTTTATGGTGAAGCCTGTTGTGTGTAGAATTATCGCACCATTTTTTACACTACATAATACTTCTGCCCCTTAGTGTAGGTCGTTAAATTTCAGCAATCTGGTTGCTAGGATCCAAATTGCCCTAGCAACCATACATTGATTTAAATAACAGACAAATATGAATAGGAGCGGACCTGAATAGAGAGTTGAGTAATAAGATGTAAGAATATCAAATAAAAAAGTAGCTTTACAGAGCATTTGTGTTTCAGGTGGGGTCAGTGACCCCCATTTGAATGCTGGAAAGAGTTAATTGAAAGGTTGCTTGGAATTGGTCATTCTATAACATATTATATAAACAATCTGTTGATTTTATTATTATATTGTGCACAACTGTTTTCCAGTCTATTTAGTCATATTCAGCTGTACCCCACAGTTTGGTCTCCATTTATCATCCATGTTGCTGTGCTAAGTGACAATTGGAATAGGACAGTGGAAAATACATTGGCCAAGTTCTATAAATCACAAAATGCATATGATCTTCCAGCTTTACTTAAAAGGAGAACAGAAAATACATTTTAATAAAAAATCAGCTGGACCAAATGAGAGCAGCTGCAATAAAATACTAAATGGCAAGATAACTTGCTCTATAACAGTTACTATGATAAATATGATTTTACTGCATACAAAATTCTTTGCTATGGCAACTCACAATTCTTTGTCAGGATGGATTCTTTGGCTAAAGAAAGCATCATATCTTTCAAATAAGAAAAAATGCCCTAATCTCATCCTCAATAAAAGATCATTTAAATTAGGTCAGAAGACCCTTTAAAGATAGTCTGCTGCCTTTGTACTCTGCATGCACTCAGACAAGGCAAATAAAATTGATATTGCTGAGGGGGTGTTTCTGAATCCAGCTGAGGCCTCTGAACTTCTTAAAGCTTTTAGTTGTTTCTCAGTCTTTCCACTTTCAGTAAAATGACAGATCAACTGTCAATTCTATAAACCAATGCATTAAAAGTGGAAGGCAAATATCAGCTATTTCACTAGAAACAAGCCTACCAACATAAACAGTGGACTTCCAGAATGTTCAGTTTAAAGGGATACTGTCATCAGAAAACATGTTTTTTTCAAAACGCATCAGTTAATAGTTTGCTCTTTTGAGAAATGGATTTCAGTGCAGAATTCTGCTGGAGCAGCACTATTAACTGATTCATTTTGAATTTTTTTTTTTCCCATGACAGTATCCCTTTAACAAGTTAGTTTCTGTTTATTTTGGAGAGGTAAGGTTTAAACGTATGTATTTGTTATGAGGAAAGGTTTAGGGTCATTTTGTGACCCCCTCCTAAATATATTCCTTATCTGAAAGACAAACGTAGGCGAGTGCAGACGTAGATACACTCCTTCAGAGAATTATGGCCTGAGGCTGATACACACATGCAAATTAAAATGCTCATTCATTCTCTCATTCTATCCAGCCTAGACTACTGTAATCTGCTACTTATTGTCCTCCTTAACACCCACCTCTCCTCACTACAGTCTGTATTAAATTCTGCTTTCAGACTTCTCCTCCTCTCATCTAAGAGAGAACGGGCTCCTGCACTGCTGAAATGCTTATCTTGGTTTCCCATTAAGCAAAGAATAACTTATAAACTCCTCATAATTTCAAAGCCCATCCTTACTCTGCTATCTCTTACTACATCTCTTCTCCTTTGTCTCCATACATTCCTGGTCGACTTCTTGGTCACACCACCCACTAACACAGCTGATTACTGCTCCTCACATTTGGAATGCCAAACCTGAAATCCTCCAAGAATCTTCTTTCAATCTCTTTAAACATTAACTCAAAGGCTACCACTTGGAGCACTTTAATAATGTGATCCAGTTCTGGCACGTAAAGCACAATGACAATCAGTGTAAACTACAGCACTTATTTGGGTAGTTTACCCACCACTTAGTCGGTGTTCGTTCTACAGGGCAGGAACCTCTTTCTGCTTGTCTCTAGCACTAAATCTTCACCATAAATGTATTTTGTATTTATTTGTACTTAAAGGACAAGGAAACCCTTTAGCCTAAGTCTGAATTATTGAATGAAGCTACCCTTGCTGTATGTGATTGCTAACTTTGTTTAGTGAAATACACATTTATTCTTCTGTGGTGTCTTATTTGTAGAACTGTGACTGCTTTGTCTCAGCCGCCTTGTTTGCTCTCCATGTCATTAAGATGGCGGTTGTATAATGCGCTGCAGAGCAGCTTACAATATGGGATATGCGCTGTGATGTGCCAAAAGCTGAAGGCAAGCCAGGGAAGGAGGCAGGAATAGTAGTGAGACGCAGTCCAATCAGCACAGAGCAGGAATGAGAAAGAAGTATTTGCCAATCCGTGTATAACTACTCGGTTTCGCTGAGCATCACCATAGCAACATGTTACTCAGCTGCTAGTGGTGCACATGGAGTAAAGAGCTGGCATTAAGGAGGTTATGCAAGTGCTCCTGCTCACAATGTAAAATGAACATTCACAAATTAGATTTCTGCACATGCTCTTGGTCTTTGCTACATCATCACATTTTTTTTCTGTAACTCTGTGGCGTTTTAACAGACAGATTGATTGGTGCAGATATAGGAGATTTCATAGCACTGAAGTACACACTGGAGGTATGCCTTTCTAAGGATTTAAACTTTTTTATTAGACTTTCCTTGTCCTTTAATGTATTCACCCCTCTTTGTTCTACTATTTTTTTTATTTAACTGTACAGTGCTGCATGCACAATTCGTGCTATATAAATAAAAATATACATATGTATGTAACATTGTAAGTTAGGTTGAAAAAAGACATGTCCATCAAGTTCAACCTTTTAAGTCTATATATAACCTGCCTAACTGCCAGTTAATGCAGAGGAAAGCAAAAACCCCATTTGAAGCCTCTCCAATTTGCCTTAGAGGGGGAAAACATTCCTTGCTGGCTCCAAGATGGCAATCGGACCAGTCCCTGGATAAACTTGTACTATGAGCTATCTTCCATAACCCTGTATTCCCTCACTTGCTAGAAAGCCATCCACCCCTTCTTAACACTATCTAATGTATCAACCAGTATAACTGATTCAGGGAGAGAATTCCACATCTTCCCAGAACTGTTGGCCCAGATAAATGGAATTAGGATTCTAAAAGACAAGTAGGGTATAGTGAACAGAGTGTTATATAATATATAGAGAAACTTGGGGAGGTATAACATCTTAATTCACCCTTCCTCAAAGTGTGAGCAGTAGCCTGGCCCAATTGTTGAGGGTGCGAGAAAGAGTTAATTATAGGGTCTAGGTTGAGTTTTAGAAAATGTTGGGGTACACCCATATCCCCAGTTACTTGAATGATACCAACCACTTTAACTGCACCTATGGGGATGGAGCTTGTGGTCAATACTAAATAATTGTGATTTGTTCCAGTTAATCCAGAGTATTTGCCAAAGTCCTGGACAGTAGTTAGGAGACTGGAGAGGGATTCTAGGGGGTCAGATATACTAATATATCCTCGGCAAAGAGGGACACTTTCTCTGTGATATTACAGCCCTTTGATGGTTGGGAAGAACTCCCTTTCAATAATGTACACTGAATACATACATTGAACTGTTTGCCAGATGATGCCATGATCATTTTCAAACCTTTCAACTATCTGCCAATAGATTTCTGCTGAGTAGAATGATCACTCTGGGTCTGCATACAAAGCAGAGGAAGCAGCTGGCACAAAAAAAAAACATGCTGAAAAGTAAAATATAGAAAACAACAGGAGGGTTATATTTGCAAGTCAAGGCTAGCTGCTGGACCAAGTATGTATACAGACACTGGCAACAGGGTACAGACTATTTGTACAAACTTGTGTGAATAAGAAGTGCAGGAACAGACATTATGAAGGGATTCAAAATGGGCTTGATTAAAGGAATAGTTCAGTGTGAAAATAAAAACTGGGTAAATAGATAGTCTGTGCAAAATAAAAAATGTTTCTAATATAGTTAGTTAGCCAAAAATGTAATGTATGAGGGCTGGAGTGAACAAATGTGTAATAAAACAGCCAGAATCCAACTTCCTGCTTTTCAGCTCTATAACTCTGAGTTAGTCAGCGACTTGAAGGGGGGCCACATGGGACATTTCTGTTCAGTGAGTTTGTAATTGATCCTCAGCATTCAGCTCAGATTCAAAAGCAACAGAAATGACCCATGTGGCCCCCCTCAAGTCTCTGATTGGTCACTGCCTGGTAGCCAGGGTAACCACTCAGTGTAAACAAAGAGAGTTGAAAAGCAGAAGTGAGTAGTGATCTGACTGATATGTTACACATAAAATCACTCCAGTCTTTATAAATTACATTTTTTGCTAACTAACTATATTAGAAACATTTTTTATTTTGCACAGCCTATTTATTTATCCAGTTTTTATTTTCACACTGAACTATTCCTTTAAGTTGGAGACCTTTACAGGCACAACAGCAAATCCCAGGCCCAATGAGAATGACAAAAAGGCACAAAGTGTAACGGAACAGGGAAAGGACGCGTGTGTGTTGGGGATGCATCTGTAGTAACCAGGGACATCCTTAAAACACAAAACACAACAAAGTCAACAGACTGGTATTTGTTTTGCTGGGACTAAAAGAAGAAAAATGTCATATGCTTTCATCGTTCAATGGAAAATATTTTAATACAGGGAGTTCCTGAGTTACATACACCCGACTTACTGTACATACAACTCACACTTACATACACAGGCTATTACAGTAACATACTGTGGTTTGCTTGGCCTTTATTAGCATTAAGCTTTAATAAACCGCCTGCCCCAATCCTCTCTGGTGTGTGTGTTGTCTACTGCAGAGTACAGAAAGGTAAAAATAAACACTATGTTAAGACAGATTTAATAAATGAATGTACGTTTCAACTTACATACAAATTAAGAACAAACCTACAGATAGGGTTGCCACCTGTCCGGTTTTAACCCGGACAGCCCGGTCTTTTGAAGGGCTGTCCAGGTCTGCCCGGTTTTCCTAATTAGAAAAACTGTGTAGGATTTCCTATGATTGATTGCCCGATCGCAATGTCATAGCCCCACCCCCTGATGTCATGGCCTGCCCGACACAGACCCATATGCACGTTACGGCTCTGCCCCCATTACATCAGGGCTCCACCCCTCTTCCCAGAGTTCCATGGGACAGAAGGTGGCAACCCTACCTAGAGACCCTATCTCGTACATATCCCAGGGACTGCCTGTACTATGAAGAATTAAGGGAAATATACAACGGCTTGGGTAAAAAGGAAGAACAGAGTCAAATCAAATTTGATATTTGGTTTCAGCCATTCAGTACAGAGAAGAAATAGCAAAGATTAATATTTGCATTGCTCGATATTGGTGTATTGCTATAATTCTCATTTTATAAGCCATGCTGTTCTAAGTAAATAATTATATACAAACCTCTAAAAATGATCATTTAGTTGTCTAGAGTACAAATGGAAACTAATTATTATAATCCAGTGGTAATTAAAACAAATAATTAATGGGGCATATGTATACATGGATTAAAATGTATGTTACATTTATATCTTATAAATGATACATTTACTTACCAATAACCAATAATATCATTTAAGAATTGCACTCTACAAAGGGCCCCTTAAATCCTTACTAAATACCAAAGTTGATACAGTTTAATTCTAAATAGCATAAAGAAAGAAAAAGCCCTTAGTATACTCTATGGTCAGTGATGGTGCAGGGGCCATATGGGAAGCCCATTCATCATCATTTGCAGGAGTAGAACATAGAGATTAACAATTTTAGTGGCATAAACTGGCTCACTGCTCTACAATGCATGGGTATTTTGAGATTGCTCAGCAAGTCCAGTTCCTTACCAGTTATCACTCCTCAATACGGATATGTAATGAACCCTTGCATCAGGTGTCCTTAGATCTATGCCCTGTGCTGTAAAATGCATTTGACACAAATACTCGACTTAGTTGATTGAAATAAAATAAAGCACCATTTTGTCATTTTGAATCTTACCGTTTAGAATACATGTAAAGGTAAAACATGCTAAGATAAGGTAATTTTACAGTATGTAATGAACCCATTACTGTAATTTATTTCACCACTAATACAGTATTTTAGCATGAGGTACATTTTTCATTACAGTGTACAGCTTTGATTCCCAATTCCCTCCTAATTTACATTATGCATTGTGCCATGGTGTATAATAAAGGGAGTCCTAGAGGGCCTATGTTGGTGTGAGCAGTGGTTTGGGCCCAGTATCCATAATCACCAATCTGTACCCCACTCCTATATCTGTCCCCCTCCTGTCTCCTTTCACCTCCCCTGTCACCATTCCCCGCCTCTTTTTTTCTGTTCTTATTTCCACCCCTGCCAGCACATCAAACAGCCCAAAAACATAATGGATTTAAATTCTATATTCACTTTCTTCCTTGGTAATTCATTTACTTATATGACCAACAAGAAAATAATCTGCAATGGGAGGAATGCAAAACATCCATGGCCACCTAAAATCTGAATGCTTTGTACTAGCTTTTTATTTATTTTTTTTGCTTTGTACTCTGTACTTCGAACTGAAAGATGTGCATAATAATAAACTTTGACTGATCCATATACAAACACTGCACTATGCATACGGCTTTATCTATATAAACTGAATAAGGTTCAAGGTTTTTTATTTAAGACTCAATTCGCAATTCCTGGACAATCCATGCATATGGCACAAAACTTTTTTTTTTTTTTAAAGATCGTATTTGTGTACATATGGCCACTCTGTGGAGGTGTTCCAGATTCTGTGGAGGTGTTCCAGATATTCATATATATTATGTGGTAGACTACTTAACTCACAAAAGAATGTGGCAAAATAGAATACGACACAACACAAAGGGGCAGATTTATCAAAATGTGCGTTTAGAGCTTAATAAATAAAAACTTGCCTATGTTCTATTCATTCCTATGGGATTTTAAAACCATATTTATCAAGTGGTGAGCTCTAACTTTCACCTATTGATAAATACAATTTTAAAAATCCCATTGGAATGAATAGAAAGTGGGTCATTTTTTGTTTATTAAAGGGGAACACAACAAAAATATAACTTCAGCTTTTTGAAAAGTAAACAAAATTTCAAGCAACTTTGCAATATACATCATTTAAAAAATATGCAGATTTTTCTGACAGTTCCCTAAGCCTAGACCCCTGCTCTCCTGCTGATCTCTCTGACTACTTTGCTGAGCTGGCTGACTACTGTTACTTTGTATCAAGAGCCATCTGTCCTTAGAGTGCATCCTCCAAACTCCACAATTCCCTGCACATGACATTTCAATAAGGAATGGAACATTACAGTGCAATAAATTGTGGGCTATGTAGTTCCTTTATGCGGTCTGTAAGCTGGGGAGAAGTTGTTACAATTTGTAACATCAGTGTTTTAATCCTTCCTTCCCTGCCAGGATTTCAAATGATGCAGAAAGAGAAGAAGAACTAAACAGCTGGATTTCAACATAGAAAATTGCATGTATTCATACTTTTTGAAGAAACAGGTAACTGTGATGGATATATTAGGGATTTCTGTGTTATGTGGGCATGTTTATCAAAATTTGGTTTGGAAGACGGAGTTTCCCTTTAGGCTCTAAACTCATATTTTGATAAATCTGCCCCCAAGTGACAAAATGACATGTACATTATGCTATTTCTAAAAGCAAAAACTTTACATTAGCAATCTGTAAAACACTGATAGAATATGTTTCCTTTAATAAAAAAGAGAATCCTCTCACAGAATTGCAAACTAGACGAAACTTTGAAGGTAGATGCTAAACAGACTATAATGAGCACTTACAAATCTAAGCCTCAAAGTACTGGAGGACAGGACAGGAAGCAATGGTTCAGTATTTATCAACTGAAAATAACTACCATTATGTACCAGTGGCCTCTTGAACATGTTTCCCAAGAACATTTAGAACTACCGTAAGTGGCATTTTGAACATGTTTCCCAAGAAAATTTAGAATTACTATATGCTTCAAAGGGACAAGTCCACTAGATAATGTCAGGAATAAGGTCACAAAATGGGTGATTAAAGCAGATAAAAAGAGAATACTTAAATAATAGTGTTCATTATGCAAAAGATTTGTGGCATGATTTGTTTCATCCTGACCCACAGTCTGAGAAATGTTAAATTAGAGAACAGCATCAATCAGTAACGGGTGCAGGGATTAAGTTGAATAAATCTGCTCCTGTAACATCATGATTAACAACTGAAAGCTGAACGTGGCATATATAAAAATATCTTCATTTTATATCTGAAATCATGTCCTGTCACTTGTGCAATATTTGCATGGATATTGCTAGGCAGGAGAAACCTCCAGAAATAGATTTGACCATTACAACTGTATTAGAGGGCACTTAAATGCAGCAGGTAAGATTGTGATTGAGGAGATAAGAGGGCTCATTTTACATCCATAAGTGTCATGTTTTTTTCCTCACAATGCAGCTTTTCTCCAGATTTCCAGCGTCATTGCATGGTCAAAGGGGAGTTGAATCTGACACGGTTACACTGCGCCAGGCACAACTGTGCATGGGTAGCCATAATTAATGCAATTGCATGTCAGAAATCGGGGGCAGTTACAAATGTTTTTAAAGTCTGTCTGGCCTTGGTGTTCGACATGAGAATGATGTGTGTGCTCTGTTCTATGGATGCAACTGTGCCTCGGGGATTGACACTAGGCACTGTGGAAACCCTTCCCTTATGATTCAGAACGGAAGGCAGGAAGGACTAAGCAGTGCCAAGCACAACTATATGGAAGTATAAAGAGCACTTAAAGTCCCTTTGAAGAAATTGTTCAGTATAAAAAATAAAAACTGGGTAAATAGATTTTATGTGCAAAATAAAAAATGTGTCTAATACAGTTAGTTAGTCAAAAATGTAATGTATAAAGGTTTGAGTGACTGGATGTCTAACATAACAGAACACTACTTCCTGCTTTGCAGCTTATTGGTTACCAGGCAGCAATTCAAACGAAATCTTCCAGCACACGTCCAGCAGAGTCGCGTGCATCCATCTTCCAAGTCCTCTGTAAGCTGACTGGGAGATCGGTATATCTGTGCAGTTTGCTGGTTTGCGACAACTGTGCATGCCTGGAATTACACGGAAATTGCCGATAGCTTACAGAGGATGCGGAAAATGGATGCGTGCAACTCCACTTTTTTCCTCACGGGAGATCAGCAATTTGCGTGTAATTCCGCGCATGTGCAGTTGTCGCAAACCGCTCCAACTGCGCATGCGCATAAATACCGATCTCCCAGTCAGCTTACAGAGGAGCCGGAAAATGGATGCGTGGAACTCCACTGGAAGAATCTGCGAGAGAGGTAAGTATAAAGTATGGGGCATTTCCCCCGGGGGGGGGGCTACCTGGGGTGGGTGGGTATGGGTGGGTATGGGTTTTTTTCCCCCCTACAGATTAAATTCACCTTTAAAGATAACTCAGAGTTAGAGAGCTGAAAAGCAGGAAGTAGTGTTCTGTTCTGTGAGACATCCTCTCACTCCAGTCTTTATAGATTACATTTTTGGCTAACTATATTGGAAACTTTTTTATTTTGCACAGCCTATCTATTAACCCAGTTTTTATTTTTACATTGAACTGTTCCTTTAATGAAATTGGTTTGAAATGTAACTCACTGCAGGTAAAAAGTGCAAGTTACCCACAGCGGATATAAAGAAGTCTGTGGGTACAGTGTGTTGGAGTGGGGGCAATAGCCATTTCAGTTGAAGACACAATCATTACATCTCTAATTTCAGAGGAAACATTCATTTAATTCTAAGTGTAAAATTGGTCCTTACACCCCGCACTGTTGAAATAAACTGCTATGCTGGGGGAAAACTGAGAAAGCAAAATGATATCATCAGGGTATAGAAGTACATTTCAGCCTAACAATGGTTTATTTAAGGCACTTTTCATGAATACTTGCAATGTTTCACAGTGCATGTGGTTCAAGCCTACGCAAAGAAAAAATGTGACATACTGTATATAAAAGCAGCAGTGATAGCTACTTTGCACACAACATCTGCTTTTCCGAGAGGCTTCTGGGCAGCAGTGGTTTTAGTGCCAGTCACTGTTTGCTTCCACTAATAAAAAAAAAGATAAAATATATTTTAAAGCTAGTATTTATTTCATTATTGCAAAACATGCAACGGCCTGCACTCCATTCAACTAATAAAACAAGATCTTTTTAAAATGTTACCAATGATTGTTCCACAAAACACTGTGCAAGGCAAATAGTATGACAGCCCAAGTGGTCCATGCCCTCAAATTAGTCCCTAGGGCTGGTGGAGATAGACAAATCTCCTTTGCCGCAGTGTGTATTGAGCTGCTGTGGGTGCCTAATGCATATGGGAGTCCTTTTAGCAAAACCTTGGACATCCCAAGAGAGGGGCCAGTAAAATATATACTGGAGATCTGTTGGACACGTTTGGAGACCTGCAAATCCACTTTTACAGGGCTTCTGCACTTTTGGAAATCGAACTGTAGGCCCAATAACTTAAAGCAGGTAGAGTAGTCCTCTGAATAAGGTAGCATGTTTTAGATTCAGGCTCCCAGTTCTAGTATTCGGTTAGGATCCACCTTAAGCTAATGTCAGATGCTGCATGCTAACTACAGGGCCATTTTTATATATATAGGCACCCGAGGGCCTGTGCTTAGTGCAGTAGTTTTAAGGGGACAGCCCTCAGATGCCTATATAGAAAATAACTTTTTTTATTTTTTTTTTATTTAGAAAACTAAACAATGTCCCCAGCCACTGCCAAAGACTTAGTACAGTGCTGGCCATCTGCCTCCAAGGGATGATCGGTCCTTGGTTGTCTATAAAACAAATACATTTTTTGTTGTTTAGAAAAATAAAGAAATCTCCCCAGACTCCACTGGACCTAAAAACAGTGCTGGCCAATTGCCCACAAGGGATGGTCTGCAGCTCAAATTGAATTTAATGACATGAAGCATTGGGCAGCATCTTCTTCAAAACGGTTTCAAGAGTCAGAACCACAGTTCAAAAAGAGTGCCAATAAAACAAAAACATTGGCATTGAGAACCCTTTTAACCGTTTCTCTTCTGTAAACCTCTGGTTCTGACTCTTAAAAAGATGTAGCAGAATCCAGCTGATTAACATACATGTAAGACAACTGACATCTGTTATTATAAAAAAAAATTAAAATGAAAGCTGACATTGCATAATGCCTGTACGTATATGTAATGCTTTTCAAATGCTACTTTGCCAACAGGAAAATGCTGAGCAATAAAAATGAGACACATGGCCTTGATAGCATACAATGCTAAAACTTAGTATTGAACCAGCTTATGAGCCATAAATTCAAAATGTCTAGGATTATCTTTTAACGACTATACAAACTTTTTAATGTTACAAATACATATGTTATGGTGATTATAATGATATATGAAAGGACTGTCTATTTTGGTCTGGGGGGTTAAATGCAGCTCTGCTAGGCACAATGTTTCTGCACTTGGTTTTTAGCATTATTTTAATAGGATCTGCCAAGGGAATATATGGATGAATGATTGACTCTCTCCAGAGAGGAAGCTGGCATAGGCCTTATGCATACCTCCCAACTGTCCCGTTTTTCACAGGACAGTCCCGATTTTGACAGCTCAGCCCGCAGTCCTGGATTGTTACTGAAATGTCAGAGAGCCTTACATTTTTAACTATTTAAGAAAAGCAGGTCTCCAGGGGAAACTGTGACTTGCAGCTTAAAGAGCAATTCACTATCAATGGCAAAATTGTAATAACAAATTAAACCTGCCCCAGAAATATGTTACTTTCAATAACCTGACAAATATTGTAAAACAGAAGTGGTGTAAAATGGATGTAGTATTTAGGGTGTGTGACCATAAAATGGGTGTCGTCAAAACATTGAAAAAGATCTTTTTGCCTCTGCCTCTCTTTCTATTTTTCAAATGTTGGGAGGTATGCTGCTGTGTGTGTCAGAAATTTTGCAGCTCTGTAAATTCCAAAAATAGTATGGCAGAAATAAAAGCTAAGTAAACCTTTCATGTGCACATTCTGTGAGCACTCGCATCGGGCTAAAGCACTATGAGATGGGCACGCAGCCAAGAAAAAAGCACTGGCCTGGTCCTGTTTAGACCAATTCCATGGGATAATGGACTGCATTGTTATGCCCCTGCTCAAATCATTGCAAAACGAGCAGTCTTGTCGCTACCAGGATGCTTCTGAACAAGAACTAGTGTAATGCAGAAATACTAGTCCCTTTCACTTCCTGGATCTGATAAAACAAGCATGCATTTCATGTAGAAGAATATTAGCATATTTACTTGTGGGCCCAATGTACTGCTAAAAGCTTAACTTTCTCTGTACGCCTGAACAGATAACATAAGATAACCAGTAGAGCAGAAGGCATATCGGTGCACTGCTGATTAACTCCTCAATAGAAAATATTTATAGGCCCTGCACAGATCTGCAACAGCGTGAATGCCCAAGAACGAGAGCAATAAAAGAGAAATAAAATTATACTAAAAAATGCTAGACTACCATTTCATTATTTTACAGAGCAGTAATTTCCCGCATCCTTAGTAACTCAGTGGGTCCAATATTCCACAAACACAACATGAGCAAATATAGGTCATAGAATAGTTGACTATTAGTTTGTGACTATTATCAAAATCAACTCACTTTGGAAACAACTAGAGAAATGAGATAAAGGGATACAAACACAAGACTGTTTACATATACAGACAATAGCTTTTCACCAAAATTGATTCACAGTTACAATTGGATATTTTAAAGGGATACTGTCATGGAAAAATAAAATATTTCAAAATGAATCAGTTAATAGTGCTGCTCCAGCAGAATTCTGCACTGAAATCCATTTCTCAAAAGAGCAAACAGATTATTTTAATATTTAATTCTGAAACTTTACTTGGGGCTAGACATAGTCAGTTTCCCAGTTGCCCCCAGTCATGTGACTTGTGCTCTTATAAACTTCAGGAACTCTTTACTGCTGTACTGCAAGTGAGAATGATATCACGCCCCAACAACAGAACAATGGGAAGGTAACCAGATAGCAGCTCCTTACTGTTAGATTTAAGAACAGCACTCAATAGTAAAATCCAGGTCCCTCTGTGACACATTCAGTTACATTGACTAGGAGAAACAACAGCCTGCCAGAAAGCAGTTCCATCCTTAAGTGCTGGCTCTTTCCTAGACGCACATGACCAACAAAATGACCTGAAATGGCTGCCTACACACTAATATTACAACTTAAAAAAATACACTAGCTGGTTCAGGAATGAAATTTTATACTGTACAGTGAATTATTTTCAATGTAAACTGTGTAATTTAGAAATAAAAAGAACATCATAAAAACCATGACAGAATCCCTTTAAAGAAGACAATTGGGAAAGAACCCGTAGACGTAGAGCTTATTTTTGTGAAACACGTTTAACAAGAGGAAATTTGTCAGTATGTATAACTAGCCTGAAATTGGTAATCCACACATTCACAAGAAGGGCACAGGCTACTAAAGATATTGACTCTGTGCAGGGTATTACTTAATTTTGAGTACAAGGAAATATGTCTATTATTCATTTTTGCTAAGGGAGAAACTAAAGTTTGTGACTTTAGTTTGTTGGATTATTTTAAGCCTTGATATTCAGAACATAAAGGGGCATATATAAACCAGCAAGGTACACTGTTGCCATATGTATAGTATAGTCTTGTTCAGAACTACCACTTTTTATATCAGAAATCATCTCTGTCTGAATCTGTAACATTGACTTCAATGGGTTGAGGCAGTTCTAAAAGTTGTTTAAAGTGGTAGCATCATTTATCAGTGTCATTCATGTGTTGACAAATAAAAACACACAGCTCAGTACATGGCATTAAAGGACATGTAAACCCCCCTACAAAAAAATGTAATCAGTGAACAGCCTCTTTGAAATCTTTAAATACTCTCCACACTATAGTAAGGCTGATGAGGAGAACTGTGGGGTCTACATGTGCTTTAATTACCACATAAGGTGGGATATAATGGAATCAATTAGCTAATCCATTTAGGTTTGTATAATACACATTAAAAAACACCCATGCGGAAGAGCCTTTAAAAATGCACAGATTATTTTGTGCTCCTTTTTTTACATAATTTTTTAGCTTTAAAACACTATACACAGCATTATAAAGTGTCCCTATTTAGTTAACAGCAGAATATCTTCTTGAAAGTAGGAGACTTTATGACATATTAGTAGACAGAAACGTATGTATACTTCACATTTAAAAGCATTCAGTGCTTTAATCGATGAATGTACAAGGCTACAGCCTGTCTTGCCAATTAAGTTAGCATCAGGGTAGCACAGCAGTTCTAAAAAACGGATTAACTTAAATACGTTGGGAGAAGAGCAAGATCATGCAGATCTTTGCCTAGAGACCAACCATCTTTACAGGCAGTTGCAGCTGCAGAAATAGAGTGCTGAAAACTAATTGTTGTCTGTTTGCTATTGCAAGCTAACAATACAAACTCTTTATAAAAAGTTAACAAAACAAGCAAATGTACTTAAAAAATAAAAATTATCTGATGTCAAACTACAACCCATAAACTGAGTTATTTTGGTAGCTTTAAATAAATCCCCAGCCAATGTACAGCACACAACAATGTTCTTTCGGTGGGCAAGGTGGCCAAACATGCACAAATGTACTTAATATAAAGAGATGATTTTCAAGTTCACATAAGTGTCTAGAAACCTGAAACCACTACATATGATAATCCCTAGGATTCATAATAACCATTGTTTATTAAGAATACAAAAGATAAGTGTAGGAACTGTCATACAATGAGGTGTGTCTTACAACCACTGCCTGAGAGGTTAGTTTGTGTTTTCCCAACACCTTCAAACTCCTTCCGGTAATCGTTGTTTGTTCTTTAAAGGGACACTATGCCTTCATTTACTGACCCCTTTTGATCTGTTGAATAAAATGTCAAAGGTATATATTCTTATTTCCCATAAATTCCAAGGTGTTGTTGCTGGCTCAGCTTGTAGTTTCTTAGCTAATCTGCCATTGTCCTTAGGCATTTACACAATCTTTCTTACAGCCCCCCACCCAAAAAAACTTTTGGTTTGTGTATGGTAAGGTCTGTTATCTGGAAAACCCCAGGTCCCAAACATTCTGGATAACAGGTCCCATACCTGTTATCCAGAATGCTTGGGACCTGGGGTTTTCCAGATAACAGATCTTACCATTGTTTGGATCTTCATACCTTAAAGGGAACCTGTTGGGCAAAAATATTATCCCAAACCAAAAGTGCGGGGCAATAGAGCCAGGAGACTTGTGCATGTGCATAATGTACTTCTGAAGACACGCGTCTCTTTAATTGAGATTCTGGTATTTTTATGGATAAACTGTATACGGTAACCCTAGACTGGTATGACCTCTTTTTTTAACCCCCTAATAAGGCCTAACTTAGAGTATGAAGTGCAGTTTTTGGCCTCTAGTCCTATAGAAGGATATTAATGCAGAAATGTGCAACTAAACTGGCAAAAAGAATGAAACCTTTAAGACTTGAGGTTGGGAGAAAGGTGCTTATGAGGGAACAGGATTACTCTTTAAACGTATTTTAGACACCTATGTTTATGCTATGTCTTAATATGCTTTTTTTTCAATAAACAATTTAATTGTGTAGCCAGGGCATGGGGATAGAGATCAGGTCCCCAATTCTGGTGCACAAACAAGATTCTGAGATGATGTAAGGCTTGTCTTAATAATAGTGTCCACAAAATGTCTCCTGCCTGCATGCTAAAATTATGAATTCCAAGACTGAAGGAAACAAGATTCAAATAATGTATACAGTGTAATTAAAGTTCATTTTGCTTGACTAATGTGATAAAATAGGAATTTGAATAATTTTTTGGGGTGACGGCCCCCCTTTAAAGGCAACTAAACTCCCGCCCTCCCTGTCCGCACGGTGCATTTGTAAAAAAAAAAAAAAAAACCTTAAAAATAATCTTATTGGAGTTATTTAACATTTAAATGATTTTTTTAGTTGACCTAAAGTATGGAGATCCAAATTACAGAAAGATCCCTTATTCGGAAAACCACAGGCCCACAGCATTTTAGATAACTTTCACCTCTTTCCTCCAGTCAACAGTTTTACTTCAGTGTAACCATACCATAACCCCTTTGAAGTCAACGTGGGAATGAATTGGGTTCAAACATTACCATTATAATCTACAGGGTGTTAGGTATGACAGAAGAATTATATGCACACTTATGTGTACAAAATATATTGCAATTGTACAGCAATGATGCAAATATATTATATAGGATTGCAAATACAATTTATACAACGTACCATCTGGTTTGAAGACCAGAAGGGCACCAAATGAAGTCGAATCTTATGTAATACTTATGCTAAAAACAAAGGCATTTATAAAATGTTAAAAACAATTTACATTAACTGCTGGCTCAAGATTACCATTTTGGAGACTATGTTCCCCCTGCTGGCCATTGTAAAAACTAGAACTCAGGAAACATAATTACTAAAGAAAGTAATGTTGGTATTTAATAAAATCTAGTGGGTGGCAGGGACTGAACTTTAATTTTATCTGAAAGTATTGTTGTACTTTTGATTCCTGGAGGCTCAAAAGTACAGAATTATCTTCTACATGCAAAAAGGTTTCTCCTGTCAATCTTTTACAGAGCTGTCCTTTACTAGCTGTAATCCCTTTGTAAAATGATCTGTTAGAGTCCTAAAAATGACAAATATTAGAAACACCCTCTATGCAACTATCAAGGAGTTAAATGCTGTGACACTTCACCAGGACATATAAAAACTCATGGCATTTTAAGGTTGCGCCTTTAATTTAAAACAAAAACAATAAACAAAAATCAAAATCACCAAGAGTTAATTTACAGAGTAGCATGGTAATATTAAAAAATAATATTTTATGTTTTTTAATATGAACTACAATTAGGAAAAACAGAAATATAACAAGTGGCTGAAATGTGCTCTTTAGCCCTGACACTACAGTGAATCATTTATTTTTCTCCAACACATGAAAAAAAAAAAATAGAAAGGGGACAAGGATGGAAATCTCATAATCCCCGCAATCGTCATGGAGGCTGCTGCATCCGAGCTAAAAATACACACGCACCCTCAAAATCTCTTTCATTTGTTAACTCTATGATCATTTACGGCAAAAACAGTTTGCTGTTCTAATTAAGGCCTTACTAATGAATCCTGACTAAACCATGCTACCAAACACAAGACTGTAGAATACAGAAGCGACCTGCCTGAAGCAGGACATAAAAATGCTAGTTAGGCCTCTGAAGCTTCCCAGAAATATTTGTTATGATTAACAGCACATTATTATATTACCAGGTTTGACTGATACATAAAAAGAGAATATTGTCTGCTGAAAATCAGATTTCAGCACTGGAGTATGGCAAGCACCCATAATTGTATACAAGATACTGTGTCTAGCACTTGCAATAAATCAGTTAAAATAATCATGTAAGAAATTATTCATGAAAAATTATAAGTGGGCTGTAGAAACAAAAGCAGAAAAAATACAAAATACAGTACCAATGAAGCACCCAAAGAATAACAATACTAGGAATAAAAGGAGAAAGCAATTTCATAAAGGTATGGGATATGTTATCCGGAAACCAAGAAAGCACTGAATTAAGGGATGGCCATCTCCCATAGGCTCCATTTTATCCAAATAATCCAAATGTTTCAAAATTATTTCCTTTTTCTCAGTAGTAATAAAACAGTAGCTTATACTTGATCCCAACTAAGATATAATTAATCCTAGTTGGAAGCAAAACCAGCCTTTTGGGGTTATTTAATATTTACATGATTTTCTAGTATGGTTTGGAAAAGGTATGGTATGGAAATGGTATGGTATGGAAATCAAAATTATCAGGAAAACTCCAGGTCCCGAGCATTCTGGATAACAGGTCCCATACCTGTACTATGTATATATATCAGAAAAAGGACATGAGACACTGAAGAGGAAGCTGAGAATGTTTTGCATTATGTGACCACAGCCTATAAGACTAGAAAGGAACAGCTCTATTAAGGAATAAAACATGAGGGCTGTTCAGATTCATAAGAGCAAATACAGCAAAATATGAATTATTTTATAAAGCTAAACATAATACCTAAACAGTGCAGATTTGTTCTTACTACTTTATTTAATCTTAATGGTTAGTGGTAGGTTGGAAGATTAGGACATTCAATCGTTCGTCGGATACAATTGTAATGTCTGTATGCCAATGGCCAGTTTAAGAGATTTTAAAGAAATGTATCAGTAATGGTTTATGCAATTTACTGGAACAGGTGGTGGTCAGAGCTGTGTCACACAGTTGGAATTATAAACTAAATCAAACAACCTAATTTGCTACATTGTGAGGTTTGCTGGTTCCATTTTATTGTTTCTGGGCAAATAGACCTCTACCACGTGAATTATAGCAGCATCTAATATTTGGATGGTTACAGGGCTGCCTTAATTGCCCACTTATCAAATAATTGGTACATGATTTTTGGGAGTGCAATTTTAGAACTTCATCAGTAATTATAAAGTAATACTGATTTAGGTTACTTAACGGTCAAAAGTTATTTTACGAGTTCTAAGATGCAAGCTGTAAGCACACCACACTTATCAATTTGTTTCAAGGCCAGTAAGTTAAGCCGGTTTGGAAAGCTGTGACATAAAAATGTCTTATCTCAACCACTCTTATAACTTTAAGGGCTCAAACTTCTGCAGTAATTTAACTAATAGTCTTCAGATATGAACTTGGACTGATTTTGCTGGAATGCAAGAATGCATTAGTCTAAATCTTGCAATGTATGTGAAGGTCTGCCCATTTAAACATGGAACCAAACAAGCAGATCGTGATTTGGAGGTCACTGGTTTGGAGATTAAATCATCAAGGACCTAAATTGGTATCTGTATATGTATCTTTATATTTATGGCACCTAATTATTGCTGGAGAATAATGCTAATTTTCTAGCTAAGATACATAAAAAACAACAACATGTATTTGAAGAAAAGTGTAAGTAAAAAATACAATTATTTGCTTTGTATAAATGAGCCCTGCATAAAGCTGCTAAACTGTGCCCCTTACAAGATGTGTTCTAGATAAACTGGTGTGGTGAGAATGCGAATGCACCTCAAATGTTACATTAAAAATACAGCGATGACATTGTTTCACCGAGATGCTTTACATTGACAATAATAATTGCAATTTATCTGAACATAAAAATCATTACAATTACTTAATGTAAAAACATATCTCAGTTGGAGAGTGACCTTGCAAAATCACTGGCTTGCATGAATGCTAGATCCTTTTACCACTTGCCTTTCCTGAGAAAAGTGTTTTTCAAAACAGTCATGAACTCAAAGATGCCCTCACACCCCAGTACAGTAATTCACAGGAAGGCAGCTCCCAAAAGTGGACAGGAAACCCACTGAGGCACTATACTTTAGCCTGAATATAAAAAAAACAGCCCTTAAGAGCCATACAAAGTTCTGTGATAGGAAAGTCACTTGTTGCTAGTAAAATATAAAATATATAACTTTAAATTATTTTAAAAAGATGTGACTGAATCGGGCATTAAAGGGGTTGTTCACCTTTAAATGAATGTTTAGTATGATATAGAGACTAGGGATGCAGCGAATCCAGGATTCGGCCTTTTTCAGCAGGATGCGGATTTGGCCGAATCCTTCTGCCTGGCTGAACCGAATCTGCATCCTAATTTGCATATGCAAATTAGAGGTGGGGAGGAAAATCGCATGACTTTGTCACAAAAGAAGGAAGTAAACATTTTTTTCCCTTCCAACTACTAATTTGCATATGCAAATTAGGGTTCGGATTTGGTTCGATATTCGGCCAATCTTTCACAAAGTATTCGGGGGTTCGGCCAAACCCAAAAGAGTGGATTCGGTGCATCCCTAGTAGAGACTGATATTCCGAGGCAATTTGCATTTGGTTTTAATTTTTTAATATTTGTGTTTTTTGAGTTATTTAGGTTTTTATTCAGCAGCTCTCCAATTTGCAATGTCAGCTGGTTGGTAGGGTCAAAAATACCCTAGCAACCATGCTTTGCTTTGAATTAGAGACTGGAATGTGAATAGGAGATGCTATGCTTGAACAGATGCTGATTTATAAAAAAAAAGTAGCAATAACAAAATATTTGCCGCCTTACAACGCATTTTTTTTTTTTTAGATGGGGTCAGTGACACCCATTTGAAAGTTGAAAAGAGTCAGAAACTAAAGGCAAATAATTCTTAAACTATAAAAAATAAATAATGAAGACCAGTCATTCGATTCGATCGAATTCAATCAAATTTTACCAATTCGATGGTCGAAGTACCCAAAAAATTACTTCAAAATTCGAATATTTTTGCATTCAAACTATTCTCTTGAGCTTAATAAGTCTGCCCCTTAATTGATGCATACACTGAACATACAATTACATACAAATAAAAACAACAACCAATTCAGGAGGTAAAGAGTGTCTTGCCCAAAAGACCTTGCAACCTAAAAAGTGCTATTTATATTTTGCAGGTTAAAGGAGAATGAAAGTAAGCTTTATCAGAAAGGTCTATATAAATACACCAGTAAACCCTCAAGGTAATGCTGCTCTGAGTAACACAGCATTTCTTTCCCTCTATTGTGTATCCATGGGCTTCTGTATTACACTTCCTTCTTTCAGCTTAAACCTCCAGGGCTAGGGTTTGAGCATGCTCAGTTTGCTCCCCTCCCCTCCCTGCTGTAATCTAAGCCCAGAGCTATGAGTGAGCAGGGAGAGACTCAGGCAGGAAGTGAGGTCACACCAAGCTAATGTGGCAGCTGCTATCCTAAACAAACAGAGAGCTTTTAGGGCTGTTTATTCAGGTATGGTAAAGCATTCTACAGAATAAATATAGTGTTCTAGCTTGCACCATTGCGGCTAATCTATTGGCAATAAACAGTCTCTGTAGCTTCCCTTCTTCTTTAAGTAGAAAAAGTCAAATATACAGAACTTGCCAGTTTTACACTGGATATTTCTGATTTTATACTCTATCCTAGATGTCATGATGAAGTATGAATTAAATATAACTACAGCAGAAATCCAGTGAGCCACAGAACTGAAGTCTACTGTTCTGACATTCCTTCCTTAAATTGGGCCTCAGAGCTCTCTAAACTAAGGAATGCTATTTATCAAAAAATACAGATTTAGAGCATGGAAAACTGATTATATGAGTTCTAAAAATATTGTGCTTGCCTTTTCAGAAAAATAACACAATGTGAAAAAGAAAATGTCATAGGTTAAAAAAAAAATCAACCCAAGAGAAAATCCACCTCTTTGAATTCTGCAAGTTTATTCTTGTTTACTTGTGATACATACCAAAGACGTCATTATCCTCAGATTCCTGGACGGTTTCCCCTGACTGAATCACAATCTTCTCTTCCTCCACATTATTTCTGCCATTCTATAATGAAAATAAGCATATTGTTATATTAGCTCTCATGCCAGCCAAATATTTTTTTTTACATCTAAAGACAGGGCAAGTTGACGTGTAGTCTGTAACCTTTTGGAAACATATAAAAGCCGACAAAGAAAAGAAACGAATATTAAAACTGTTTTTCTACCTGCATAAATGGACAAAATAAATGTCTTCACAGATGTGTTCTGAAATAACTATATTGATTTTGTTTTAATAGTCAAACACAATTTATACTAGATTTTAATTTCTCTGGCATTAGTTGTTACTGTACATTTGGGGGCAGATTTACCTAGGGTCGAATATCGAGGTTTAATTAACCCTCGATATTCGACTGTCGAATGTTAATCCAACGACTTTGAATATTGAACTATCGAAAAACCGTTCGAAGGATTTTAATCCATCAATCGATTCAAAGTCATAGTCGAAGTAGCCAATTCGATGGTCGAAGTAGCCAAAAAAATCATTCGAAATTCGAAGTATTTTTTATTCTATTCCTTCACTCGAGCTAAGTAAATGGGCCCCACAGCGTCAGGAGCTGTTCTACAGAGTTGTATCATTTCTGTTCCATCGGGCCAATAATTGTTTTAGGAGATAAACAAAACAAACAACCCAAAGTACACAGTAGCCTGCACAACGAGACATTTTTTTTTAAATAGAAGCTATTCATGAGCAAGCAAGCTGCAAAGGCAGCAATGTCATCCCTTAGGTAGGCCTACTCTTTGTTCCGTTTGCTTTAAAATCATCAATTTATTCACCTGTCATGGATTTATGCCCCAGAGCCCCTAATCCTTCTACTATGCATTTTGAGCTCATTTTTGTTCTTATCTGATACCATTAGCTAAGAGACAAGCTCTAGTGTTCTGGCCCATAAGCTCTACAAATAGTAAGGAGCAAACAGTAACTGTCTTTGCAGTTCAATGTACAAGGTGTATGCTGAACATACTTTGTCTATTGTTTCATTTAAGAAATACGTATGATTTGTTATATCTTGCACTAAATAGGACAAACTGTAACATATAAAGAATTAAATTTTGCAATGTTTGGGTTCTTCAGGAATGTTGTGGGAAGAGAAATGAAAATTGCCTTCCCAATAAAACCCGTCGTACAATAAACGGCTTCTTATCTGAAACCCAAAAGTCATGTAACAACTGGGGGTATGGAAAGGCTTGTTTATAGGAGTGTTGTCTGGTGGAAATCTTGTGTGCGCAGTGGCATACGGATTCCACTCATGACTGTTAATTCCGGCAGCTAAGTCAGCATTTTTGAGTGAGTAGTAAGTAATTAATTATAAAAGGGGTAAATATGACCCCAGGTGATACAGAGGTTATAATATTTTCACACCAGATATAATATAGATTAATATAACCAATGCACAGCTGTATCACAATGAAGGATTAATGTAGATCTCTAATTTACATGTAAGTGCAGCAAGAATTGCTACTCCCATAAAAATATGGACTTGCACTGGCACAAATTGGATCCTTTAAGCTCTAGTTATGGAAAATTGCTGTGAAAAAAAAACTAGACTTGTCCAGTCCAATCGTGTCAAGGACATGAAGAGACTTTTACGTGACACGCTGGTGCAAGTATCTTGATATACTTCCAACTATGTTTTCTAGAGAAAAGCAGCATGATGGAAAAAATCACAAGCAAGCAAAGCAAAGGTGTGAGCTCAGGTATGTTATCGCAAATGACTAGTAATAAATCACTGTTTCTTTTGTGACTGAACTTCTTAGTAATGCTGAATAATCAGGGCGGTGTTTGCCTAACCATGACTGAACATTATGGTAGGTAAGTGTCTTAAAACCTAACCCCTCCCTTCCATGCCTTACAATGCTTTGCTCTCTTACTTTCTGAAACTGCACATAAAATAAATGATGGTGGGGTATTGCAATGTTGCTGATAAAAAAAAAAAAAAAAAAAAGTATTTTTCTGCCATCATTTAAACCTCTCACTACAAGTTGTAGTTTTTAGCATGTAGTTTGGATTTATCTTGTTTTTGTGTATTAATTTTGCAATTTGCACAAAATAGGTGAAACCAATCACCACAAGGAGGAGCTGTTCTCCCTCTGCTAATGCTGGTAATAATCCCAGTTACGCACTGGCTGTCCCAGAACACGTGTAATTTATCCTGTATATACACATGGAGAGCTGTATGTTTTCTTCCCAGAATGCAAGCAACACGCCTTTACAAGACCATTACCTCAAGCTGCTTTGCATACACACTAAATCACACCATATGCAGCAACCAAACCTAGTACAAATAAAGCAAACAGGGCACAGACCACCACTTACAGGTCTCTCAGGAATTACAAAACTGTAAATGCAAAAGGAAAATGTAATGGTCTTACAAAGGGACCTTCATTTGGAGCAAGATGACATTCTGGGTTCCACGAACGATTATGACCAGCACACTATCTGCATGGAATTTGTATGTTTAAATGTGTGTGTGTGGGCTGCTGATGATGATTTCTTCCACAATCAAAAAACAATGTCATCAGTGGAGTAACTAGAGATTACTGGGCCCCACAGCAAATGCAATTTAGGCCCCTAAAACATTGGTAAGCTGACCTATTTAAGCAAGAGGTATAAAAGTTGTTCATTATTTAGGTCCTTAGTGTGCCCTCTACACACCTAGGGGTCCGTTTACTAAAGTGCGTTAAAAATATGTGCACAAAATACAAGACAAATTTGTCGCCAAATATGTTTTGGCCAGTTTACTAACCGGCGGTAAATATAAATTTGCGAGTTTTCTTGTGCAAGGATTCGTCAGCCTTTATGCTTTTTAGGTTTCATTGTGATTGGCTACATTAAACTGTGCATTTCTATGAAGCAAAGAGATTGACTGGTATGATTTCTTGTTCATATGATTCTATTGGCAGAAGGGTTAATATGATGCATATGTGTTTGGTTGGTATTACACTGGTAATGTTGTTGGATGGTATAATCATCAGTCAATAAAGTTTATGAGTTTTGAAGATGCATCTCTGGCCATAAATGTCACAGTAAAAATTGCCATAATAAACGCCATAAAACAAGACTATTTTATAGCACAAATATTCGCAAAAACGTAATTTGTCACCAGAAAATTCGCAACTCGCTAAAATTACCGCTAACGTAAGCTGTTTCATTAATATAGTTACTGCAAGTGATCGCAATGACTTCTGAGCACATTGCTGTTAAGTAAACTTAGTCGCTGCGAATATTGTGGCAGAAAAATATTCTCAGCTATAACATGCAGAAACCTAAAGTCAGATTTACCGCACTTTAGTAAACGGACCCCCTAGGCCACCTTGCAGCTGCAGGCTCTGCTTACGTTGTAGTTACACCCTGAATCTCATAGGTTATTTAGCTGAATGCCCTCAGTCTGTGTATCCACCACTGTGTGTTGGATTGTGATAAGCATTATGTTTACTACAGCCAATCACATTCTCTTTTCTTTATTTTGAATAAATAAACACTGTTTACGTAAAAATATATTTTGTAAACAATGCCTCCAAGCACAGTTTGCCTGTCTCCTGCCTCAGGGCCTTTTCTCAAGGCAAGTCTTAATGGCCAGTGCTAAGAAAGATGGTTTCTAGTTATAATCATTCAAAATTTCTATTTGTAAATAAGGGTCAGGGCACACAAGCAAATTCGGGTTGATTAGTCGCCCGTTGACAAATCGCCTCTTCTTCGGGGCGACTAATCTCCCTGAACTGTATGCCCTGCATTCCCGCTGGCTAAAATGTAATGTGTGCCTCACTAGGAAACTTCAGGCAATTTCGAAATACGAATCACTCCGAGTGCCATCCCACCACGGATTTACATTTTAGCCGGCGGGAAGGCAGTTCAGGGAGATTAGTTGCTCCCAAGAAGAGGAGATTAGTTGCTGGGCGACTAATCTCCCCGAATCTGCATGTGTGCCCTGACCCTAAGGGCTAAATTCCATGGGAGAATTTGTAAAATGGTGTTGGATCAACAAAACACATCCTTCAAGTCAAAAGTAGTCGTATGCGTTAAAATATAACAGGACTGATACAAAAATCTGATGGGTAAACTACATGAAGCATTTGCTATCTGACACAACACGCCTGTTGGATGGGAAAGCAGCATGCTTCATCTTCATCCAACAAGATAAAAACGGTCGGTGTCAAAAAGTCTTTTTTTTCCTTATTAAAATACATTGACTGTTGGATGTAAACGCAAAAACAAACGATCCCACTTTATCTGATCCGACATTACATTACCGGTGTGTGTGTGTGTGTGTGGGGGGGGGGACAGATCTTATGCTGTTGCGTGGTTATATGGCAAGCTCAGATAAAATCTGACCCACAAAATCTGATCAAAATCTCTCTCTGAGTTTAGCCCTAAGCCTCAAAAGTGCTGCTTTCATGAGATAATACTGCTAGGGTATAAAGCTTCTTGTGATCTCATTGATTAGAATGGAACATGAGTTAAATCATTTGCTAATATTTTGGCTTTAAGACATTTAACAGGGCAGAACACGACATCCCAATATGTGATTCTACCGTTAAGGAGGTAAATAGAACAGTAGCATCATCAGCAGTCTACCAACATTTTACAGCCAGCTCCTCTCAAAAGCATTCCAAGCTCTGCATTTTAAATCTATTGTAATATGAATAAGGGCAACATAACCAAACCCTTCATTGATTAACAGGAGAAAAAAAAAATCAATTCACTTAAAAATCCATAAATTTTTAAGTACTTGTGAATTTGTGAAACAAGAAAATAAAAACAAAGGCAAAACTAGTTTATGCATTCTTTTATAAATTCCCTTTTGTATAATGCATCGCTGGCTCACCAGGGAATATATTCAATGTCCTTACAAATACATTCACTAATTCTTATTTTAATTGGTTTGTATATTAGCAAAGTTAGCATTTGGTTTTTCTTGACACCGTCTCATGGCAGTTCCCTTTTATGAAGAGTGGTAGGGTAGATCTAGGAGATGAATAATTGAGTTTTAGAAGTACATCCTACTGTTTAATGTGATGGTTGTTTCAGAATGGGGATGTACTGCAGGAGCTGCCATAAGAGTAAGAAAATAATATAAAACTTTCCTCTTATACAACTCTGGGAATGCTCTAGAGTTTGAACAGACAAACAAGTGCAGGCTGAGTTAAAGGGATGGTTTACCTTCAAGCTTACTTTTAATATTATATAGAATGGTCAATTCTAAGCAACTTTTCAATTGATCTTTTTTGTTTCTTTTTTATAATTTTTTAATTATTTGCTTTTTTTCTGCTGACTCTTTCCAGCTTTCAAAAGGGGACCCCATCTAAAAACAGCTCTGTAAATGTTTTGTTATTGCTACTTTTTATAACCTGATTTTCTACTCAGATACCCTCCTATTTATATTCCAGTCTCTTAAATCACTGCATGGTTGATAGGAAAATTAGAACTCTAGCAACCAGACTGCTGATATTGGAAACTGGAGAGCTGCTGAATAAAAAGCTGAATAACCGAAAAACGACAAATAAAAAAAAGAATCAAAACCAATTGCAAATTGTCTCAGAATATCACTTTCTACATCATTCTAAAAGTCAAGTCAAAGGTGAACAACCCCTTTAATATTAACATTATATAGGATAACATGGCAAAATGCTGAAAAATGAAAGCAATTGAAAAACAGGAGTACCCTACTACTATTTACTGATAATTTATACAATGTATCGATTCTGAAATGCATCCAAAATAGCCCAAATGAAAAGCCATTTCAATTGCACAAGTAAATAAGAGTGCCCAGTGCAAAACTACAGGCCGGGCCTCCTCCCTCAGAAATATATTAGAAAACACAATTGAATTCTTCAGTGTCCTTCTGGGCTCCAAAACCGCATTATTACTTCCACTGTGGATAGTTACTTCATTGATCATCACCATAACCTAAAGTGTGCAAAAGAACAAAAATCGAATAGAAAGCGGTTGGGCAGAAGACCTATTGCATCAGAAACAGTACCGTTCTTTGACTAGACCTGTAGCAAAAGGTATTTTCAAAGTGCACTTTGTGGCAATTCCTACTTCAAAACTGAGTATAAAACTTAAGTGTGAGGATTGACTGGGTTACTACAGTTTTAATACTTTAATCCTAGTAAAATGCATTTTACTTCCTATCCAATCAATACAAATATATTCTGTGACTAAACAGAAAATACATAACATTATGGGAAAATTAGAGACAATTCTTTCCTTAAGAAATATCAGTTCAAGTGTAAATCCTTAGTATAGCCAAGCAAGCATTCAGCCATTTCTCATGCTAATTCTACCAAGCATTTACCCTATCAACAATTAAACACACTTATGAAGCTCATGATAATGAACAGAAACAAAGTGAAAGAAAGTCCAGTTTACAGAAAGGACCGACAGAGGAGCACTGTTCTACTTCACTCAGCAGATGCAGCTTCCAGACGGATTTATCCACTTTATTTAATTGAATGGCAGTAGTCCTTGATGTGCTCTGAATGCAAAACTGGGTCTCCAATTGGAGATTCAACATCAGCTACATACGACCTTGAAAATATCCTTCTATTTCTCTATGTCCAGCCTATTAAGTAGAAATAGTCTTATATTTTATGGGTATTTATAGCTACCACATACAACCGGTTTGTTTTTTATGGATCAAAGCAATCTCACGGCTTCAAAAAACTAATATAGATTGCCTTTCAAACAGAAAGGTAGATACAGATGTCCATGTGTAAAAGAAGTCTGAAACAGCTGGGTAAAAGGTGCTACAAACGAAATCTTATTTGAAATACTTGGCTGAAACAGGCTGTTATGCTGTGGTTATTTTGGGCCACTACCTTGGATGCAACACTTAGGGTAAGGCCAGACGTGGCGTTTTTACGTTGAGTTTTTAAAAAAGAACAGCCAGGCGTAAATACACTACTGAAACCACACGCGACCGTCAACAATGTTTTTCAGCGCGTACGATTATTTTCCCAACATGCACTTCTCATTGCTCTCATTGAATTTGGACTCCATATTTAAAATACGCTGTGTATTTACGTACAGTGTGGTTTCAAATGTGCAGATCCCATAGAGTCTATTGATTTGGCAGTTTCTTGACGTATTGGCGTTTCTGCTAAAAAATGCCAATACTGGCGTCCTGTGGCGGATTTCAGCTTGCAAGCGCCCTGTGTGAATTGCCATAGTGCGTTTTTCATTAGTTTCAGTAGTAATGCAGTTTATGTGTATTTACGCCTGGCTGTTCATTTTTAAAAACGCTATGTAAAAACGCAAAAACGCCACGTCTGGCCTTGCCCTTAACCCACACATTCTGAGGCTGGGGGCTTTAAAGATATATTTGATTTCTGCACAAATCCTTTATGTTTACAATAAGTGGGTTTTACTGTATTTTACAGTCTCTAATAGCTAAAGACGTAGCAAAGTTGCAATAACTGAAAAGCCTAGAGTTGTCCAGCTTGTCTTGTGTAATAGGCCAATTATGGCCAATTATTCACTAAACATGCTTAACAATTTCAAATAAAAAACTACATTTGGAATTAAAAAAAACAATATAAAGTAAAAACACCAACAGCAGGAAAATATAAATTTACGCCATACTTTTTAAAGGTGAACTAGCCCTTTAAATGGTTGAGAGTAATTATGACATTAAAGGGTAATTAAATGTTATGAGCACTTAACACTTTATGGAATTTAACGTCAAGCAGTAATTATGTTTTATTACAACATATATTTAAAAAATGAAACAAGGCCTAGGATTCATGATGACCCAGTACCACATGAAAATAAATTTGAAAGATAAATATATTCAGTTATGTGCAGAATGACTGTAAGGAGTAATAAACATGATGTAGGTGAAGGTTTCCTTTGTTATTCCATTGTGTATAAGGTTCATCACATAGAGCCAGGTATAGCCACACCTCTCAGACTTCACAAATCAACAATATCACTCCATAGAAGAAGAACCATATCAGCCAAACTGTGATCCTTTTATTTAGAAAATCGCACTACATGTTTTGGATCAAAGAGCCTTCCTCAGGTGCTTATGTTAAAAAAAATGTTATGTTGTATATATATTTAAGGGGTTATCAGCTGCAACAAACGCACAGTGCAGAAATATTAAAGGAGAAGGAAAGGTTAAAACTAAGTAAGCCTTATCAGAAAGGTCCACCTAAATATACCAGTAAACCCTCAAAGTAATGCTGCTCTGAGTCCTCTGTCAAAAGAAACACTGCATATCTTCTCTTCTATTGTATACATATCTGACTTTCTACCTTCAGCTTAAACCTCCTTGCCCTGGGCATAAGCATGTACAGTTTGCTCCTCTCCCCCCCCCCCTTTTCTCTGCTGTAATCTGAGCCCAGAACTATAAGTGAGCAGGGAGAGACTCAGGCAAAAAGTGATATAACACCAAGCTAATACTGCAGCTGCTATCCTTCTAGAGCTTTTTACTCAGGTATAGTAAAACATTCTATACAATAAACATAGCATTCTAGTTTGCACCATTGCAGCTAATCTATTGGCAATAAACTGCATCAGTAGCTTCTCCTTTAAAGAAGACAACGATTCAGTAACTTTGTTGAGAAATACTAGTACATACAGTTTATAGGACACTAGAAACAAAGCTGCCACAGTTTATCACATGTAAATGTTAAAGGTCAGAAAGAACATATGAGTTAATTGCTGTAAAATGGCTTGGTGTAGAGCACAAAGGTTACTTTAACAAAACCTATGCTTATTATGAGGCTGTGAGAAGTAAACTTGTGTTGTCCTTGCCTAATAACGAAGAGGGGATTTTTATACAATAGGGACTATAAGCTTTAATCGTCCAACTTTCCTTCCACAGTGTTTCTCCAGAGTAACCTAAAAGAGAAAGTAAGTAGATGGAGTAAACATGAATGTTGCCATGGAAGGCAACTTGGAAACAGAAACTATGTGAAAAACAACAGAGGCCTATTTCCATAGGAGCCAATGAGAAAAACTGAAAACAGGGAAAAGAAACCACACAGTCAACCTATAACATAAGACTTAATTTGATAGATTTGAAGTACTTTTTACCCACACAACCACCAGGCAAAGCGATAGGAGTTAAACACTTCTCCAAGGGAAACTCTGAAAATCATTCCCACAATTTGTAGTATTGATAACTGACGGGATGTTCACAATGTACTACATCTACTAAGCCCAACCACATACTTAATTGATTAAAGGTTCATTAACCACTAGTGATCATTATTCAATTAAGAGGGTTGGTTTAACCACCCAGTATATTTTTCTGGAGACTTTTTGGTTCCAGTAGCAGAACCAAAGCCTACTGGTCAGAGGTGGAATGATCAAATCCCCTCTACTTTATCACTCGATTTTCTTTAACACAATGAATGAGGCATTTTATCCATTCTTTACACTAGACCTATGGCTTTTGCTTGACTGCAAAAGTAATACTTTTTATACATTCAGAATAATTGCATTTATTTTTCTGATGATAGCCATAACATCCACAGAAGGAACCCCCATTTTCTTCACTAGGTACTTAAAGATTTATTGACTCCCCTTCCCCTGCTGTATTAATTCTACTGCTTACAGGATCTACCCCTGCAATATACATCTACTTTATTTTTTACTTTCTTCCTTGTTGATTTAAGATACTACAGCAGCACTGTCCAAATGTCTGAGGCAACGCAGCAGGGAGGTACATAAACATCTTCTATCCTGCCCTAACTTGCACACCAATCATACATGAAATTTAGGGAGTAGCAGAAGTGATAGAGTACAAAGGAGTACACGAGCATACATACGCTGCAATGGAAATGCCCCTCTCTTTCAACTCTGGCAACAGATATCAAAGCCACTGAAAGTCTGCAAGAGGCTTCAGCTGCTACAAATCCTGATACAAATACCTTAGTTTGAACTCCATTCTCCTAGCTATATGTTCCTTTTAAATGGCAGTGATATCGGTCTTGGCAGTTTAAAAGGGCTTTAATAAAAACATCAAAACTAAATTTAGAATCCTCTTGTTTCTCTTCCTCATCTGACAATCATTTATATTATAACTGTAATATTGTAACATGGGTAATGATTTTTGAAATATAATTTATGAAACATTTTGTACAGTTTGTACTCTTCCGTATTCTTATGTCCATTAGATCAAGATTATATTACATTTTCCCCTTCAGTATTATGAGTCCATTGATTAGAGTTAGCAGGTAGGTCTGTATTAAAAAATATGACCTACAAAAGAATTCCACTAACCAAACTCTATACAGCCTTAATGACATAAAAAGGACAGTAGGGAGCATTAGCCATTCCTACCTTACCTGATTACCAGTCCATAGGCCTGAGGGGGCATTACCATTTGTGTATTGCCGACATGGTTGACTGGGAAATTGGGAGTTTGATTAGGCAGAGATGTTTGAGATTTGAAGGCGACTTCTAACATTTATTTGTATTTTTTTTCTCCCTTTCATCAGACAGGAGTTACATTGAGCCATGCTTGGAACAGACACTCAGGAGCCACTGGTTTGCTAATTCCTGCTCACGTTGTTCTTACTTACAGGGGCATATTTATTATGCTGTGTAAAATTAAATACGCAGAAAAACTTTGTTAAAAGCTGTGTAAAATAAATGGAGAATTTATCAAGGTGTGTGTGATTTTACACTATGCAAACGCCAGATTTGCCACCGTTATTTTAAATTGCTCCAGAGGAAGTCACTCTAAAGGGCCTATTTATTATGTAAAATAAAAGGTGAATTTATCAAGGTGTACCATGCGAACCACAGATTTTCCACAGATTTTCCAAAGATTTTCCACTGCTTCAGACTATGTAAGTTAAGGTGGCCATAGACACACAGATCCGATCGTACGAATCGAGGATTCGTACGATTTTCGGATCGTGTGTGGCATGTGCCGACTTCTTTCGTCCGGCGGAGATCGGTCGTTTGGTCGATCGGTCAGGTTTGATATTGACCCAACCGATCCCACCGGAGCTCATGGCACATCGTAATCTGATCGTTCGTCCGTACGGCCGAACAATCAGATTACCCCCGATATAACCATGCTTGTTTTCTGGCATATCGGGGAAAGATCCACTCGTTTGGCAACATCGCCAAACGATCGGATCTTTGCATCTATGGCCACCTTTAGGTCCAGTTGAAGTTGCTCAAAGAAAAAGTTTCCACACGTTTATTCTACAGTGATGCCTGGTGATGCGTGATGAATTATTGTTTTTTTACACCACATAATAAATCTCCCCCTAAGAAAAATAGTAAAAATATTACCCCTTTTTTACACTGCAAAGCCTGGCGATGTGTGGTGTATTATCCCAGTGTTTTTTACACAACATAATAAATATTCTCCACAGTCTCTCAGCTGCTGCTGAACTACATTTCCAGTATTATTCTAAGGCAACCAGAGGAGGATGTATCTTCTACCAATATCAGTGCTGTATAAATGTTCCCCCTCTGGTCTGTTTATAATAAATTCAGATATGGGCAGATGTGACATACAGTTAGAAACAGAAAGTAATGATATATTTTCTGAATTGGAAAAACAGCTGCAGTTAATGGCTGTTTGGTAAATAGAAGTCCCATTATTTAAAAACAAAACTTGTGCTTATATATACACAACTTTTGTTGACTGAGGCCACCAAAGATTTCATTTCATAAAGAAAATGTTGCAGCCCTTAAAATAAGATCTAGCATAGAAATGATGTACAGCTGGAATCAGGTCATACAGATAGATAGAGATAAAGTTGTGCGTGAAAGTTTGTGAACCCTTTTCTATTTTTTATATAAAACAACATCTGATTTTCAAACAAGTCCTAAAAGTACACACACATACAACCCATTTGTGGCTTGAACAAAGGAGGTTACATAGTTACATAGTTAAGTTGGGTTGAAAAAAGTCCATAAAGTTTATCCCATCCAAATGTATACCAATATCTATACTAATTGTAGATTTTAGTATCACAATAGCCTATGATATTATGCTTGTCCAAGAAAACATCCAAACTATTCTTAGAAGCATTAACAGAATCAGTCATCACAACATCACCCAACAGGGCATTCCACAACCTCACTGTCCTCACTGTGAAGAACTACCTACCCTGCTTTGAATAAAAATTCTGTTCCTTTTTATTGGAAAAAGGTCCCCTACTATTTGTCTCCTCTAATGTTTTTGGAAAGTGTAATCATGTCCACCCATAAACATCTTTTTTTTCCAGAGAAAACAATCCCAACCTTGACTACTGTCATAAGTCTTCCATCCCTTTAACCAGTTGCACATCTCTGCACTCTCTCCAGCTCTCCCCTCTTAAGGACTGAAGCCCAAAATTGCACTGCATACTCCAGGTGAGGTCTTACCAGGGACCTATAAAGAGGTAAAATTATGTTTTCATTCCTTGATTTAATGCCATTTTTTTATGCAAGACAGCACTTTGGTAGCTGCAGAATGACACTGCCTGGAATTAGGCAACTTGTTATCTACAAAAACCCTTGGATCCTTCTCAATTAAGGAAACCCCCATAGCACTGCCTTTTAGTGTTTAACGTGTATTTCAATAATTTTTGCCAAAGTGCATAACCTTTTTTTTTGTTTTAATTCTTTATTTTTATTTTTACTTACACATATAGAATTAATTAATCACATTCAATTTCATAAATATTCATCTTTACAAGCATATTACATTCCGATATGTATGTACACATTTTATCCGATATATTGAAAGTAAACTTAGAATCAATAACAGTTAATATTATCCAATAAACTAATACATTTTATAAGACCTATAACACAGATCATAAATTTTATCTTTTCCATATTAGAACCTAAATCATTATATATACATAAAATGCACCGTTATAATAATAATACCAATGTGCATCTATTTATCCGCTTTTAGATATTTATACCATCTTGACCATATTTCCACAAATTGTATGTATTTATTATTAGCTAAAGCAGTAAGTTCTTCCATCCGAGCTATCTCTGTGACTGCTAATATCCACTTTTCTACAGTAGGTGGATTTTTATTTCTCCAGTAAAGGGGGTTTTAGGGATTTAGCAGGCATAAGCATTTTGTGCACAAAGTGCATAACCTTGCACTCATCAACATTAAACCTCATTTTCTAGTTTGCTGCCCAGTTTTCCAATTTAGTCAAATCACTCTGCAAGTGGCAACATCCTTCAGAGAACATATAGTTCTGCACAATTTAGTATCATCAATACAAATAGAAACAGTACCTTCAATGCCCACCTCCAGGTCATTAATAAACAAGTTAAAAAGCAAAGGACCAAGTACAGATCCCTGCCATACTCCACTAGCCCAATAAGAAAATGTTCCATTTCCCATCATCATCATCATTTATTTATATAGCGCCAACAAGATACGCAGTGCTTTACCTTAGTTATAACAAACAGAGAATAAATGGTAAATAACAAACAAGGGTTACAGAGTACAATAGGATTAGAGGGTCCTACAAATTAGAGTTTACAAACTAAAGGTTAGGGTACAATTGAGACATTAGGATTTTAGAAACAATTTTGTGATTTATGATACAGCAATGATTGATTAATTAAGGTACATTGAATAAGCTTCTTTAAACAGGTGGGTCTTTAAGGAGCATTTGAAAGTTTGGAAAGAAGGAGAAAGTCTGACGGCTCGAGGCAGAGAGTTCCAGAGGAAAGCAGAAGTCCGAGAGAAGTCTTGTAGACGAGAATGGGCAGAAGTGATGAGAGGAGAAGCAAGGCTAAGATCAGAAGCAGAGCGAAGGTTGCGTGAAGGAGTGTATTTGGAAATCAGAGATGAAAGATAGGAAGGGGCTTCATTGTTAAGGGCCTGGAATGTGAGTGTTAGTAATTTGAATTTGATTCTAGAGGAGATTGTGAGCCAGTGAAGGGACATGCATATGGGAGCAGCTGATGTTGAGCGGTGAGATAGATGAGTCTAGTAGCCGTATTTAGAACATACTGGAGTTGTGAAAGGTGACTTGTTGGAATACCTGCGAGGAGTATGTTGCAGTAATCAAGGTGTGAGATGATAAGAGACTGAAGTGTTTTGATTGATTCTGAACTGAGATATGGTCGTTTCCTGGCAATTTGTTGCGCAGTTGACTACAACAAGATTTTGCGTGTTTGGATGTGCGGTGAAAAAGACAGATGTGAGTCTAGTATAAATCATAGGCAGCGTGCATGTGTGGTGGAATGAAAGGTAGTGTTGTTTAAGATGAGTGATATCTGAGGGACAGTGGAAGATCTTGGAGGAAATATAATGAGGTCTGTTTTTGAAAGTTTCAGTTTCAGGTGGTGCTGTGACATCCAGAACGAGACAGCAGAGAGACAGTCTGTATCTTCAGACAGAAGGAGAGAGGTCAGGAGTAGACAAGTAGAGTTGGGTGTCATCAGCATAAAGGTGATACTGAAGTCCAAACGACTGAATACGTTTTCCTAGTGAAGTAGTATAGAGTGAGAACAGCAGGGGGCTTAGAACAGAGCCTTGAGGAACCCTGACAGAGAGAGGGAACATCGTAGAAGTACAGTTAGAGAAGGCAACTTTAAAGGAATGGTGAGACAGATAAGATGTAAACAATGAAAGAGCAGTGTCACGAATGCCAGCTGAGTATAGAATGTCTAGGAGAAGTGGGTGGTCAACTGTGTCAAAGGCTGCAGAGAGATCTATAAGGATTAGTATGGAGTAGTGACCTTTTGTTAATATAACAGATGGATTGTGCTGATACTGTTGATAATTGTTGTGGATCAAATACGTTAAGGTTTCTCTACGTGTGGGTGGAGAGAGATGGTTGTGATAGTGCAAGTGAAATTGTTATCTAAAAGGAGAGTAGGTGATAGTCAGATAAGGGGGTAAGGAGAGTTAGTAAGGTTGGATGGGTGGCACGAGTGGCAGAATATAAGAGCGAGACCAAAAGAAGTTGTTAGAAAGAGGAGTTTAGAGGTGGCAGGAGAAGTAGAGTGGTCAATGGGAATGTTGAAGTCACCTAAAATGAGAGCAGGTGTCTCAATGGAGCAAAGTGATCAAAGAAAGTAGAGTAGGGACCAGGGAGGCGATATATGATAGCAACAACCGGAGAGATTGGCAAAAACAAACGTACTGTATGCTGTGGACTTCAAAAGAAGTGAAGGAGAGAGAAGTTGGCGTGGTTAGATTTTGAAACCTACAATTGGGGTAGAGAAGATATCCAACCCCACCAACATGACGGCCATTACCACCACTCTTTGTAATTTATCCTTCAGCCAGTTCTCTATCCAAGTACAAATACTATGTTCCAGGCCAATATTCCTTCATTTAACCAGTAACCTTCTGTGTGGTACTGTATCAAATCTTTTAGCAAAGTCTAAGTAGATTACATTCACTGTCAGGTGTCGGAGGACCTCATAAAAAGAATTGCGGATGCCCGTAAAGCTAGAAGAGGTTACAATATTATCTCTAAAGAGTTGGATTGCACCAATCAACATTCAGACAGATTGTGTACACATGCAGGAAATTCAAGAATGATGTTACCCTACCCAGAAGTGGTCAACCATCAAAGATAACTCCAACTGCAAGGCATGTGATAGTCTGAGAAGTTACAATGGAACCCAGGTTAACTTCTAAGCACCTGAAGGCCCGTCTCATATTGGCGAATGTTTATGTTCATGAGTCCACCCTCAGGAGGACAGTGAACAGTAGGCCTCTCTCCAAAAATAATGCTGACTGTCTGCAGTTTGCTAAAGATCATGAGGGAAAACCAGAACATTTTGGCTTAAATGAAGAGCGTTACATTTGGAGTAAGAAAAACACAGAATTCCTAATCCCATCTGTGAAACATGGTGGTGGGCGTGTTCTAGTTTGGGCCTGGACAGCTTGCCATTATTACAATTAATTCTGAACTATGCCAGAGAATTCTAAAGGAAAATGTCAAGACATCTGTCCATTAACGGAATCTCAAGAGACAGTGGGTCACACAGAAAGACAGCAATCCTAAACAATGCAAAAATTCCTCCAAGTCGAAGCACAGGACTGATCAACAGTTACCATAACTGTTTAGATGCAGGGGGTCGGAAAGCATGATTCAATTACTTTAATTTTTTTTAAATAATTTTATCAATAAACATATGACCAAATGTAATATTTTTTTTTGTCTACTTTTATATTCATATAAAAAATTTTAAAATGTTAAAGGGTTCACAAACTTTCACGCACGACTGTAGACAGATAATGTGCCGGCAAGTTACAATATAACTTGTTTATTTTGAATAAGACAATGATTATACCTGGATGCTCGCCAAAAGCTAAGTAAACTACATTTGTGGCATAAAAAGATCAGTGCTTTGACACTTGAGAATTTTAAAAGCAATTACTAACACTGTTGTCTAGTTAGAGACCTTGCTTGAGTCTGCAATCTGCATTGTTTCTACCATAATATATTTTAGCTCTTAGATACTGTAAATGTGACACAAGGTCTAAATCAGGACAAAAACTTACATCACATCTCGTATAAACAAGATAAAATATCCTCACCCTCCGTTATGTTTTAGATTAGGGCTGTAAAAAACAGGATAATTTCAAGCATATTTGTAGACCAACAATTCAGACCCAGAACACCAGAATGAACCTTCCATTGTCTTCTGTTTGAATTATCTAAAAGCATTTGAAGCATTTCAATGGACTACTAAATTTTCAGGATTTTATGCAAATTAGCTACAATAACCCTCACAGAGCCACTTTCAGCACATACACTTCCTTTAAGTTTCAATATCGAGTGATATCTAATGCATCCAGCTCTGAGGTTCATGGACATCTTTGTATGACACAATTATGACCAAATCAAAACCTGCCTAAATTACATCATCATAACCACATCAAAACCAAAACATTTTGAGCATTGAATAATGCTACCAGACAAAACTGAACAGCACTGTATTTCTATTTGTATAGCTGCAAATAAGTACTGATGCATAACCTAAGGATCACTTAAGTAATATAGGTGATTTCACTGATTGTATAGTAGTGTTTTTGTTCCGGATTTCACATATATAAACAAATAGTTGACTAATATGTGAACTTTTTGGACCAGTAATTTCTCAGTCATGTTTTATAAAAAACTGACATTCTCAACAACAAAAATAACAGAGTATCTTTGCCAAACTACATTTACAGCTATGATCATGGTAAAAAAAAATTCCAACTTACTAAGCAGACTGGGTCATTTGTTCCAATATTTGTAAACATCAAAGTAGAGCTTTAAAAATATAAATACGAGAGCGGGACACATAAAAACAGCAGTATAATTTCAAGTTGAATTACTTACACCAAACATAACAGCTTTTCAGAGAACTTCAGTTTTAACAAAACACGAATTGTCCTACTTAGGCAGACACCAGACCAACAACAGGTGTCCCTTACCCATACAAAGGAACATCCAAAGAACTCCCAAGGAACATTTGCTTAAAGTGGAAAACTTTCGGTGTATATCCTCACAGAGGCATGTTTTCCTTACAACTCCTTAATTTTTCATTTTCCAACAGGCTTTTCCAGATCTCCTCTCAGGCACAAGACAGAGACAACTAAGATAGCTGACTCACACATGTTTACTGGGAAGCAACGAGCAACCACCTGTCTCTCTGGGACGCCTAACCTCAGAATCAGCACAATACATGCCAGACCATGTATGGAATCTGGAGGAATCAACTATTTAACCACCTGTTTTCCAACTAGATCCTTACAAGTAATACTAAGGGGGTTATTTACGAACAATTAAATTTTGAGATTTGAGATTTTGAAAATTTGAGATTTATTAAGTGTAAAATAAACAAAAAACACATACTAAACTTCACCAGGTAAAAGTGGTCAATGGGAGCTGATCCTATTGGACTCTAAATCAATTAGGACTTTTTTCACTAGGAATTGTCCGAAAAACCCAAATTTTAAGAGGTTTTCGGATTTTTTTAGTGTAATTTTCCGTTTGTACTATTTTATTAGGATTTTTTGATACATTAGACAACATTCATCATTTTAGTGTTTGGGAGTTTAATTGTGGTTTCAAAATCCTCTAAATCCACTACGATCCAGCAATTTCCCATTTGGTTTGTTACCGAAGGCTACAGAATTATATGGTTCCATTCTGCAAAATTTGAAGCAGTCATTTCTGTATGACTATAGTAACAGATAAAATAAAATTTCATCAAAAGCATAATAATCATGAAATCATTGTGCCTGATACAAGGGAATGACTATGCTATCAATAATGTTTTAATATATTTCCCTAAATAAACTATTAGTTAGTTTTTATAATGCACAAGCATCATCACTATTGTGTAAAATGATATCCCTTGCCTGATTCCTTGCCTCAGCAGCCATGCCCATGCAAGCATTATGCTGTCTGTCGTGTTCAATTGTTGGAAAGTGTAGGTAAGATGCTAGTTAATGTCTGTGGATTTTAAGATTAAATGTAATTTATTAAGAAAAACTTAAATATTTTTATATTTTCACCCACCAATTGCAATTTTTGAAGCATTTCGTAGCAACTGGTACTATGAAATAAAGGAAAAATTGTGAATAAGCTATCATCTTGCCACAGAGGGTGGTCTGGAGGCGTGCAGTGGACACAGTCATTCTGCCAATCAGCAAGTGTGATTAGGAAGTTAAAGAGAAGAATTATGGACAAGTATCTGTCAATCTGCTGGCCTATAAGTGCTGCTGGGAAAATGCAGCCAGATTTAAAAGCATCATCTCAGCTTGCTTGTGTGTCTCACCCTAGTAAAGGCTACTAAATCAGTTTGAGAAACTTGTCCACATTTGATCCTGCACCCAACTGATCCTAGTGTAAAGACAGCTTCCAATACAGAATGGTTTGGTTTCAGATATAAAATAAAATTTTTGATTTTGATAAGCTGATACAGAGAACACGTGCAGCAATGATCACAGCTGGGAACCATCTGCCCGCAGACTATTCTTGCTATGGATGTAGTGTTACTTGATGCCTTCACATTGTTTGAAAAAAAAAAAAGGAAGCAAAAACAGAAATGTACTTTCACTAAAAAATCCTGTATATTTTATTGGATAAAAAAGGCTGTAAACAGCGTTTTCTGCAGCTAAAAATAACAGGGCAGATTGAATTGCGTATGAAAAGAATTTGTAAGAATGTTGTAGTAAATATCATCAGGGTCAGTGCGTGTACTTAACAAGCTCTACACCATATTTCCCATATCGGAAATATTTCCGAGCATTACTGCCAGATTATTAGTCCTCATGAGGGCAAGATTCGCTTGCAGACAAAGAAAAAACTGAAGTGCTTTTTATGGAAAGTGTTTCTCTGCAGAAGCAGTTCCCTATATTCTGCTTCAATTGTAAAAGTTTGCTAAAGACGTTGATAGGAAAGTACAAAAATAAACTGCATCACTACATATATGTTATATAAATAATAATGAAATACCAGTCTGTTTTGATTCGGGCAACACATCTAAATAATCTTCCTCTGAATTATTGGCCAGTGTGTGGTCCCTCCGACGGACTTCTCCGATCGATATCTAGCTGAGAGTCGGCCAGATGTTGATCGGGCAGGTGTAAGCAGACCGCATCTGTTCATTAATGCGATCCCACTATCCGCCTGCCCATATTGCTTGCATCATGATCCGATCGTTGGGCCCTCTAATCGCCAAACGAGTGGATCTTTGTGTGTATGGCCAACTTAAGTATTGGGCCTTTCGCAACAGTTTATTTTATTGCAAGTCTTTGTTATTTAGCAGTTGTGGAAGCAGCAACATCGCATTTTGCACAAATAAAAGAAAAAAACTGCAGAAGGAGCATAATGACACTTCTTTGAAAATATTCTAAATAATCTCGTTTTCTATTTTCCAATTTAAAAAGCACCTTTGCTACAAATTATTTATACAGTGATGGCTTTAGCATATAACATGGGAGATCTTTGTTGAAATACATCATTGTGTAAAAGTTATAAATTGTATTGCTAGTTGAGATCTTGAAATTCATGTAGAATTCCTATAAAGGTCTCATCAGTCTCTGGTGATCACAATTAGAGCTGAACCTATTGCAACACAAAGACCTGTTATTTTCTTGTTCAAGGTCTAATAATCTCTTCTAGCATGTTTTAGCCTGTCAGTGCTCACATTTTACAAACACATTTTTTCAGTATCTCTGAGCACTGTAACGTAAAAGTAACAAGCAAATAATTTAAGGGTCAGACTTTTGTAAGAACAATATTCCAGATTTTAAAAGGGAAATATAAGCTGTTTAGAAGCAGTATTTATCTTCAGAATATTGATGTAATGCTGTTCAACAGTAATTAGACTAAAAAATAAAAAGGTACTGCCACCACTTTGGGGCATTAGCCAGTGGATGTTGAGACCCTTCATATTTAGGGAGTATGCATATTTCTGTCTAGGATATTACTGTAGATAGTATTTGGATGAGATATGAGTGTGTACATTAATTTGATTTTTTTTTAATATATTCTTGCAGCATTGGTTTTGTGGATCTGTAACCTTGTTAAAGGACAAGGAAAGCCTAAAAACAATATGTAGAGCAAGGAAAGGCTCACCTCAATACTTGCTAATAGAGCTGTAAGTTTGCAGAAGTAAGCATTCATTTAAAAGATTCGCACAGAAACAGCTTAACCCAGAATGCATCGCTCTCTTCCTAAGACCAAGACTGTATCGCATGCGCAATAGGTAGGGTTTGGATTCTGCACATTCGCACATGGTATTTGTCATGAATTTGCTCTCTTTCACAGGAGCATATCTTCGTAACCAGCACAGCTATGTCCACACATGCGCAGATCACTGGGAATGGCGTGACAGAATCCTGTTTAAGAATCCTGTTTGTAGGGGAAAACTACAGGGCAAAAATATTCTGTTTAGAAAAGGTACTTCCGCATTCAAAGTTAGCAATTTAGGAGAGTAGGAGGTGAAATGATGCAGGAAGTGAAAAACAGCTTTCCTTGTCCTTTAAGCCATAAGAACAGGTTTGACCAAAAGGAATGAATTCAAATGAGGTGTAAAACCAGTGACAAAGATAACAAGGAAACACAAACTTGAACACTGAAAAAAAAGCCTTATCACAAAGACTCCAGCTAAATGAGCCTATGACAAAAAGGGTTGTGGGGTATTTTTTCCCTTTACATACACTTGAGTACATTACTTAACAGTATTTGAATGAACCTGTTCATTTAAATCATTCCTATCATACTTGTGTATGGGATCATCTGGAATTGTTGCCACCTGGGGTTTTCTGAATAAGGGTTTTCTGGATAAAGGTTTCTCCATAATGTGGAGCAAAGACACACAGGGTTGTTTCTTGGTTTTCTTCGCCTGTGTTTCTGTACAAGTTTTTGCACCAAAATCTGCTCCATGTGTGAACTCACAGGCCAATACTATAACCCTGAGGGCACTTGGAAGAAGTAACAGATGCATAAAAGCTAATGAACACTCTTAAGCAACAACTTGTAAAAAAAAAAAAAAAAAAAAAATGTTGTTTGCTTATCAACATGGATTTATGCAAGTTTAGATAGGTGAAAACCAATCACTTGAAAACCAATCACTTGATAATTGTTTGCTTAAAAAGGATACTATAGGAAATGTAAATTAAATAGTTTTAAATGTTCTTTCAGGTAATAGGGTTATCATTCATTTGAAAAAAATAGTTTTTAAACTTTTTTTTGCATATTATATACTTTTACTTTCATTGAAATGTTAAGTACCACATACAGGGGGTTATTTATTAAAGTCTGAATGCCAAAAACACAAAAACATTGTTTTTTTTTCTACTATAAAATCTGAATTTTTAGTGGGGAAAAAAAACCCTAGATTTTTTCAGAATTGTATACATATATTATACCCCGAGGATGTAAAAAGTCAGAATCTAAAAATCCGGCATCTCTGACCTGCCGAGGTTGATATCTTGATCTGTGATGGGTTTCATGCAATAATCCGAAGATTGTGGTTTTTGGTTGAAAGATCTAAAAAAATTCATACGATGTGTTTTTTTGGGATTTTTTCAGGTTTTTTCCCACACAGCACAGGAAATTTTTGGGAAAATGTATTGATAAATAAGGGGAAAAACCTGTGCGGATTTGGTCGGAGTATTTTTCAGAAAATAATGAGATAAATTTGGACTTTGTGTTGGAAAATTAGATATTAAAGGAATAGTTCAGTGTGAAAATAAAAACTGTGTAAATAGATAGGCTGTGCAAAATAAAAATGTTTGTAATTTAGTTAGTTAGCCAAAAATATAATATATAAAGGCTGGAGAGAACAGATGTCTAATAAAACAGCCAGAATCCAACTTCCTGCTTTTCAGCTCTATAACTCTGAGTTAGTCAGCGACTTGAAGAGGGGCCACATGGTACATTTCTGTTCAGTGAGTTTGTAATTGATCCTCAGCATTCAGCTCAGATTCAAAAGCAACATATATGACCCATGTGGCCCCCACTCAAGTCTCTGATTGGTTAATGCCTGGTAACCAGGGTAACCAGTCAGTGTAAACCAAGAGAGCTGAAAAGCAGGAAGTAGTGTTGTAGCTGTTATATTACACATCCAGTCACTCCAGCCTTTATACATTACATTTTTGTCTAACTAACTATATTAGAAACATTTTTTATTTTGCACAGCCTATCTATTTACCCAGTTTTTATTTTTACACTGAACAATTCCTTTAAAGGACAAGGAAAGTGGAAAAAAAAAAAGTTTAAAAAACGTAAATTCATCTCGTAAAGTTACCAGGACGTTTTTTTTGCCACCCCTTGCCTCTACTTAATCACTATAGTTGGAAACAACTACATGCCAGTATTGGTACTTTTCCTGGCAAAGACAATGAGCATTTCTGCAATTGTGTAAAGATTGTTTTCTTAAAGATAGAAAGAGAAAACGAAAATTCTTATCTGATCTTGTACACATTTCAGCAACAGACCAAACAGGAGAAAACTTTAGTGGATAAGACAATGCAGCGTTTAAGACAAAGTATGTGCCGCAGGCAAAATTCTGCTGGGACCAAGATGAACTTGAAAAGATCAAAAGCCCTGTTGCAGAGCAAGTGAGAGGAAGTTTTGTAGTTGGGAAACTTATTTTGCTACCACCACAAAAATTTCCTGAAGATGAATTACATAATACAAGTAAACATTAGAGCAAGGCAACACAGGGGAATTTATTCAGAATGCTAAGAACAATTCAGTGCTAACATTGCTCTTTTTCTACATATCCTATCAGAAATTTGCAGGAGTGTTTTTAAATTCAAACATATAAGTCAGAAAATGTAATTATTATTTATGTAGACTGTTTACATATGGAATAGCAGTATCTGCAAGAATTTAAAAGTCAGACCCATATAGAAAGATATCTATGTTTTTTATTAAAGGGGTTGTTCACCTTCAAACAACTAGTTGTTTTCAGATAGATCACCAGAAATAACTTTTTCCAATGACTTTCTATTTTCTATGTGTGATCGTTTTTCTAAAATTGAAGTGTTATTTTCCACCGTCTGAAGCAGCTATGGGATGGTTGGGCGCCAACCATGTAAGCTGTTCTAAATGGATACATTTAGTAGATACATTTTCTTATGCTGATCAGAATCTCTGGGTTTCATTACAGACAGCTGATACAATAGTTGCTAATACTCCAGAGATGCTGCTGAGAAATGTATCAACTCAATGTTGCAAAATTGTAGCACTTTAGAGTCCGAATTAGAATTATTGTCAAACTCAAACATTGAACTTTAAACTTAGATTTTGAAAAAACTGTATAAAATAAATAATGGAAAGTAATTGAAAAAAGTATTTATTTCTGGGGAACATAAAAACAACTGAATTGGAAAAAAGTGTTTGGAAGGTGAACACCCCCTTTAACTTCAAAGCATTTTGTTCTTTGAATTAAATGTCAACATGAGATTTTCCAAATTTCTGAATTCTGTACCACAATTAAATGTGATGATGAATAATAGAATAATTATCCAAAGCTATGCATAAATTTAGCATTTGATTCAGCCATTTAAGCTCTGCGTGAATGTTCTATGCAGTTAGCCCCTTGTAAAAAATGCAATTACTTCTAACTAGAAGCAATGGAACATCATTTATTTAAGTGGCTTACTAAAAAAACTGCAGAGCAGTAGAAACCCCAGTGATGGAAAGCAGTATTTCAGAGAAAAGTTAGTACATTAAATTGTTATTTATAGATGCATTCCCTGGAATCAATGTAGTTGTTCCCTGTTAATACAGTACGTAAAATCCTTTAATAAGAGATGCCAAACATAAGGCCCTACTTAGGTATGACTTCCATTACCTTCAGCTGTGCAGTTTATTTATTTATTTTTTGCAATTATAATTTTTATTGAAAATTGTTGACATGAACTTGAAACAATGTCGGTCTCGCAGGACCTAAATAGTATGTCGTTGTAACAATTACATCTTATAGTTGGTCGCGAGAATTATACAATCAGATGTGCAGTTTATAATAATAAAGACGAAAAAAACATATAAATTTAAAACACTAAATATTTACCAAATAAATATGTCCAATAACCAAAGGGTTATAATGGGATATACGTGAATGACATTAAACATGTAAAATATATAACTGAATGCAATTCTCTTTTTTTGGGATTCTTCCAGAAATCTCTCTCCTACTCAAGTTCCGATGCCGTTTTTTTTCCTACCTAGCCTTAGCTCCTAAATCATCTCTCTTCTACGCTTTGGCACAATGATTGCAGACCTCTACCGAAAAGCTTTTCAGTATGGAAATGCTTTACGGCATATCTGTGTGCATTGTGTAAAAGTGCAAATAGTTAAAATGAAATTGTTAAATTGCTAGAAATTTGTTACAGAATTTTGGAGCACAAACATTGGGTATTGGACGGCACTGAGAAGGAGGGATTTCTGGCAGAGAGTATACAGTATATTGCGAAAATGAAGCAAAAAACTGATTACCATACATGCTAATAAATATGACCAAAACTTTAGAAAAATTCCACAGGTAAGTTTACCACTGGTTTCAATATAATACACCAACTTGGATGAACAAGGTTGGGAATTGTAGTTGTAGTGAAACCTTGTTGCTCTGACTGCAAATTCAGAAGTGTGTCAGACGCTATGTACCACATAAAACTCCAGTGGCAAAAACAGAGTCTCTTGCTATCTGCCTTATCGTGTTGCCATTTTATTTTAACATTCTGCATGAATGTAGGAAAAGATTTAGAAGTGGAGTTGAATGTGTGAAGCATGTTTCCAGATACATAAATAAAGCATTTGCACTCTCCAACTTTTTAGACAATTGTGTGATCTATTTTTTTGAAGTGATCATATCAGAGACAATAAAGTGTTACATTGTCATAGAAAATATAGCTTTATTTAGCTAGACTTGGAGGAAACAGAGAGTAATGTACACAATCCTTAAAAAAAGGTTTTAAAAAAGTAGCACAATTACCCAGAAATTGAGCTGTTTGTAGAAAATGCTGAGCTGATCTTTTACTTTTACACACTTGTTCCTCAACATATAAAATCCTGTATGTTATAAAAGAATAGTGGCTTGTGGTCATGTGCTAGCAGCTATTCTAATGCTAAAAAAAAATATTTTCTGATAACTACTAATTTTGTATTATCCTTCACATATTTTATAGTACAGGTATGGGTCCTGTTATCCAGAACGCTTGGACCTGAATTTTCCTGGAAAAGGATTTTTTCAACTTCATAACTTGTCTACTAGAAAATCATTTAAACATTAAATTAACCCAATAGGCTTGTTTGCGTCCAATAAGGATTATAGTTATTAGTCATTAGTTAATTGGGAGCAATTACTAGATACTGTTTCATTATTACAGAGAAAAAGGAAATAGTTTTTACTAATTTGGATTATGTTTATAAAATGGAGTCTATAATCTACTAAATCGCATACTGATAACAATGCTACATATGCTTTTATTTAGTTTCTACCAGTCTAACTTTTTTAGCCGAGATTGTAGTAAATGTGCTGTCAAAAGATTTCAAAGTGGTGACAAAAAGTAAGGTTAATTACTTCAGTATGTCTCTGGAGTAGGAATTTGCCCTGTGCAGCCAGGAAGAAAACAGCAATATTCTTTTAATTCTTAACCACAATGCACTTGGACAATAAAATGCTGACACTCTCTCTCTCTCTCTCTCTCTCTCTCTCTCTCTCTCTCTCTCTCTCTCTCTCTCTCGAAGCTGTGCAGACACATAAGCCATTTACTTTTTACATATAGAATTGAGTAGAAATGCCCATTCGCAGAGACATGCCTGTAAAGGCCAGACAAAATAAGTTCTTATTAGCATTGGACTATACTGGCATGCAGCTGATCTTGAGATTTTATAAATCTGTCCAAACTGTCACATTAAATAAAATATGTATTAAATATACATGTAATAAGATAAATTAAGTCCTAAGAATAAAATCTGTTTTTTATGCAACAAAATATAGTTTCTGTTCCGTAAAATGGTGTGTTGTACAAAACATTTGTAGATGTGAAGTAAATTGCACCCTCTGGAAACAGAAATAAAATAAAGCTAAAAATAGTTCAATATTATTAAAGTGTGTAAAAACAGATATGGAACATATGTTTATAAAGTGAATAAAGTACCCCCTCTTGTAAAATAAGGATATTATTAGTTACCGAGGAGTTTCATGACCATATAAAAACACGAGGCCGAAGGCAACTGGGGGTACTTTATTTATTATAATACACAAATTTTAGTGAGTCATGTGACAGAAATGACCACTACTCGCCGTTTATAACTGATGACATCACTACTCACCGTTTATAAGGATATAATTTACAGGATATTCATGGCTTTTGTGTATTATATACGCTTACTAACACTCCAAGCACTGTTTATGCTTCTAGGCAGGTTCTTACCTTTGTGGGATCGTCATTGCTGTGGTCTTTTTTCCCAGCATTGTTCCCCATGGTGCTTGAACCAGTATTTCAAAACCTATGCAAGAACATATAGCTAATTAATAACACCATGAAAAACATTCCTATAATAAAATTGAATCAATTACCAGGCAATTCACTTTAAAGGGCTTTCTATACTTTTAAATATGAAGTTTGCATCAGTGACAAGTAAAACTACATTATGATGGCGTCAGAGCCTGGACATTTTATTGAAATAGGCTGCTATGTAGCCATCAAATTGAAACAGGTCAATAAGGTACATGTTTATGCAGCAAATAACCGCTAAACCTGGCCATACATGCCCACATTTAGCCAGGTTGAACCATACTGCCCAACCATCTGGGTATTTATGGCCTGTCATAAATAATTCTGCAATCCTTGCAATCTAGCTCGCCGCTCAGCATCAGCTGCTCCCATATGTATGTCCCTTCACTGGCTCCCAATCTCTTCTAGAATCAAATTACTTACACTCACATTCAAGGCCCTTAACAATGAAACCCCTCCTATATTTCATCTTTAATCTCCAAATACACTCCTTCACGAAACCTACGATCTGCTTCTGATCTTCGCCTCACTTCTCCTCTGATCACTTCTGCCCATTCTCGTCTACAAGACTTCTCTCTGGCTTCTGCTTTTCTCTGGAACTCTCTGCCACAAGCTGTAAGTCTTTCTCCTTCTTTCAAAACTTTTATTTCAAGCGCTCCTTAAAGACCCATCTGTTTAAAGAGGCTTATTCCATGTACCTTAATTAATCATTGCTGTATCAAAAATGACAAAATGTTTATATAATGCTAATGTCTCAATTGTACCCTAACCTTTTAGTTTGTAAACTCTAATCTCTAGGTCCTTCTAACCCTATTGTATTCTGTAATGCTTGTTTGTTATCCACCATTTATTCCCTGTTTGCTATAACTGCAGTAAAGCACTGTATATCTTGACAGCGCTATATAAATAAATGATGATGATCCTTGTGGATCGAATATTTTCAGACCTGACAGCCTGCATCTATGGGCTCTTCTTCACTGCCTGCATAGAAAACCAGCGCACATTCAGTCTATAGCCATAGTCTTAAAGGGGTTGTTCACCTTCCAAACACTTTTTCAGCTGAGTTGTTTTCAGATTGTTAGCCAGAAATAAAGACTTTTTTCAACTGCTTTCCATTTTTTACTATTTTTCCAAAATCTAAGTTTAAAGTTGAATATTCCTGTCCCTGTTGTTTCAGTCTGGCAGTAGTCAGGTGCAGATTCTGAACTGTTACAATTTTGCAACATTTAGTTGATACATTCTTCAGGCGATTCTTTGTTCAGCAGGGACACAGATAAGAAACAGATCAATTTAGAACAGTTTACTGGGTCAGCGTCGACCCCGCCTCCTCCCAGAGCTGCTTTAGAAAAGGTGAAAAATTCGATTTACACTTCACTAGTAGAAGAACAGTCACACATTAAAAATATAAAATAAGTATAAGTATATATAAAAGAAAAAGTATTTTTCTGGTGAACTATCTGAAACCAACTGAACTGAAAAAAAGTGTTGGAAGATGAACAACCTTTTTAAAGGGTTAATTCACCTTTATACATTTTAGTATGCTGTTGTAGATTCTGAGACAATTTGCAACTGGTCTTAGTTTTTTATGATTCTTCAGTTATTTATCTTTTGCTCAGTAGCACACCAGTTTGGTATTTCAGCAGTTATTATGTTGCTAGGGACTTATTTATTTAGCAAACAGGCAGTGGTTTATATTAGAGGCTATATATTGTAGCATCACAGAGCAATAGTGTTTTGGATGCCAGGGTGAATGATCCCCGTTTGAAAGAGGAAGAAGAGCAAGGAAAATAATTCAAAATCTATAACAAATAAATAAAATGAAGACCAACTGCAAAGTTGCTAGGAATTGGACATGCTACAACATAATTAAAGTTACCTCAAATGTGAACTATTACTTCAAAGAGGTGCATACACCTGCACAAACCTTGAATATCTAAAGCAGAATGATGCAGCACTCTCTTAGCATACAACTACTTGTTTATAGTAGTACCTGTATAGCATAATTCCAGCAACATTTCAGATTATATTATTTGCCAGCTTCAAAAAAAGACATATAGGTCCATATTCGATTTAGTGAGAAATAGGTTTATCACATGAACAGTCATGGAAGAAATTTAATTTGTAATGCAATTCAATTCAGAAAAACGTATCTCACTGTTTATCATGTGAAAACTCCAAATGAATTTAAAGATGTGGTTTAATATGTTTTTTCTCCTCAAATTGAATCTTGTCCATGAATTTTCACATGATAGACCAGGAGATAACTTTTTCTCACTGAGTTGAATCTGGCCCATGTTGCATCCGTTTGGTCCAGAGGCCAATCAGTAACATACCATTAAGTTGTACGACCAACTTAAATTAGGGGTGCCAGATCATTCATTTAGAACTGGACAACTATAAAAGAAGCTGATCTGGTCTTAAACCAGGAATACATGCAAAACAGATGCTTTCTGGATCCGTTCAGTATATTACTGCACTATATCAAGGCTCTCCATCTGGAGCCCTGCGTACCAGATGTGCCCCTCGCTATTGTTTTATGGCCCCCCCAGTCTGCCTAAGGGCTCGAAAGATTCTTTTATATGATATTACCATTGTAATATTATCAAGACCTCGAAAATGTGGAATAAAAAATAATCGACCCACTACATGTAGAAAATTTACCCAGCACTACTCTAGATAATGCATTTGATGTGCCTCCAGTTAAATGCTTGTTTAGCCTACTATACTAATCAGTCATTCAGTGTGAACTTCTTAATAAAACACAATGCACATTGCCTTGTCTTCTCCACAACTTAGTATATTGCAGTAGAACTAATTACTTACCAACCATGCAGCATGTGTTTGTAACAGATGTCCTATAAAACCAAACACCTATCAAGTCCCCATGCTCCAGGGCTAGGTAGTAATTAAGATATGCAATGCACAGCATGACTACATAGCTACTGGAGTGTACAGTATTCCTAAGAGCTAATTAGTAACCAGCCCTGCAGCAAGGTTATACAACTTACAGGCATAGTTCACATTCAAAATATTTATTTTCATTTCAACTGTTTTTTTTTCCTATTGTACAGCAAACAGTTATTTTTTCAATTGCTTTTAGTTTTTGACCATTTTAAAGATCCATTTTTCAATTTCTCATTATACAATATCAATACATTTACAATACTATTGATACAATAGTCAGTCTTCCAGGTATTCCCCACCATGCTTAGATGAATGCATCTGCAGTATAGAATATTTCCAGAGATTTGTGCACGGTGCATGCACCCTCCTAAAACTGGCACAGGGTGCACCTTGAAGACTGACAGAAAACAGTGGAGTAAAAACATGCTGGGTTGGTGTTGTTTTTGGAGAGGAGTAGCAGCCCAGGGTAGCAGGTACCCAACAGTCATTTTAACTTTCTTTCTTTTTTAACTTTAGCCCTGTTGAGGAAGTTGCAGAATTTTATTAAAGGAAACTGTAACTACTGATTCATTAGATAGATTAGTTGCCAACATTCCCCTGATGCTGTTTGACAATAAATCAAGTAGTGCTGCAATTAAGAGACTAGTTATATAATTTTTTTATCTGGGGTTTCTATTGTGTGACACCATTAAAACCTAGAGGCAACTGCTTGTGGGGCTAATCACTGACACTGAAACCTCTGTTTCTTTTTAAAAACTGGTATTTTTACAGTTAGGACTATTTTCCAAAGTGAGTTATTAAGAATACTAACTCTGTATCTTATGCTGGAAATTTTATGTTCAATTACCCTTCATCAGCTTGAGTTAAGTAGCACTTTCAGCTGATGACAGTTAAGTGATTGAATACTTGTGAGTTAAAACTGCTGCTAATATACTGTATATATATATATATATATATATATATATATATATATATATATATATATATATATGTGTATGTATATATATATATATATATATATATATATATATATATATATATATATATATATATATATATATATATATATATATATATATATATATATACCAGCACATACTATACTGACTAACCCATAACACAACTACTGTCACAATAACTAACTATTGAGTTAGTATATTGTACTGCAGTATAACATTATGCAGCACTTACAAGAGATTTTGTAAGCCTTGTTACTTGCCTTCAGACACCTACAGGCTATATTTAAATAGCCTGAGTCATTTTCAGATTACAGAGTTTGCTAAAGGGCAGACTTTGCTAAAGGTTGCATTAACTTTCCTTTTCAGTGCAGTCCTGTAACATGCATTTATTATACATGTCCCCAAATTTTCAAATGATCTGGTAGCCCTAAAATAAAAGTAAGAAATGTGATGATACATATTAAAGATAAATGCTAATAACAAAACAGAGATTGTTTCCATGGCAGCTTTAACTGATTAATGCATATTGGCTGTTACTATGGATACCCCATTAATGATTGTTTCTCAGTGGGTGCACATCAGCAGACAATATATCCAAAGCACAGATCTTTACACACATTAAAGGAAGCACAATTCTACATATCAAACAAAGTATTTAAGAGACAGGCACAATTCTACCTGTATGTAAACAACCAACTGATGTAATAACAAAAAAAATGACAGACTGGAGTTATTCTCTTTAGAAAATCAGCAGTTTAGGGGGATATGATCACTGTATAAACATGTACAAGATCAATTTGTTATTAATACATTTAATTAATCCAGGTGTAATCCTGGCTAAATCAGCCACTGGTTGCTGGGGTATTTGCTGATGTATCCCCATGTAAACTTTTTAAATATACTTTTACTACTGTAAAAGGATTCGTACAGTCCAGAGTTCTACTGTTTAGTCTAATGTTATTAAACAAATGGGCACACTATTTCACAAATAAAAAAAAAAAGATGGCAAATACAAACCACCTTCTGCTTATCTACATAATTGAACTGCTGTAGAGTGTTCTGTATCTGAGGTCTGACTGCTCATTACCCCTTTTCCCCACCCTTCCAGCAGGCAATTCAATAATTGCAGAATCCGTCCTAGCTGACATACATCATTATATTACTGTGATCCAGTCTCTCTCTAGTTTCCAATCAGGAAATTGATCTTTCACATGCAACGGGCAGGCTGTTGAAGCAGAGCTGATTAATCAAGCATTAATAAAAGGAACCAATATGAAATCCAAAAAAGGCATGTCAGTAATAAATATGTGTCAAGGCTTGCATGCATTCCATTTCCAACATCAAAAACTGTAGAACTGTAGAAACTGTATATTTGTTTTCCTACCTAAACTGTTTGTTTTGTCAATGTGACCCTCGGTATTTTTATCTTTCCAACCCTCACACAAATATTTTCATCCACCACCATTTCCATCCCTAAAAAAATACTCCAGTTAAATAAGGTTCTGTTTGTACTTATAGGTGAACTATCGTGGAAATTAAAATGTAATATGAGCTTTGTTCTATGGAATCCAAAACCTCCTAAATATTATTAAAAAAATGAAATAATAGATATACTCTTCAGTCAGATGTTGATTGGCAGCTAACTGAAGGGCACATACTGTAGCTCTAATACATTGTTTAGGTAAAGGGAGAACACACCAAAGATGTATGAAAGCCGACAATCAAACTCTGACTCCTACTCCTGCATAAAGAGAGAATAAAAAAAGAAAAGATTGCTGAGAGTGGGATTCTGCATAGTAGAATATTTCATAAATTGCAAAGATTTTTTACCTGCTTAAATTTAGAACATTTCATATTTTTATAGGATGAAGCATATATTAAATGAATATAGGACGAAGCATGTATTAAATCACAAGTTTCTCTTTAAGAGTACTATAAATAAAGAGTGTTTTTTTGTTAGCTTAAGGCTCCTTCCTTTAGATATTTGTAGTATGACCATAACATACTGTACACTGTATCACCTGGAGCTGCCTTGGCATGCCATGCATACATTTAGAGCTGAGATTTGACTATAATTTATGAATGAGCTGTAGAACCATATATCAGCCACTTTAACAGGCAACATCCTATGAATGCTTAGTCATGACAACTCAAAAAAAAAAAGGATGTATTCCCCATGTGCATCATGGGTTATTAATAACAAAACTTTTTACTATTTATCTGAAACGTTAGCTGGACTCTATATAAAAGAACATTATTATCAAGATAAATTGTTATTTCTGCCATCATACATTATGACTGGCAATCCACAGTGACTCTAATGAGTCGAGTGGCTTCAATGAGTCGATTCGGTAAAAAGGAAAATACACAATAACTCCATTAAATATGCAATCTCTTGTCTCAGTAAATCAAGCAGCATGCCTTTCTGTTTACCTTGCCTGAAAACTATTGAGAATTGCTTCCTTTCCAAGCCCAAGGCAAGGTGGGACTTAAATAACTAAATATTCAAAAGCTTCTGTCTGACTTTATCTTCAAACGTAGATCAAAGACAACTGTGATATTAATTTATACATAAAATTGTACACACACACACCTTTTTTTTTTTTTACATTGTGTCTAATAGAAAATCATGTAAACTGTAAATAAACGCAATAAACTCAAGGTTCTGTTTTATTATTATAGAATTTTTTTTTTTTTAAAATTTTGATTATTTGGATAAAATTGAGTCTATGGGAGACAGACTTTTCATAATTCAGAGCTTTCTGGATTGTGGATTTCCAGATAAAAGATCCCATACCTGTACTAGTAATGACTGAGTTGACACAAAACCAGCAAATTAGGTGGGTTTGGGCCAGAAGGAAAGCCCCAGGTGCTGGGCTTCTCTACTTTGATCACGTGAGAGAGCTGACCCCTCCCCTTGTTGACTGATCCCACCCATATATGAATCAACAAAGGGGAGTCAGGTCAAGTGCGAGTCATAAATTAGAAGAGGACAATAAGTTGGGTTGATTGCGCTTTTGGAAGTATCAGGTTCGGGGTTGGGTTGAAAAATTTTCTACCAGCCCCCATCACTGTTGAGTACTGCTGTAAAGCAACTAAAAGAAGGATGACTTGATTACTAAATGGGTACATTTTCACATGCAATCCAAAACATATATGTCTTTCTATAAATTACAAAACTGTAGGAATATATATATCACATGTAATTAATGCGTGATAATACAAGCTAAATAATTCATAACAAAAGCAATATAGCAACACAAAATATCTATTAAACACTGGTTTGCATACTTGTTATATAAAAAGAAAAAAATGTAAACAGGGGAATGTAATGTTTCATTGGAGCAAAAAAGTTTGCTATGACCATTGTGAAGGTTGGCATCCAAGATTTTCATGGTTTGTGTCCTTTATGACAGCTTCCTTGCTAAGTTTCTGACAAAATGGCTTTGGCGAACTTGTATGTAATAAAATGTTGCAATCGCAAAAAAGTTTTTGCGACTAATTATTTAACAAAACTCCAGAGCAGGTGTTAACGCTAACCTTTGCTTAGCAACAATGAGTAAACTTGCACATTTTTCCAGTGAACCTTTTTACATTGCCAGCAGGGCTAAACATGCACAAAAATGTGATTTTAAACAACAATTGTGACTTTAATTACATTCCCCCAAAATGGTCCTAGATAATGAACATCTGCACTATTAGGCATTCCTAAGGACTAGATCTGAGATTCCTATGACATAATTTTTCAAAATCTATTTTTTTTTATTACAGAAAATGGATGAAACAGAGCAACTGTCGGATTTTTGATGCCAAAAAACTGTAAATTCAGGAAAAAAAAAAAGACCATGATATTAAGAAACCTGATGATCCTGCAGTCAGCTCACCAGATTCACACTACAACAATAAAGGGTTAGAAACTCCTTTTATTAAATACAATTGATTTATTTTTTCACACAAAACAGTGTTATTTTAGATATTATTCTGACAACAGTATGCCTTCATACAATATGGTAAGAATTTTAAGAGGAAAATGTATTAAAAGATGACTTTTCCTTAGGCCAGGTGTCCTTTAGTAATATGTAATGTATGAGTCAGGGCCCAGCAATGGATCCCCATACTATTCAAGGTGGGTCTCCATGTCCCCATGAATAAAGTCATATGACCTTCTACAACAAAAACAAGTATTAAAACAAGATGAATATCTGGTTCTAAGCTGATTTTGTCATAGAAAAAAAGTTTTTAAAAAAAAAAAAACCACTAACCTATAGCAACCAGTTAGCAGCAGGCTGGTCACCAGCCAATACGATAAGATTTGATCAATATCTAGTAGTGATGCCGGCGGGTTCGGGCTGAATTTTGGGTGTCCATGATGGGTGTGGGTTGGGTGCGGGTCACACTGAGGTACTACAATACTGTAGTGGCTGTGTAGTGAGATATGGCTTTTTGTGACTTGCGAGTTGGGTCCTACAATGGAAACATTTTGCGAGTTAGGGTCAGGTGTGGGTTAAGGTCAGGTGTGGGTTGGGTTTTTCCTGACTCTCATATCACTAATAGCTAGGTACTAGACCTGACTTTTACCATTGCATTTTATTGAGACTGAAAGGTTTTTTTCCACAAGTATATGTCATTTTCCCATTACTCAGTCACAACAAATTTGTGATGGCTTTAAAATGTAATGGAGTCTATGAGAGATAGTCTACACGTAATTCAGAGCTTTCTGGATAACAGGTTTCTGGATAATGGATCCTACACCTGTGTAAATACTGTAAAGCCAGAGCAAACTAATAGGACAACTATCATTGCTTAGACTAACCCTGCCACCCTTTTATGCAGGTTCTACAACGTTGGCAGAGGAAGTAACATTGTGCCAGCAATGCAGTAACGATGTATCTGGGTGTAAGGTTATGCTACAGAAAAAATATGTTTCCTAGCAATGCACTTTCCCCAATTCTGATGCAATTAATCTCCCTAAAAAATGTTTTAGGGTGAGTTGGAGAATATTCTTTAGCGATTAACCGTAAAATGAAACCTTAAAGCAAATCTCAATGGTGGCAACGTTTGTAACCCTTACTTAATTGTGTACTCTATAAGAAGTCATCTTAGAGTTCTGTGGTTTGCAGCCTTGTGTTTTTATACGCCTCATAAACTTGTAAAATCCTGTTTGATTAGAACGTTTCTGTATGCCCTCAGTAATTCACCTTATTAAACTTGCCCAGAAACATAATTGATATAATTTCTAAATGCTTTAAATAAGGAGCTAAATAGAAGTTTAAAAATAACTCATGAGCATCCTAAATTATAGCATCTTTTTAATGAAAAGCATGCCCACAAATAATGAACCTAATGTACTTTATTTTCTTTCCAAGCGTGCCATCATGTGTGGAAAATAACATTTGCATTTCTGTGTATAGTACACATTCACCTACTTCCGGTTTCAGTAACAAGTCAATATGTAATCTTTTCATCTTTGCCATATATCTAAAGCTAGATATATTGAGTGACATATTGCACTGTTAGCCAGTTGCAACCCATATGCCTGTTATTTACCAGTATAGAAAGGAAAAGTGGGCCTTGGTTCTTATCACAAAACAACTTGGTTGGAGTAATAGATACAGACTTCACATGAAAGAGGGCTCCGTTTTTAAGTAGTCCAGCTCCTTAGTCATGCACTGCAGTGTGTTGGACAGGCACTTACCCTTCCAGATTGCACTGATTAGTCACCGGGTAGTGGTGAGCAGGAAAGGGAACATTAAAGGGTTGATCACCAAGTTAACTTCTAATATATTATGGCCAATTCTAAGCTATTTTTCAATTGGTCTTCATTACTTATTTTTTATCGTTTTTGAATGATTTGCCTTCTTCTTCTGACTCTTTCCAGCTTTCAAATGCTCTGTAAGGCTACAAATGTATTATCATTGCTACTCATTTTCTATTCAGGCCCTCTCCTATTCATATTCCATTCTCTTGTTCAAAAAAGCATGGTTGCATGCAGGGTAATTTGGACCCTAGCAACCAGATTGCTAAAAAGGCAAACTGTGGAGCTGCTGAATAAAAAGCTAAATAACTCAAAAAACAAAAATAATAAAACATTTTTTAAACCAACTGCAAAGTGTCTTAGAATATGACTCTCTACATCATTCCAAAAGTTAATTAAAAAGTAACCAACCCCTTTAAGTGCAGCAGGCCCTGCCATTGCTCAGGCTCAGTGGAGTGGCATGTGGGGTAATGTTAAAGGAGACATATAGGTTAAATGAAAAAAACCCTAATTTTGTAGCCAATTATGAGTAATAAATGATGTTATGTTTACATGGTACTAAAAATTAATATCTTTATAATAATATATAACTATAGATGTTCTCTGGTCCCTGTCTGTGTTTCAAATGAGAGGTGGGCATGTCATAATGGTCCCTGCCAAAAGCACAGTAGGAGGGGGACAGCCAATTACAGCCTTGCAGTCACACAGCAAAGACAGGCTTAAGTTCGCTATCAGGTCCTGCAAGCTGCTGATTGGTTCCTGTCCTACATGGCAATGAACTGCTCCACTGCACTGCCTGGGAAGTCAGAGAGCAGGAAGTGGAAGTGAAGGATGGGCTATTAGGGGTTTTACAGAAATATTCAATAAATCAGCCTCAAACACTACTTTTTTAAGCACAATTCATATATATCTGGTACGTATAACGCACTGGTATTTTCTAATTTTTTACACAAAATGTCTCCTTTAACAACTGCACTACACCACACCATGTTTACCTGTCCTAATATAGAGAACGATTCATTTATTCCCAGCCCTCCTAGCAGGAAGGCACAGAAAAAGGCATGGAACTATGTCAGTATTCCAAAGTATATTCACAGGTACAAGGCTAGGTGTGAAGTTGCTCAGTGCTGACTTTTAAAGGCACCACGGTGATTCACACGTGTTCGGATTACTCAAAAGTATACAAAAAGAAAGAAAAAACTACTGAGAAGCACTTTCAAAGCTCTTGTATACACACTTTACATTTGTTTCAAGTTAACTATTTTTATTGCCAACAAAGAGAGTCTGAACACAATTGGTGGTTCCAGTATGATAGGATGGTCTGTCAAACCTGGACCCCAATCCAGTATATGTGGAAAATATCAGCCACCCAGCAGAACGGATCAGCATCAATTAGAAGCTCGGTGGATTGCGGTACACCAAAGCTTATTGCACAACAATACAGAGGAAAATCATATACAGGTAGCAGCAATACTTCTACTGCATCGTTCTTGCAAAACAACCAGTACGTTAATGTAAATAAGGTTAATAAGCGCCTATCACTACATGGTCAGAAAATCCTCAAATGTCTTATTTTATTTCCAAAACCCACTTCCCTTTGCACAGTAACATATGATTGCTTTAAGGTCAGAAGTATGGTGATCAGCTGATCCTGACCAATATTTATTTACTATGGATATTGGATGGTTTGAAAATTTTCCATCTGTGGATGCACCACGCTGGCTGGGCATGTTGCATCAACAGTGAAGATCAACCACCAGACCTGAAATAACAGAATAAAAGAAAGGCAGCCATATTGTTTAGGATTCTAAGACTCTAGGAACATATGCTCTTCATCCATATGGCCAGTGGGCTCATAAGCTGAAGAGTATACCCAATTGGAACATGTATAGATGCCTTGAGTTATCAAGAAAAAACAGACATCTATTAAGATAAATAACATTGCATCACTGTTGTCTATTATTCCACAGCAGCAGTTTCATTTGTCAAATATGCTATTCAGACGCAAGAGGCAAAAACCATGACAAATCATGTCCTTGTGTGTTAGTGCAAAGCAGATTTTGATATAAAATATGGCATCCGTTTCTTTTAATTATTAAGGACGGCATGAAGTATTCTCATTTATCCTATTAAATCACAAAAAGTCGACAAAATTACAATGATTGAAAGGAGAAATTATATATTTATAGACAATTATTGAAACCATTGACTTTTCTTGTTTGTTTTACTAAGCCACAAAATGTCAGCTGAGTAAAATATAGGAAAAGAAGAATGAGGATATATTGAAAAAAATAGAGAGCTTACAGAAGGGTTACATTCAAGGGGAATGTTAGAAAACTACTTTATTTTATACATTATATGTGTTTAGGCCTCTAGCAAATCTATTTTGAAAATTTAACAGGCGCTTCATTACTTCTAAAATAATCAAGCTACTCTTCCATATCCCACTCCCAGCAATCTGCCTATTCATTCTCAGCAATCAGTCTATCTACATTGAGATGCAGGAAACAGAATCTGATTGCCAAATACATTGGTGATTAATCCAGACAATGTATTAAATCTTTAAAAATAACTGACTCTGACACAAAGCTGTATGTAGAGAGACAGATGGATAAAGACAGCTAAAAAAGAGTAACTTGATTATTTCACAAACAATACATTCTTTTTAGTTGATTTTATTGGCAAAGTTCCTAATTCCATGAGATGAAGGTTATATTACATTTTCATTTTTACAATGGTTGCCCTTCAGTGAACAACCTGCATGACAATAAAAGTAGCTTACTTCTAGATAGTTACATAGTTACAGTCATATGAAAAAAAGTTTGGGAACCCCTCTTAATTCTTTGGAGTTTTTTTTATCATTGGCTGAGCTTCCAAAGTAGCAACTTCCTTTTAATATATAATTGCAAGCTGCAATTTGCAATTGGCCACCTTAAATACATTTTCTCATGAGGGTTTCCCAAACGTTTTCATGTGACTGTAAATTGGATTGAAACAAGATCAAAGTCCATCAAGTTCAACCCCTCCAAATGAATTGCAGCACACATACCTACACACATACACACCCACCGAAATTATATATACCAATATCAATAATAACTGTCGATTTTAGTATCACTATAGCCTTGGATATCATCAGCAAAAAAATAAATGGTACTTTCATTGCCCACCTCCAGGTCAACAACATCTGGTCCGGGACCTTTATTTATCTTTACATGTACTAGTCTCTTTTGAACTTCCCCTTGCAAGAACCATGCATCATTTGTTGAATTAATAGAATTGGGACTATTTAGAAGGAACCCTTCATTACTTGGTTCCTCATTTGTGTAGACAGATGAAAAATAACAGTTCAGAATCTTTGCTACTGCCCCCCCCTCTGACAACAATGGTCCCACCCATCCTGCTTCAGTTTTCTACTAGTTACATATTTAAAAAATCCGTTTTTTACTCTTTGCTGCAACGCCCTTTTCCATATAGATTTTAGATTTTCTAGTATTCCTATATTATATATTATTATCAACATGTATTTTTAGGGTGCCAACATATTGTGCAGCGCTGTGTTAAGCCGGTCATTCACTTCCAGATCCCCTAGTCTGGGGAGGTAGCCAAACAAGTAGATTTGGGGCTAATTTGACCACCCACTAAATGGGCCAAATCTGGGGCCTACACAAGCCAAAAAGTGGTCATCTCAGTCTAGAGGGACTAAGTCAGCAGCTTTTATTGTCCCTTGTATTGACAGCTTAAAGGTGGCCAGACATAGGCCGATCCTGCATGGTGTTCAACCAAACTGCAACTGGGCCTTGTGTTCCATTACCCTTAAAGGAGAAGGAAAGTTGTTTCACACTTGGGGGTGCCAAATGTTAGGCACCTCCAAGTGAATGTATTTACTTACCTGAAACCCTGGGCTGGTGCTCCTATCAGGAGAAAACTGCACTAGCCCGGTGTTATTCCAGTGAGCACCACAGATTGATCCTCTTCTGGCTGCTTCTTTCTTCTCGTGGCCATCAAGAAACAGACCTGGGCTAATGATTTGAGTCTAACAGCAATTAAATAGGATCGCAGAATGGCCTATCCCGATAGGTACATGATGATGAGGCAGTGTGACTGAAACTAGTCTAAAGGTGGCCATACACGAGCAGATAAAGCTGCCGATATCAGTCGTTTAGACCAATATGACAGCTAATCTGCCCGTGTATGGAGGCTTCCGATGGGTCTTTCCAATCGATATCTGGACACGATAACGATCGAGAAGGTTTGATTTTTCTCCTGACCGACCCGTATATAGGGCCGAAAGTTCAGATTACCCCCGATATAGCCCTGCCGTTAGTGATATATCGATGTCGCCAAACGAGCGGATCTTTTCGTGTATGGCCACCTTCACTGCGCCACTGAATATGTTGGCATTTTACCAGTGTTATAACTGTATAGAACACTAGATAAGAAGGTTACTATATGTGCAGCAGTTCTTGTCTAACCCAACAATGCATCCCTTATTTTATCTCTATGTCTCAGGATGTCTGTGTGATTTCCATGAAACCAGCAGAAAGGCATTTCAATTCATCTAACTAATCTACAATTTTTCCCCTCTGAAAACAGAATCCAGCCTGACTACTGTGGAAATCCATGCCATGGCATGATACGAAGCTCAGCGGCATGACTGGGGCCTCTGTGTAATAAGTACAGCCCCTGAGGTAAATTGCCCTGTACATGATAAACCAAAATGAGAGGATTAGGCAATGATGTGAATGTGCACATTGCATGACATGCTTTGCAGCCACAGGTGTTCTTCAGAGAAAGGAAATGACAAACACACCACATTATTTTGCTATCTTCTTCTTCCCTCACTTTACTACAGCTCAGCTTCCTGGGTGGGGGGCGGGGAAATTCAGGTTCTGTTTTTTGTTTTTTTTTTCCCCCTCTTTGAAAAATAGCAGCAACAACAACCAGAAACCGGAAGCGACCTGTGCAAAACAGCAGCAGATGTGCAAGGGCTTCTGTCACGTATCAATGTCCCAGCTATAATGGCACTATACCCATTCCACCCTCCCCTTATTTATATGGTTTTCTCCCCTATTCTGCGGCGCGCGCCTTCCATGGCTGCTTGGCTTTAATTCAGCCTGCGGGCTCCCGGCTGCTGAACTACAACTTGCAAGCAAGGCAAGGTTTCCTGGAGGTAACAGTTCAATATCAGCTACTTAATGCAATATATAGAAGTATGCAGAGCTTTCCTGTCAGCCCAGAGCCTCTGAGCAATGAGCGAGCAGCTCCCGGACACATTACAGCCCGGACTATGGAATCTGCTCCTGGAATGGGATAATGAAAGCCAATAGTGACCCTGCCTGTACACATCACATGCATTCGGGGAGGGACGGCCGCTATTGCACCCACCGTTAACACATAAAGGCGCCTCCCGTGGGTCCGAGGACTGCAGAGCGGTGAGCAGCGGTGGAGAGGTGGGGCAGCTGTAAAGAGAGCCGTCAGCTGATGTCGGAGGTGAGGGGGCTGTAGGTGACACCAGGCTGTGCTGTCTTCGCAGCGGGGATCAGCACCGTACAACCCTCCTCCCACTGAGCCCCACCCCCAACCGCGTGTGCAGGTTACAGCAGCAGCACCGGGATGGGGCAGTGGAAAGCTTCTTCCTGCCGCGCAAAGAGGTGCAGCACCGTGCGTGATTTCTCCCCTTCCGTGTGGCTGCGGCTGCCGCTAATGTCAGTGCGGGCTCGCCCTCGGCTGTAATAAGCGCCCCCTGCTGGAATGTCATTATACGCTTTCCCCGTGCGCTTCAAACCTGGGCTGCTTCGTTCTTGGGGCGCTTTCTAGTATCAAGGTGACTGTATTGCCTCAGTGGGTGTGGAGGGATAGTACCGCTGAAATACAGCTCTGGACTCAGATTCAAAATAGGCCCTTGCACTTCAACTACACAGAGGTCCAAACAAGCCACACAGCAGCCCAAGCCGCCTCCCACCAGCCCAACAAATCTTTCTATGGCAACTTACAGCAGCCCTCTGGCATTTGCCAAAACCCACAGCTTGCCAGTCCGGGACTGGCTGAAAACTAAGGGTGTCCGTTTAGTAAAGCGCGGTAAAAATATGTGCACAAAATACAGACAATTTTGTCGCCTAATGTGTTTTCGCCAGTTTACTAACCTGCGGTAAAGATAACATACCTCCCAACTGTCCCTTTTTCGGAGGGACAGTCCCTCTTTTGACAGCACAACCCGCAGTCCCTCATTTGTACTGGAAAGTCCCTCTTTTCTCTGCACTGAACAGCCAGAAAAAGAAACAAAGTTTCTCACTTAAATGGCTTTTAGCAGAGAGCCCAGAACACTAACAGGTGCAAATAAGATACTTTGTAACAATTTTGAGACACAAAAACACAGTTTAGATAAGGAGAAATATTTTCAAACTTTCATAACCTGCCAAATTTTGAAAAACAAACATGGTAATTAGGGGGTGTGGCCACAGAAAGGGTGTGGTCAATAAAATTGCTGCGCTACGTGCGGGGAAAAAAATTTTGTCCCTCTTTTTACTTCCAAAATGTTGGGAGGTATGAGATAAATTTGCGAATTTTCTTGCTCAAAAATACGTTTTTGGCAGTTATCACATTCGCTGAAAATAATGATACATACACATTAACGCCTGGTTTACCAAACAACGAAATGTACAAAATTTACGCAAGAATATTCGCCAAATTTTTCGGCCACCTATGTAGTGGCGTGAGAATGTATTTTTTCACCAGAAAATTCTCAAAGGGCAGGAAATATCCCATAATACTTTTATTTTTTACCCATCATTCTTTGCTGACAGGAGAGAGATCTGCAGCTATTGCTGACAGGATGTTTTGGCTTCTGCTTCTATCTGTTGCACCAGCAGCAGTTTCAGCTCAGAGGTGTATTATTGGCAGCGGCCATCACAGTCCAAGGATTCGTAAGCCGCTTTTTTGGTTTCATTGTGATTGGCTACATTAAACTGTGCATTTCTATGAAGCAAAGAGATTGACTGGTATGATTTCTTGTTCATATGATTCTATTGGCAGAAGGGTTAATATGATGCATACATGTTTCATTGGTGTTACTCTGGTAATGTTGTTGGATGGTATAATCATCAGTCAATAAAGTTTATGAGTTTTGAAGATGCACTTCTGGTCATAAATGTCACAGTAAAAATTGCCATAATAACTGCCATAAAAAAAGACTATTTTATAGCATAAATATTCGCAAAAACTTAATTTGTCGCCAGAAAATTCACAACTCACTAAAATTACCACTAACATAAGCTGGTTTGTTAACGTAGTTACCGCAAGTGATCACAATGATCATCGCTGTTTAGTAAACTTAGTCGCGAATATTCTGGCGGAAAAATATACTCAGTGATAACATGCGGAAACTTAAAGTCAGATTTACCGCACTTTAATAAACGGACCCCTAAGGGTGATATAGCTGAATTATCCTGCAGGTACATGTAATCATCAGTGACGCTCTCTGCAATCTCACCAGAATCGCCTTTTGTAGCACTAATGACATTTAGACATTTAGCCAGCCAAAGTCAGCTAAAAAACCAGCCCAAAACTAGCCAAGTACGGTTGCCACCTGGTCGGTATTTTACCGGCCTGGCCGGTAAAAATGACGGTTGATCCTAATGTTATTAATAGGGAAAAAAGATAAATATATAGGTAGGCCGGTATTTTTTTCCAGAAAAGTTGGCAACCCTATAGCCAAGAGGCCCTTTAAAAGTAGCCCAAAAATAGCACAATATGTGCAGTGAAAAAAAAAGTCTAAAAATTAAATTCATCTATATGAAAATTTAACCGTTTTCAAATTTTTCCATGAAGCAAAATGGGACAGATTTGCCTGTCACCAGGGTTGTAACTACAGAGGGGGGTCCAGGAGGTATAGGGGTCCCATAAGGACTGAATACATATACAATTTCAATAAATATTGGTAAAACAGGTCAACCTCTAGACATTTTGGTTGCCAGCACTTTTTTTCCCCAAATTGTCTGAAATTGAGCAAAAGTCCCTGCAAAATGCAAGAATGCTTAAGAGTGACAGGAGACTGGGGTACAGAGCCCACAATCCGAAAACGACTTCTACACAAGTCAATCCCATTGCATGCTGGGTATTGTAGTCTTACATTAAACTTGGCAGTCGGCAAATTGTTAAACAAACTACATAACCCGACATGCATTGGCAGACACACATGGCACATTAGGGAAAGAAAAAACGTCTGGTATCCAAAGTTTCAACACCTATGATTATGTACCAGAAGGTATGAAACGCGTAAGGCGGAATACCATGGGGTTTGTATGTTTACTCTTTTAATGATTTTTTTAAATAAAAATTTAATGGGATCTTTTTAATTTTTTGACTATTGTGCCCCAGAAACTATGACCCTTTTTTGACTGGCCATATATACCCCAGAGCGTAAATGGAATTTTTTTTCAGTGGTTACAAAGTACAAACCAGCGAAAGGCCCTAATAGTAGCCCAAATCCGTACTTTGGCTAGTTTTTACTTTCAAAACCTGCCTGGGCTTTAAATTAGTAGCCCAATTTGTCTGGAAACCACCAACCTGGCAACCCTGAAGTGCTGGAAATCATTGGGGCTTGGCTATCTCATGAGCACTGCCTTGTGACACCCTATATCAGGGAAATCTGCTCCCCTATCATGCTCCATTAAAAGGAGGCTTCAAAACGAAATATAGCACGCAAAACTAGACTGGAACTTGGCCTTCTCTCCCATACTTTTGACAGCTAAACTAGACACTTATCCAAAAAAAAAGCCTATGTACCTATGGTACTTAGTATCACAACAATTAAGTAGAATTTATGCTTAGGGAACTATCTGTTCCTGCTGGGCATTGTGGTAATATTGGTTTTACATCTACATATTTGATGAAAGTGCCCTAAACTTAAACTGATCTGGACACAAGTGTTTAATGACCATGTAGAGAAAAATAAAAAAATGTCACTTTAAAAGTTATTTTATTAATTAACAAAAAAATTGCGTTGCATCTTACGTGTGGTACAAAAAAAAGCCTAATGCGTTTAGTGGCACTGGGCACTTAAAGGGGTTGTTAACATTTAAATTAACTATTAGAATGATGTAGAGAATGATATTCTGAGACAATTTGAATTGGTTTCCATTCTTTATTATTTGTGTTTTTTGAGTTATTTAGCTTTTTATTCAGCAGCTTTCCAGTTTGCAATTTCAGCAGTCTGGTTGCTAGGGTTCAAATTACCCTATTAACCATGCACTGATTGAATGAGGGACTGGAATATAAATAGGAGAGGCCGGAATAGAAAGATGAGTAATAAAAATTAGCAAGAACAATACTTGTGTAGATTTACAGAGCATTTGTTTTAGATGGGGTCAGAGACCCCCATTTGAAAGCTGGAAAGAGTCAAAAGAAGAAGGCAAATAATTGAAAAAAACTATAAAAAAAAAAGAAAAAAATGACGGGCAGTTGAAAAGTTGCTTACAATTAGAAATTCTGCAACATATTGAAAGTTAAAATAAAGGTGCACCACCCGTAGACGGATTGGAAAGTTTCCCGACCCAACAGGAGCTGACTAATTTCATTAAAATAACAGAAACCGGAATTTTATGATGAAATAAAAATCACCTTCATTTACATAAAAAAAGTCTGCATGGCTTTCCTACTTCCAAGGAGCACAAACTGCATTTATAGCTGACACTTTTGAGTTTATGAATGCTGTTTGAATATGAATGCTGTTTGATATGATGTTTATATGATGTTAGTACCCATTACTTAAAGGACGACCAAAGCTTAATTAAAGAAGTAGGCTAGAAATGTTTTACATCATGCTTTAGGCTTCTGTACCAGCCAAAAGAAACCACAGCCCTTTAGCAGGGAAGATCTGTGCCTCCAAAAATGTCCCTTTAGCTACCTATATTTTTTTTTCTGCTGATTCACTGCACATGCTCTGTGCTGCTGTCACTTACTGAACTTAGGGACTGATGTACAAGATGCTGCATATATATCATATAAATGTCACAATATAAGGCTGATTAGTAATGAAAACAGATATTTACTACATGGCAAAACAGAAACCAGTGCAACTAGCATCACAATTTAATAATCATCCCTGTAGTATCAGTTTATATTGCAGGTCATCCCAATTTTCTACTTGATGATTTAAGAGGACCCCTAAGCTTATCTTCTCAACAGCTGCTCAAAGCCACTGAGCATGTGAGTGTTGCAGACAGTTTCCAAGATGGTGACCCCCCGTGAAAAGTCTGAAGTCCTGGATCATTGCTGCTATTGAGAAGCTGAAACTTTAGGCTGGTGCAATAAGTTCAGTACTTAAAATATGGCATTTTTAGCCATATTTAAATTGAGACAGACACCAAAAACTACTTTTTTAAATATGAATGTACATTAAAAGTTACCTATAGGTCATGCTGATTGTTTTTTGCTGAGAGGTTTGTTTTTGTAAGTTATTGTAAGTTTCTATACCTGACTGTTTTGCCAACCTGACTGTCCATTCTCAGCCTGTCAGTTAAGTCAAGTCTTAATATGAGAGGAGCAATGGAAAGATTCTGAACAAGCAAAGGGGCACGTTTGTTATTCAAGTTTGGGACGGAAGGCAACACCAACTTCAAAAGGAGTAGACATTAGACAATATAGCGTGGTCAGGCAGGCCGGGGTCGGTACAGGCAAAATTCAAGCAGGTCAGACAGGCAGTGGTCGGTACTGGCGGAGTTCAAGCAAGGTCATACAGGCCAGGGTCTGTACAGGCAGAGTTCAAGCAATGTCAGACAGGCTGGGGTCGATACAGGCAGAGTTCAAGAATAGTCAGGCAGGCAGAGGTTGGTATAGGCAGATATCGGCAAAGTCAGACAGGCAGGGATCAAAAACCAGACAGATTAAGCGCACTCAGGAACTATCAGAATAGACCTAACAACGGGCAATTTTTAGCCTGAAGCACCTTTAAATATTTAAACTTCGAGGCAAAGCACAACGACATCATCATGAAAAGTACATAAAATGTGGAAGTGTGCGCCTCGCGTGCCATAGGAGGAATCGGCACAGAACAGAGAGGACTAGGGCTGCGGGTGTCCCTGCCGGTCCCTACTCCCCACTAGACCACCAAGGTAAGTCTTGACAATCAGCACTTCACAAGCCCCAAGTGTTATTATCATCCTTTTTTTTATATATGCCAATGTATTCCATTGAGCTTTACATAGTTCACTGCCCAAGTGGAGCTTACAGTCTAACATCTGTTTTTAGATTGAATGGAAATGAAGAAAGTAAGTAACATAAGTAGAATATGCAAACTCCTTGCAGATAGCATTCTGGTATAAAACCCAATGCACTTTAATTTTATACTAAACACTGTCACTTTAAAAACAGATGGTGTTAAACCACTTTTGGGGTATAAGAAATACAATATGTGATATTTTGTTGATGAATGATACTCCCAAGTAATAAGGGATAAAGGGCTGTATAAAGTCATATTAATCATAAATAATGAAATAACATCGCAGAGTGTATCTCTGTGATTATACATGCTGGTTTTGCTGATACTTAGTAGGAAAGGGATTCTAGCAATGTGAGTGTAATGCTTTGCTAAGTGTAATTCCCCTGGACACGATGGCCGCGGAAGTGACAATAGCGGATGTGACGTCATGCACCAGGAAGTTTGAAGCGCACAAAATCGGAGGTATCCTGTGCTCAATTGTTTGGAGTATTTATAGCCCTCACTTAGCTAGACACACCACCAGAATTCCCCTTGAAAAGGGCTTATTCCCGAAACGTTGGGGTAATTCTCATTCTGTGGCCAGTATAGTATATCTGCTTTTTTTGTACTATTGTTGTACTATTGTGCAAATACAATTATTAAATACCACCTTGTAAGTTAAGTATTTTTTGTGTGCAAGCCCAGGTTAGAAAAATTGAATGTTCTTGTCTTACATAGAACATGTGGTGCCCCATTACTGCAAAGTCTGCTGGCGAAGATTCCAGCTGCTGGTTTTTCTAGACTTTAATAAGACTCCATTCCTTCCTTGCATGCCTGTTATAGATATCCAAATGGAGGTATCAGCTATTACACTTTAAAACGGCTTTACTGCTGTTTCCTGATCTGTTTTTAGTTATTTCCTGATTGGGCTGTGTGAAGGTTGCATGTGGTATTCTTAAAGTTCTCTATGCAACATGAGCATGGTGTTACTGTGTGAACAAATTAAAGTTATAAATTATATTTGGCTTTTTTTATACTTTGGTATAATGATAATGCCTGCCTGTGCTCTTGAACCTACCAGCTCCTTGTGATCCTACATTCCTGCTGTCAGGCTAAACACTGGCCTATTAGTCTTCTTGTCTGCTGCCTGCCTAACATTTAGCTTGCCTCTAACTGTGCTTGCTTACCTATGGTTCTGACCTTTTAGCCTCAACCTAGAACTTACTCTCGGTCATTCCCTGGGGCATGTATTTCAGTTCTTACTACCAATAAGTTTTACATACATATAACGTTTTAATGCCAGAGAAAAAAAAAACATACACTGAGAAATCTGACAAGGAAAGATATTTCTCTTCAATAAGAATAAGTAATCTGTGGATGCTGTAGGGCATGTTTCTAAAATTTAAAAAAAAATCTGGAACTGAAGAAAACATCATGTCTAAAGGAAACCACACTATGCTCATTCCATCTATTTTCACTTACATACATTATACAGCAAAGAAAGAGGTCATAGATTATGCATACAATTCATTCCTTTCATGCATATTTACAAATCTCACCTTGCTCACTGGCTAAAGCCCTCTGCCTTTCTCTCCCTAACTAGGTAGACAGAGAGAAAAATTTACTAAAGGGCGAAGTGACTAACTCTAGCGAAAATTCACCAGCGTGACATCATTTCGTTACTTCGCCAATGTACTAACGAGCGCTGGTGTAACTTCGCTAGCGAAGGAGATGGACTCTAACGCTACTTCACACTCTTACACCAGACGAAGTTGTGAAAGAGCGTTACTTTGCAAATTCACATTTTACTAAACGTTACCTGTTCCGCCAGACTTGCCTTTGCCAGCTCAGTGAAGTGCAATGGAATGTATAGGGCTTCTTCAACTTTTAGTTGAACATTTTTCTAAGTCCTAAAAAACACTGGCATCTTTTACTTTTTTCAGGGTGATAGGCTGCAAAAGTCTGTAAAAATTTTTTTGGGTACCCGGGCTCCCCCATACATTTCCTACCATATGGGACATGCTCAGGTGTGTATAACAACTCTATTTCATTTTATTAAGGTTTCCCAGGCTTGTGTAGTGTAATGTATTTGCTGCAACATATACGTCCATTCAACTTTAACTTCCCGTCGTATGCAAATTAGCCAACGCTAGAGCAACTTCGATTGGCACAGTAACACTAGTGCAACTTCGCCAGAGTTCGGCACCCTGGACGCAACTTCAGATTTTAGTGAATTAGCATTGTCCTGGTGAATCTACGCCTGGTGAAGTGTTGTGATGTGAGCGAAGTTGTCGCTGGCGAATTTACGGAGGTTAGTGAATTTGACCCAGAGTGTCTATCTGGAAATGTTCTGTTCTGGCCTGTTCACCAATGGTTTTGAATAGTGATATGCATCTACAGTATATGGGTTTGTGTAATCTTGTATCAAATCAATGGCTGCATTATAAGGGGAGTGTAGATAATTGCATAATAATTACATATGTATGGGTGTTTGTAATGGAGTTGTAGCTGTTCGAGACCTAAAACTGCAAAGTCTGTACCTACATATTGTGTTGCTGGTATGAAATCAACAACCAATCTACACCAAGTTCCCAATGCATAACAAATCCAAGACCTGGATTGTTACAGAAAAAAGGTGAAATCTAAATTTGCATGGTTCTGCATTGTAAATATTATTGATGTGCATATTATTATTTATTGACAATAAATTGTAATTAATAGGGATGTAGCTGATTCACATTTACAAGAGAGAATGATGATTAAATAGGACATATCCTACTGCTCTTCTAAAGAGAAAAAAAGGAAGCAGATTCCAAGCTGGAGCGACTGTGATTTAAGTGATTTGAACTGAGTTGAGAAAAGTAATTATAATCATGTACCATTTGTACATACTTAGGGACAGATTTATTAAAGGGATACTGTCATGGGAAAAAATGTTTTTTTAAAAACGCATCAGTTATTAGGCAGAATTCTGCACTGAAATCCATTTCTCAAAAGGGCAAACAGATTTTTTCATATTTCATTTTGAAGTCTGACATGGGCTAGACATATTGTCAGTTTCCTAGCTGCCCCTAGTCATCTGACTTGTGCTCTGATAAACTTCAGTCACTCTTTACTGCTGTACTGCAAGTTGGAGTGATATCACCCCTACCTTTCCCCCCAAGAGCCTAACAACATAACAATGGGAAGGTAACCAGATAGCAGCTCACTAACACAAGATAACAGCTCCAAAGTAGAACAGAACTCATTAGTAAAATCCAGGTCCCACTGTAACACATTCAGTTAAACTGAGTAGGAAAAACAACAGCCTGCCAGGAAAGCAGTTCCATCCTAAAGTGCTGGCTCTTTCTAAAAGCACATGACAAGGCAAAATGACATAAGATGGCTGCCTACACACCCATATTACAACAAAAAAAATATACTTTCTGGTTCAAGAATGAAATTTTATATTGTAAAGTGAATTATTTGCAGTGTAAACCATATAATTTAGAAATAAAAACTACATTAAAATAAAAATCATGACAGAATCCCTTTAAGGTTTGAGTTGTGTTTAGAAGTTTTATACACAGACCCAGAAAATAGCTTGACTCCAAAAACACACCATCTAAAACCTGTCAAGGTCATGTAGAAGTCAATGGCAGAGGTCATTTGCACCATATGAAGATGTTAATAGCCTTCATGATGTTCAAGGTTTTTTTTTTGGTGGGTTTTGTCCAAAAGCTGTGTCCACTTTTTCAAATATATGAAGACTATAGGGGCACCAGGCCAGGTTAACAACAAAAGTTCTTGTAAATGTAAGACTATGATGTATCCTGAATTAGGCTGTGAGGTAGGATGGGCCAGAATTACTGGCTGGTGTGTCTTTGTCCCAAAAGATGCAGCTCTAATTCTAGCCATATTTGATTCTACCCCAGTGGAGGTCTTTATACGCATACAACCAACAAATGTCTGTCATCCAAAATAGCAATATTAAAGAATCCAGCATGTACTTAGTTTAAATAAATGTGTTTTACTTTGTTGTTTCTAATAAATGTATTTTCTGTCTTATATAAAAATAAATGTATATATATTTATGTATTTTTCATGCATGATGAAAAAATACATAAGTTGAGGGAGTTTAATTTTATATGAATTATATCAATTATATTAAAACCCACTTAAAATGTAAAAATTGAGGTTTTTGTAATGGAAGAAAATTTCCACCAGGTTTTGCCAGAAAAAAATGCCCATAGACTCTAATGTATTGTGCACTAAAGAAGTTGCAAAAAATTGCAGCAGAATGGAAAAAGTCACTGTGAAAAACGTCCATCGAATTCAATGCGTTCTGTAAATTTTTGCCATTTCACTAATTGTTTGGCAAAGTGAAATGGGACACATTATCTCATCTGACTATATAATACAGATGTTTATATTTATATAAGAAGTGCTCACAAATAACTTTAGTTTATTTAGTATATTTGTAAGGAAACAAGCAAACTGAGCATTGCATAGTGAAACCCACTGACAATTGTTTTTCTTTCTGACACTATCAATATTTTAAAATATGGGTCAGAATTTGATGTGTGACAATGTGCTTGGTAGTGATTTTATGCAGCCATTAAAATATGAGATTAGAGCTGTTATTGTCTGTAAAAGTGTGTGCTCCCAAACCTATGGAATTTTACTTGTGTGTCATGGTTGAGTCATGGGTCTCTGAGCAGGACACAGGGCAGAAAGCTATATGTCTGTGTAATTCCCAGGTTAACTCCTAGGGGTGCTGCCTGCCACTGCAAGGAGCTGAGGGAGCAGTGGTCTAAGAGACTGATGTATACATCTGGAAAACCAGGAGACATAGATATCCCCTATATAGGAATTGTGAAGAATGAAATATTGTTGTGAGTACAGAAGTGACCCTCTGACAAGTGTGTTTTCCTAGTAGCCCACAAGGGACCCAGTGTAGTGAGGAAACTCGTCAAATATGTGAAGGTACCTAGAAAGAAAGTTTTTTTTTTTTTTTAGATTAATTTTGTATGCTGAAATGGTCACCCCTGTTTATCAGTAATCTGCCTTGAACTGAAAAAAGTATCTGTTGTGCATCCCTCAATGCTTAGACTAAACATTTGGTTGCCCTGAACAGAATGCAAGTTAAAAAATCACTTTTGTTGGCCACTGTTCCCTACCAATACAGAATAATAAGGTACTTAAAAAAATACATAATACATTGCTGAGGTTAAAAAAACACGATAGTTTGCACTCAACTTGTTTTAAAATCACTCTAAAGGAATTCCAAATGAACTGTATAAAGGGTGAGATATCTATACTGCAGCAAAATGATTATCTGAAACTTGTAGCTTGGCGCTTGCCAAACTTTCTATGAAGAGGTTGCTTTTCACATCCAATCAGTTCACAAGATACCTAATGCAGAATGTTTTTTTGTACTTCTATATATTCTTTAGCCTGTAATTCAATTGTGACAAATATCAATAGACAATTGACAAAAGTGCAAGCCTTTCTGTTATTCCCAGATATTTTGCAATGATTTTGTTCTACTCTCGGTACTAATTGAATAATAGAACTCTGTCGCTCTGATTTTAATGTAGGCCTCTGCTTTTACTTTAAATTTTATTTGCTTAGTGTTCCAAGGAACAATATAGACTGCTGCAAAATTTATAACATCTAAAAAATATGGTGTGGGGCCAATTCACCAAGCTCGAGTGAAGGATTCGAAGTAAAAATACTTCGAATTTCGAAGTGTTAAGGGCTAATTCGACCTTCGACTATGACTTCGAAACAAAGGATTCAAACTAAAAATCGTTCAACTATTCGACCATTCGATAGTCGAAGTACTGTCTCTTTAAGAAAAAACTTCGACCCCCTAGTTCGCCATCTAAAACCTACCGAACCCAATGTTAGCCTATGGGGAAGGTCCTTAGGCATAGGCTTGCCTAAGTTTTTTTGGTCGAAGGATAATCCTTCGATCGTTGGATTAAAATCCTTCGAATCGTTCGTTTCAAAGGATTTAATCGTTTGATCGCAGTTTTTGCGCTAATTTGCCCCGGTGTGTCTACATATTTCAGTTATGCAACTGAACTAGTTCTGAATATGAACATCTTTGACTCCCATACCACCAGCTATTTGCCACAAACCTTCTTGGCAAGGTAGCTTTAATGGTAACTGCCTTTCCCATCATGCAATGGAAAATAAGCAGAGCAGAATTAGCTTTATTAACATATAATATGTAAGAATGCTCAGGAGCACTATGCTGGACAGGCTGATGCCTTCATATATTGATACTTAGGGCAGAATTCACAGAAATGTCTGTAAATGAAAATGTTTAAAAATATGGTACTTGAACAAACTAATTCACAAACCAATTTTCCATAATGTTTTCACTTCTACTGACATTTTTGCAAAAAATAAAAATGGGCATGACTATTTTTGTGTCATAGTTAAAAAAAATTTGAGAAAAGGTTGTAACTTAATTTGGTATTTATGGAGAACATTTTGAGATAGTTAGATAGACATTGTTTTCATTAAAATATTTGATTAACTAAAGTTAAATAAATCATCCCCTTAAATATGATGAAACAAAGAAATTGTGTGCACTCAGTCTAAGGTGGCCATACACAGGCTGACAAAAGCTGTCGACAGACTGCGTCGGCAGCTTATTGGCCCGTGTATGGGGCCCCCCAACAGGCTTCACCGATCGAGATCTGGCCGAAAGTCGGCCAGATCTCGATCGGATGGGACAAAAAATCCCATCGAATCGCGGCCGCATCTATTCGTTGATGCGGTCCTGCGATCCCACCGCCCATTGCTATTCGTTTGGATCCGATCGTTGGGCCCTAGGGCCCACAATCGGATCAGCCCGATATTGCCCACCTCAAGGTGGGTATATTGGGGAGAGATCCACTCGTTTGACGACATCGCCAAACGAGCGGATCTCTCAGTGTATGGGCACCTTAACACAAACTGTAGCATTGACCAGCTGTATTTCAGCATTCGACTTAACCTGATTGACCAGCTGCTACAAACGATATTCAGCCATTATTTGCATACACATAAGAGAAGAAATATTGCCAATGCTGAAATTCAACCTGTATGAATTCCTTGAAATATATTTGACAAAAACTGAGGTATTAGTACCACATTTTTTGGTACTCAAAATCTATAGGGGCAGTTCATTCAAAGGATTCCTGCTAGAGTTTCTGAGCAAAGGGTTAGCATGGTTTCACATAATATGCATTGTTACTGGGGGCCCAATGAAAGAAAATGCATCTTACAAAGGGTAAGTGAACACAGTTCAATACAATAAAATAATAGATCTTTATCTACAAAGTTATTAGAAATACAATATATCCATAGCCTGGACAACACAGACAATTGATAGAACTCCTCTATAGAGTTGGTAGTATAGTCAAATGTCAGAAAATGGCTGCTACAATAAAATGAACTTTTTGCTATATAGTGGGTGATACAATCATTGTAGAAATCTACAGAGTGGGCTCTATACAAATGGATTAGGCTGGCATTGTAAAAGTAAATAAGCAATCACTGGTATTGTGCCTCAATTACAGGATAAATGTTGCATTGCTTATTTGCCATGTATAATTTAAACCTTTGCCCTTTTAAAGGACTTGTTCAGTATAAAAATAAAAACTGGGTAAATAGATAGGCTGGGTAAAATAAAACATGTTTTCAATATAGTTAGTTAGCCAAAAATCTAATGTATAAAGGCTGGAGTGACTGGATGTCTTAGATAATAGCCAGAACACTCTTTTGGTTTCCACTGACTTATTTCCCCAGGCCCCCCCTCAAATCAGTGACTTGACGGGGGGGCACATGGACCATAACTGTTTGCTTTTGAATCTGAGCTGAATGCTGAGGATCAGTTGCAAACTCACTGAACAGTTATGTCGCATGTGGCTCCCCTTCAAGTTGTCTGAGTCTGAAGAGTTAGAGTTAGAGAGCTGAAAAGCAGGAAGTAGTGTTCTGTTCTGTTATGTTAGACATCTGCTCAATCCAGCCTTTATATATTACAGTTTCGGCTAACTAACTGTATTAGAAATATTTTTTCGAAACAAAATGACAAAGATAAAAAATAGAGCTCATTTACTAGCCATTCACAAGCACTATGGACAATAATGAGTGCAATATTGTGCCCACCAGCACATAATACACATAGCACTTGTGCCTGTTGCAGGTGAACTGCTATAAACACTCTGATGAGGGCTGCACCTCTAATGCAGTTCTCATGCTTTCTCTCCAAACTCTCTTTATATAGGGTATTATCTCACTAGATACTTGGCATAGCATCAGTTAGATCAAAGATACATAAAGGCCATTCAGTGCTAAATACAGAGTATCTGCGGATGACAAGGTGTATTATAGGCAACATTTTCTCCTAGTTACAGTAAATAGTTATTGGCGATCCTTTGTTGGCTATTGTTTACTGCACCAAAGAAAGCTATTAAACCTAGAAATCATGTAGGTGACTAGGAAATTTGCACTCCCAAATAGGTTATATATAGATGTAATTTCTTTAAGTGAAAAGTCTAAAAAAAAAATAAACAATATTTATTGTGGTTTCAAAATGGCAAACACTAACCTGTTATGGTATAATAACATTACATACAGGGTCTCTTTTTTTCTGACTTTTTTCTCCAATGCAGGACTGCAATGGCTAGTTGATGTGGTCCTGCGACCCGTCAACGCTCATTCCCAGCATTGCAATCCGATCGTTCAGCCCCAGGGCCAAATGTTCGGATTCACCCGATATCGCCCAGACGTTAGTGGGCATAGCAGCTTAAGATTCGCTCATTTTGGCGACCTCGCCAAACGAGTGGATCTAATAGTGTATGTTTTTTTATTTCATTCTGCCAGTCCAGCCCTTGGAAGAGGGACCTATATAGGATTTCCTGCCTCTGCTATGGATTTATTGAAGTGCAGGTATAGGATCAGTTATCCGGAAACCCATTATCCAGAAAGCTACGAATTACGGAAAGCCGTCTGCCATAGACTCCATTATAATCAAATAGTCCAAATGTTTAAAAATGATTAGCCTTTTTCTCTGTAATAGTAAAACAGCGTGTACTTGATCCCAATTAAGATATAATTTATCCTTACTGGAAGCAAAACCAGCTTTTAATCCATCGATCGAACGATTTTCCTTCTATCAGAAATTGGCTAGAAAGCCTATAGGGACCTTTCCCATAGGCTAATATTGATGCTCGGTAGGTTTTAGGTGGTGAAGTAGGAGGTCAAAGTTTTTTTTAAAGAAACAGTACTTCGACTATCGAATGGTCGAATAGTCAAACAATTTTTAGTTCGAATCGTTCGATTCAAAGTCGTAGTCGAAGGTCGAGTAGCCAATTCGATGGTCGAAGTAGCCAAAACAAAAATTCGAAATTCAAAGTATTTTTTATTCTATTCCTTCACTTGAGCTTAGTAAATGTGCCCCTTAATGTTTCAATGATTTTCTAGTAAACTTAGGGGTATATTTATCAAAGAGAGAAGTCATGGCCACAGTCTGCTAGACTGAAGTTCCGCCACTCTCCTTTAATTTCTAAGGGATTTTCAAAAGAGTATTTATTAATGGGTGAAAGTGCAAATCCACCCTTTGATAAATATGACCGTCAAAATCCTATGGAAATGAATGAATAATAATAATGGAGAGTGGCTGCATTTCACTCTAGCGGACTGTGGCCTTCTCTAATGACAACCTTTGATAAATATACCCCTTAAGGTATGAAGATCCAAATTATGGAAAGATCTATTATCCGGAAACCCCCAGGTCCCGTACATTCTGGATAATAGGTCCCATACCTGTATTAGCTTTTGTATAAGTGAAGAGTTTGCTGTAAGAAGCTCATAGTAGTGTGATGGTGCTTAAAATCACACTGGGCTTTTGAAAACAATGTATTTACGAATGGAGTTAGCATATTATGTTGTCTAGTCCCATTGAGTTCCTGCTGCCATGAGATGTTGCAGAAATGGATGACTGTATTGCTGAAATAGCCGATGCAGAAAATGAGTTGGATATGCTTATCACATGACCGTGCAGCCAGGTGGAACTGTGGTTCCCATTCATTGTCTTTTTCTTATTTATAACAGATATTAAATTTATTTTATGGGAATTGGCTTACTCTTTCATAACACTGAATTACTCCTGTTGAGCATCCGAAGAGCAGTAAGGAAGAATACACAACACAATAATGGAAAAGATAGGCAAAGCAGAATTTGGTTTGACATTTTATTAAAAGAGCAATACTGTTTTTTTATTTTTTGTTGTTTTCCTTTTTAAAAAAAGAAAAGTAGTGGGGATGCACTGCTAGGAAGTCTTGGTTGAAGCTCAGTCATGAATTTTATCCAAATCTTTCAAACCTTGTTGCAGTTGCTGTTATATTTGTTAGTGGCTATTAAGTATTTTGCTACATCTTTCCTTTTATCTTTTTTCCCAGCCAACTTCTTTTTTGTAATGACACGCTAGTTTTTAATACAGTCCTAATGTTGAAAGTCATTACCGTACAGATGCTGTGAAAAGGTTAGATTTCTGTTATGACATCTGTTCACTGGTGCACTCTGTTGGACCATACAATTTTGCTTAATTGCTGGTAAAAATCTGACAATCCTTAGTTGTTACTTTTATCCCTTTTTATTGCTCTTGAGAGAAGAGAAATTTAACTGCTGATGTTTTGGAGTAGATGCAGATACATCTATCAAAGACAAATGTGAGGCTGATATCACTCTAGAGGAATATTGCAGAAGCAACTCTGGTAAAGGCAGCAGATCTGGTCAGACAGGCAGGGGTGGCAATTTGTATTCTTACAATTGTTTATTAATATTTATTAAGGTAGCCTGCAGACTCCATCACATTGCTCTGATGTACCTCCTGTCATGGCTTTTTGAGAGGCTGGCACACATATACCCTTTGACAGATGTCTGATACCTCCTGAACTTAGATAATTTGTTTCAACAATAACAAATATTCTGCCAGCAAGACCCGTTTCTCATCTATAAATGCTGTTATAATAAAGGTATGGGACCTTGTTATTCAGAATGCTTGGGACCTGGGTTTTCTGGATTTGGATCTTCATACTTTCTGGGGATGATTTACTAAAACTCAAATTAATTTCAGTTTTTTTATAATGACAAAGTCGACCAAATTCCCTTCCATGAACACATTTCAATCAATAATGTTTCTCAAAAAAAAATCGATGCCCAAAAAATGAAGCGACAATTTGTATCTTATGATTGACGCTCAAAAACGTGATTTTTATCATATTTACGAATGAAAACTCAACTTTTTCAGATTATCAGAAGAAAACTCGGACTTTTATGGATTATGCAGCACAGATCACAATTTCAAGAAACAACTTGACAAACAGGTTTGCATTGGCATATTTTCAGATTTGGATTTTTAGCAACTTTGGGGTATAATACGTTTCTAAAAATTTTAGTTTTTATTTTTCCACTTAAAATTCAAGTTTTCCCCCTAAAAACCTTGACCAGAAAAAAACCGAGGTTTAATAGGTTTAAATTAAAGGTTAAATGGGCTCCCAAGTCTACTAGAAAAACACATAAAGATTAAATAAAACTATAAGGCTGGTTTTGCTTTCAATAAGGATTAATTATATCTCAGTTTAGATCAGGTACAAGGTATTGTTTTATTATTACAGAGAAAAAGAAAATAATCTGGATAAAAAGGAGTCTATGGAAGACATCTTTTCCGTAATTTTTTTGAAGTTTTTTGAGATGTAACTGGTTCAGTACTGTGCTTCCTAAACTTAGACTGTTTTCATAATGCGAACCAAAGAACCATGCTGATTGTGAGCAATTTGCTGTCTCTTGCTTTAATTGGCCAGTTAGAACAGGTGTCAGCAACCCACGGCAGAATTAAATTGGGTGCAGCTGCAAAAATTTTGTGTTGAAGATATGAATATATAAATAACTTGTAAAAAAATAATAAAGAATACATGTGCAACAGATTTATGAAACATCCACCCCAGTTTACTGGATGATTTTTTATCTTAGCCATGGTTCCCCGTTAAATGTATCCTTTCATCGTATAATAATCAAGTGAGGCTTTTAAGAGATATTTATGGGCAATGCAAATGAAGCCTGAATATGAAAGGTTTCAAGAATCCACTATTCATTTGAAAGTGATACCATTTCAGAAATGCATTTTCATTGTAATGTTATTTATTTGCTAGAGGGCTATTACCATAATCTTCCTAATATTTAGAAATACATTGATTTTTCTTGTCACTATTTGTTGTTACCAAAGTGAATCTTTAGGGTGATAAAACCATGCATGTAATAGTTTTTTTTATATGTGACTGAAAAGCTATGATGTGAAGATTGAATGCTAATCCTAAAATGTTATTTAAAGCTCTGCGGGAGGCTAAAAAATATTATAACCCTTTATACACTGAAAACTAAAAGCACAGGAAGGGGGAGAAGTACCTGTAGTAAACTATGCCACCTCCCATTGACAAGGACTGCCAGTACAGGCAATACATGTCTGCAGACAATATTCTCCAATACATATAGCCTAATGATACATGAATCTTTTTATCACCACTGCCCTCCAGCATTAAACAGTTTTGGTCAAAGCACCAATGTCAAGCTGTCGCTACACCTGGAATAAATGAAAAGTGCTGTTCTGAACACACATGGCAGCTTTCTAAAGAAGAAGGAACGCTATGGAGGCATTTTTATTGCCAATAGATTAGCAGCAATCGTATAAGCTAGAATGCTATATTTATTCTGTAGAATGTTTTACCATGCCTGAGTAAAAAGCTCTAGAAGCTGTCTGTTTGTTTACGATAGCAGCTGCAGTATTAGTTTGGTGTGACATAACTTCCTACCTGAGTCTCTCCCTGCTCACTTATAGCACTGGGCTCAGATTACAGCAGAGAAAGGGCGAAGAGGAGCAAACTGAGCATGCTCACACCTGGGGCAAGGAGGTTTAAACTGAAAGCAGGAAGTCTGATACAGAAGCCCATGTGTACACAATAGAAGGAAAGAAATGCAGTGTTTCTTTTGACAGAGGACTCAGAGCAGCATTACTTTGAGGGTTTACTGGTATATTTAGGTGGACCTTTCTGATAAGGCTTACTTAGTTTTAACCTTTCCTTCTCTTTTAAATACATAAAAAGCTGTCTTATAAAAGGCCGTAGCAAATTAAACATGGATGTATTGAAACATCCACACGTGTTATACAGGTATTTAACAATCTGAGATGTCAATCATTACTGCCTGCCCCACGTCTATGTCTTAGGAATAGAGGCAGGGCAGTCAAGTATTTTCACTTTCCATTTGGCACTTCCTAGATGTCACTGCACTCCTCACTTTCCTCCCCCATCCTCATGGTCTATAATTGTGTAACCTGTAATTAGCATTGGCATTAGGCACATACACAAGATTTTGGGATTATGCAAAACTTGCTTTCATTTTCCATAGTTTCCACAAAAATAAGTTGATTTTGCTCAACTAACATGATAGAAAAGTATTTGGAACTATTTCTTAGGGTGAAAGATTCCCTTTAAAAACAGTTTTTACAAATTGTACTTTTTTTAACGCAATATTCATACACAACAACCACCCACAGTGGCCAAGCTCACACAAACACCCATCTCATTTGCAAGTGACACGCAACTCACCACAATTCTGGAAAGAGGGTCACAGGGACGTAATGTTTAAACATCTAGGGGAAAAGGAGCAAAACAACCATATTTGCTATGATATGTTAATTTCACTGTCAAGAAAGCGAAATTCTTGGAGGTGTCCAAAGTTTTAAAACTGACCCTAACTGGAGATTATGGAAAACACAAAAATTATATAATAAATGTTAGAAATGGCTTGGATGTTGTATGAAAGAAAACATATCTTCAAATAGATATAATATATTTCATTTCCACATTTCAACGTTATATTATTGTTTTTTTTGCCACCGCAATGAACATGAAGTGTAACACTGTGTTTTCAAAAGCCATATGTGAAAGCCATCCTGTTTTACCCAGAACTAGGTACCGTCATGGAACCCAAATAAAGCAGCATGTCCTACTTTAGTTGCAAATGGCCCTAATTTGTTCTGAGGTATTGTTCATTGAGTTGCTGTGGCAACCCGGAGCAGCTTACTCTCACTTGCCATGTTGCTGTAGCAACACATCAATTTCCCTCCTCTATCATACCTACCGGAGAAAAACTAAAAAGCTTATTGGAAAAAAAAGATCCACTGCAGACACTGTTTATATTTACTTATATATTTTGGTTCTTTGAATCCTTTAGCTTCTAGAAGTAATGATGAATCATGAGAATATTGCAGTGGACAGTTTATAAGTTAAATATACTTTTTGTTTACAGACAGGTGCATAGTGTAGCCTGTTCCTACTGCTCACATTTTCTTTTGTTTGATTACTGGCTGGTCCTTAGCTTCTCTTGTTCCTGGAATTAGCCCTGGAATTACCAGTATATCCTGATCTTAGAATCTCTGTTCATGACCTATGGATTCTGACCTTGTACCTTATTCTGCTTTTTGCCATTTGTCCTGTGTCTGACTTACTTCTCCAGCTCTTTCCTAGCTGCACATCACCCTCCCTGTTCTGCAATGCCCCTGTTGTCCCTTTGCCTCAATGACTTAATATTAACCTGCTCCCAGGTTTTGGGATCCCCTACTACATTACTGTACGATCATCTGTGGCAAAAGGCAATTTGTATGCTTACCTGTCAGTATAAAATGTAAAGGTGTGGTGACATTAAAGTGACTTATTCATGTGATATCCAGTTCCTGAGGGGTTAGGTATTTATAGCAACCAATTAGATCTTTTCTTTCAGTTTTTAACCCTGGAAAAGTCTGATGAAAAAGAATTTAGTTTGGTTGCAATTGGAACCTATGTTAGTAAACTGGCCCCTGTATCTTTGTAGATACAGTACAGTATTTTGTGGCAGCAACTGTATTTAGGTTTTGGCCAAATGCACATATTTTTAGGACTGCTTGATAGTGTATTGTTTTGAAATAAATATAATCAACATTAACTTTTTGGTGTTCTACTATGAAAAACAAAAAAAGCACAGTTTGCTTTGTGTGTGCCAATATGTTAGACACCCCCAAAGAATTCCGTCACTAATTTTTTCAAAAATTGCTCTGCTGCACAAGTGTAAGTCATTTGTCGAGGGATGCCTGGGAAAGATAATAAAAAGGCAGTGAGGTGGTTATATATTGAATTCACAGGTGGGTGTGTAAAATATTCTTGTCCTTTAAAGGGGTTGTTCACCTTCCAAACATTTTTTCTCAGTTCAATACATATGAATGAGGAGATCACCGATGCACAGAATTTGGGGTTACCAGATCACTTAAACGTTCGGGGACATGTCTAATACATGCAAATTGCAGGGCTGCACTGATTGCTGGTAAATTAAATTCCAATCAGTATGGCCTGAATTTGTAAGTGATCTGGTAACCCTGCAGCAGATGAATTACTTATCATTTTATTGCAGACTACAACGCAACATGTTTTGGGCCCCTTTGAAAGTGTAAAGTGAATGAAAGTGTAAAGTGAATGAAACATGATACCCAATACTGTATAAACCCTAATCTGTATCTGTATCTAATTGGTATAGTTCCACAATCCCAATTGGAGGAGTTTCTACAAAATGTCTGTCAAAAAGTCACTTAATTAATAGTGCCCAGCAAAGGAAGAGAAGTCCTTTAAACACAATCTTTTACAAATCTACGTATTCACTTGATGGACAGATTAAAATAAAAAAATATGAAACAAAGAACAATATACATCAGATACAATGGAATTGCATACAGTATATGCCTACCATAAAACCAAAATCAACAGCTTGTTACAAATAATATTTCTATATCACCAGCCATATTAATTTTATTAAACTGGTGTGGAGTACATTCAGGACCTGAAAAAAGCAAGACCAATATTAATATCATAGAAACTGTTTCAGGCTCCACTCATCATTAAGCTCTTTGTGCACCAAAGTATTTAAACTTTTTATCCATATACCTTCTTGTCTTATGGATTTGTCACTGACGGTAATACCAACATATTGCAAAGTCTCCTGAAATTTCCTCCCGAGGCAACTTCGGTCGACTTTGGAAGAACAAAGCTTTAGACATATCTCGCCCATCGGCCACTGTCCTTACACATTCTTAGAATCTGTGGGATATTTTTGGGAAAATTTTCATGCAACTCAGGGATTCTGCTCAGCCGGGCCAAATATAAAAAATTTAAATGTATCAATTTAGAACAGTTTACAGCATTGGTCACCCCTACCTCCCAGAGCTGCTTTAGAAAGACATAAGAAGGTGAAAAATTAAGATTTACACTTCAATATTAGAAAAATGGTCACAAATAGAGGGTAATTGAATCAAAGTCTTTATTTCTGGTGAACTATGTTAAACCAATTGAACTGAAAAAGTTGTTGGTAGGTGATCAACCCCTTTAATAATTGCTGGCTATTCAATACAAAGCACAGTAAGGAAATGAAGTGTGCCAATTCAGACTGATAACCTTGGTAAATAATGAACCACTTACTGCTGACATTTGCCCATGAATATTATACACATTTATTAGTTAGTTTAAAGAGAGCTGTGCCCTAAATAAATACGTCATCAAACGTTTTTTTTCCTGGCGTGATGTTAATAGATTAATGCTACTTTTTTAAAGCTTATTAGCATTTGAAGTCATCTAATGATAAAGAAACTAATGTATCAAGAAAATAACGGAGACATTCCTTAGCAGAAGTGACAATACTTAGAAAGGCTTGACAAAGGGTCAATGTAGAGCTGAAACATTGCTGTACTGGCCTGTGACAATTAAACGAATAAAGGCATTTTTAATTACATGAACATATCAGTTTGACGTACTGTTCAAAATCCAGAAATATGACTTTAGTACAAATTGTACAAATTGTACAAAAGTAAGAGTACAGTAAGGGCCAACCGCCTCATAAAAAATGGTACATCAGGCCATCCAATGTAACAATTAGAGCCTCCACTGAAAATAAACCCTTTTGTGCGTATTTCGAAGTAACAGGACAAACTAGTACACTGTGATCTATTTACAAACTATTCAGATTTCACATAAACAGGATGTAATAATTTTACTGTATGTAACATTTTGTTGACTGATCGAAATTATAAGCAGTGATAAGAGTTTGGCATGAAAGACAGTATCCTTCCAGACGTGACTAATTCTCCTTTATATGTCTTGTTCTACTTATTATCTGAAGTTTTGGTCCAATGGATGCCATTGTTTGCATTTGTTTAATTAAAACAATAGCAGTCTATTAAATGTTCCTTGGTTTCTTGCTCTAACTTCTGTGAAAATGTTACTGGTTTAGATTGCCATTGTCTTTCAGGTTAGCTGGAGCCCAGGAAATTCAGTGATAGGTATAAAAATGGGGCAGAGAAAAATGAAGTTTTTATGAATTAGTTATTATTCCAAGGAAATCTCTGCATAATAACTGTGGTATGAAACTTACAGCATTACAACATTTACAAATGAAACTTAGGAAACTTGGTGGAATCATATAATGCATATTTTTATGAATTAAGATATTTCAAGGGAATCTCTGCACAATAGAATTTCCAAATTAAACTTGTGAAACTTGGTGGAATCAGAAAACTTACAAAAAATACTTACACAGGTATGGAAACTGTAGTCCAGAATGCTCAGGAACTGGGGGTTCACAGATACCTTATGGTGGTTATTTATCAAAGGTCAAATTGTGTTTTTCCTTAAAAATTTGAGTTTTCAGTAAAATCTAATTTTTCGAGTTTTATTTTGCCCTAAAGCTGCAAAAAGCCAGAATCTAAAAATACTCCAGTATTCCACTTCCACAACAAAGAACAGCCAGACAGTATAAACAAATATAGGTTAAATACTCTATTTACTTAAACACTTTAAACAGCTTCCAGACTTACACTTAAGTCCCCAGTGCTTTCTCTGATGCTTTCATGCTTCTTAGCTTCCTCAGAATATATATGAGTATATATATACTCATTACAGCATAAGTTAAATGTTAAAAATCAATTGTTAAAAGCTTGAATACTTAGATATTAATGGAGAACTAATGCTTAAGTAAAGCAGTACACTAGAAATGCTGTACATTATGTTTTGGGTTTCTGTACCAGCCCAAGGCAACAATAGCCCTTTAGCAGTGAAGATATGTGCCTCCAAAGATGCCCCTCAGGAGAGTCAGAGAGATTAAGATCCCGGGTACTAATAGCCCAGAAGTAGGGACTAAGTGTATAGGAACAGGGTAGATAGATTCCCCTCAGGTTCCACTTAGGGAAAAGGCTGAAAGCTGAGTGTACCTTTATTGCTGCTGAGCACATCCTCTTGCCTGTGGGGACTAATACTGACCAAATGGTGCTGTGTGTATTGCCTATTCAACGTGATGCCAAATCCTGTCTGCTCTATTGTATACTCCACTGAGGATTGTGTATGTTCAATAAATAAGTTCATGGTTAAGTTATAAGAACCACTGGCGCCCAATTATTATAGCTGTATCCAGTTACAGTTGCACTACACCCTGCCTCCACACCCTTGCGAGGGCTTACTCCCTAAGATTATAGGTCTCATCCGGAGCACATTTATTGGGAGTGGAGCTCAATAGTGGTGTACAGTACACACAATTTACTATAGCGCTACACTGCTATTGAGAAGCTGAAACTTTAGGCTGGTGCATTAAGTTCAGTATATAAAATACGGCATTTTCAACCATGATCATTTTTAGGGTTTAGTTTGCCTTTAAACATCTGCCACAATTCATCCTTAAAACTTCTAATATTTACAGGATCAACACTTATGATGAATATCTGCTATTGACATGGTACTATCCAATAAGTGTTGACCCTGTAAATATTTGAAGTTTAAAAGTTTAAATGACTGTGCTTGTAGCAGACTTATAGAATTGTGGTCCTAATTATAGAAAGATCACATATCAGGTCCCAAAAATTCAGAGTCTATACCTGCAATATTAGCAGTATGCTGATCAGCTACTTTCATACATGATTACATATTTGTTAGTGGTCAGGTATAATGTTTATAATAGCTACAAACCACAAAAGCGTAAAAAATTAAGTAATACTTTAAGTGCGTCTATTAATGACTACTAGATACTTAACAAAACATTTACATATTTTCTGGAACTGCACTTGCAAAAAAAACAATGAAGCTAATTTACAAAATGTAGCTGCTTAATTTCACAAATGAGGTTACATGATGAAGTAGCAACCAATCACACCTTTGTTTTTATTTTCTGACTTAGTAGCGGACTGATCAAAACCAGTTGTTGATCTGTAGTTATTAAACTGTTACCGTATGAAATAAGCCCTACAGCTCCTTCTTTTCTGTAGCTACTATCCATGAAATGGATTTTTATTGGGTTCATACATTACAGTGATGATTTCCCAAACAATATAGCTATTACACAATGTTTTAGCTCTAATAATATTGTTGTCCTGTTGTCACCTAAGTTACCTATGTTACTGTACACTTTGTTTTTCAGTCATTGTAGCTCATCTGTCTTATGTGACCTTTTCATTGATTAATATCTAAATGGCCTGATATTGAAATACAACTCTTGCCTATTAAGCAAAAAAAAGCTATAGATAATAAATGTAGTCTAGATAATGAATATAAAAAATATTCAACTGGGGATTTTTCTGTATGTAATGCTGATTGCTTTGGATTATTAATAAACTGCATGGTTTTGTTTACTGCACATTTCTTTCTTACTGCACATTTTTAAATGTTATTCCTGCAACTCTTATGAGAAGCCAGGGGTTATGACTTTCAGAATACCCCTATCGCTTTCCCATTTCTTCTGCAGATGCCTCTCTGAAACAGTAATTCTCCTGTTGTGGTTCCCCACTTAGAACTGAATAGAATCTTTGACCCGTCAGTAAACATTTGTTCAAAGTTTGATGAATAGATATAGCGATATCATTACTATCAGTACATAACTGGATGACATATCAGTCACTTGTAATCATATAGTAATAAGGAGTCCCAGGGTGAGTGATGGCAGTTCTTATTTACCAAGATTCAACTACTTCTAAATGACATTGCAGTGTATAGACCCATATTTGGTGAGGGAAAGGACAAACAAATGCATACATTCATCTAAAAAGACAAATACTTTTATGTATATACTGTAGTTAAAGCTGCATTACAAAGGGAACTTATTAAAGGGTTGCTTACAACCTTAATTACTAGCACATGCAAGTATTTTTTTGATGACACTACAATAAAAATTGTGTTCACAATGTTATTGGCAAAAATGTTACAAAAGAGTTCACATTACAAGCAGCCTAATTTATCCCTAATGTTTAACATCACATTTCATAGGTTATGAATACATATGAATACATATACATAATAAACATTATTTAATACATCACTCCTGAATTCAAAGCAGCTGAAACAACTTGTAAACACACAAATCTGTTATTTTTTTCCTTTGATGATTGTCGCTTATTGTAGTATATCTGAACTAAATGCCAAAATGAATAATATGGTAAATCATAAACCAAAATAAAATGTCCATACAAAGGGTCCATGTTACAGGTGTTGTTTCACTAAAATGGAAACCCAGGTAATATGATTCTTGTAGAGCCAAAGGGTTTATCAGAATGCTCTATAACAAAATAAAAGAGGAAGCAATAATTTTTACTCCTATGGACACATCTTACTGAAGCCCTTTACCTGTAGTTCTTCTACCTTGTGTATAGTGAGTAAGGATTATAAAGAACGCAATGCCCACAGGGTTGGAATTGCTCAACGGAAAGCTTCTTCCTCCAACCTCATGCCTAGAATTGATAGAAGTATTTAATTTGCGGAAACAATGAAGCTGAAGTCTGCCTTTGATCTGGGGCATATATGAACTGTGCTTCTCGTTGAAAGCTAATATGTAACCATATGACTGAATTACTTTGTTTATTCCATACTGCTGCCAGTGTACCTTGCTAAAAAAGCACACTTTAGGTTTAATCATTTTATGCCTTTCATACCCAGCATAGTCCCGTAGATTATTATCCTGAATGTTTGACCAAAGAAAGGTCATCCTAATCAAACAGTACTGCACATGCTTTTATCTACAGTTGCCAGAAACTAATGATTATTTTATTTCCTCTGACAGCCATGGCAACATCTCCTCAACCACATCACATCAAATCTTGCCAGATATGTCTCCATATTAATCTATTCTGTGAGTCACTGTATCTATCTTTAGACAATAATGATGAGCAAATGGGTGAGAAATATCCCATGTTAGACTTCAAGTACAGGGCTTCTTGCAGGGGGAATGAATAAACCCCAATGTGGCTCATATTATAATACAGGTATGGGACTTACTATGCTCAGGACCTGGGGTTTTCCGGATAACAGATGACTTTCCGTAATTTGGATATTCATATCTTAAGTCTACTATAAAATCATTTAAATCTTAATTAAACACAATAAACTGGTTTTGCTTCCAATAAGGATTACTTATATATTAGTTTGAATCAAGTACAAGGTAGTGTTTAATTATTACAGAGAAAAAGAAAATCATTTTTACAAATTTGGATTATTTGGATAAAAATGGAAGACAGCCTTTCCATTATTCAGAGCTTTCTGGATAACAGCTTCCGGATAACAGATCCCATACCTGTATATGAATATTTAGAAATTCTGCAGAAAGTGGGACAGAAAAAGACATAGGCCTATCTACAAAGTGGCTGACATTATAAACAGCTTTTTGGGAATGAAGGTCCTTAAAAGATTTTGCTGGCGGCCAGTAACATTTTAATTATTTGTGTATAAAGGTACACATCTTATATTAATTAATAACTTTAATTGCCATATTACATAGACATGGAAGCATTCTTTTTATGACTTAATTTTTCTTTTAATCCCACGGAACAGGTGCAGTTTAAAGACTCCGGGGCACATTTACTATGGGTCGAATATCGAGGGTTAATTAACCCTCGATATTCGACCATTGAAGTTAAATCCTTCGATGGCCGAATTGCGGATTTACTGCAATTCGTTCGATTCAACGATCTAAGGAAAAATCATTTGATTGAACGATTAAATCCTTCGAATCGAACGATTCGAAGGATTTTAATTCATTGATCAAACGATTTAACTTCGATCACAAATTGCTAGGAAAGCCTATGGGGACCTTCCCCATAGGCTAAAATTGGTGCTCGGTAGGTTTTAGGTGGCGAAGTAGGTGGTCGAAGTTTTTTTTAAAGAGACAGTACTTCGACTGTCAAATGGTCGACTAGTCAAATGATTTTTAGTTCAAATCGTTCGATTCGAAGTCGAAGTCAAAGGTCGAAGTAGCCAAAAAAACCTTTGAAATTCGAAGTTTTTTTCCTTCTAATCCTTCACTCGAGCTAAGTAACTGTGCCCCACAGTATTAATATAAATCTGTATCCATATAAGGTTTTCATTTTTAAATTTTCCCTTACAGTGAAACATAAGCAGTAACTGCTATACATTCTGCTGGTAATAAATAAATACAATACGACACTACAGCAGCAGCATATGCATTTAAATATCTAATTAACTAATGACGTTGTCTCTAGGGTATTATTGGACCTCCAATTTCCCTATCTGTCATTTTATGATTCAAAATCAGTAATATGCATTATAAGGTAACACAAAAAGCATAAAAACGCCAACTAAATCATGCGATAATGTGAAAGATGTCTAGAATCAAAATGGAAATGTGTGTTATTGCTTACTCTGTCAGTTTTATTAGTGAATGATTTAGCTCATTGGGTTTCCAGAGCTATTTGAATTTACTTTGATACTCAAGAGAATTGTTATTATATTGATATGATGTATGAACGATATCTGGCCAGAATACATTTATAGAGCAAAGCATTATGGTTTGATGTGATTTCCTCTGAATAAATACCACTGGTTTGTAAATGACAGTAAAGGGCAGCAATTGTGGTTTCTATCAGAAAAACAGAATCTATCCTACCTTGAATTTTAACTTACACCAGATGATAAAACAGAACCACCACAATGACCCTTAGTTTTTTATTTTTAAAAAAAGCCAGGAACAGTAAATAGCAAGATTCTTTGTGTTTCTAATGTTGGACAAGGGCATGATAACCTAAAAAGTCTGCTAGTGAAAGACAGGCTATTTGCTCTGTTTCTCTTATTGCTTCTCCAATTATAGATAGAAATACTCTATAAGTAGCAGGGGCAAGGGTGGGCTAATCTTGGGTCAACTGCAGTTGACATTTTATTAATCTAAAGTAGAAAGGTTTTGCACTTTTAGCATTTTTTAGTTTATATTCTATTTTAGATTCAGCAGAGCAGAAAGCCGGAACCAGAATAAGAACAGCAGTATTCCTGATAAAATATACATACAGGGCGTCAGTGTCGGACTGGGATGCCAGGGGCCTACCAGAGACCTTAGGCTGAGGGCCCACTTTCGAAACTATTATACCGTCTATCCTCACTAAATCTCTTTATTCTCCTAGTCTCTACATAATATACTCTATTCTTCCATTATTAAGCCTCTTTTTCTCATAAATAAATAGGAAATGACCATGGAATAGGCTAAATGGTCAGAAACAAGAGACCCACATACACCTGGGCCCACCGGGAGTTTTCCTGGTATCCCGGTGGGCCAGTCCAACACTGCAGGGCGTAACTATAGAGGAAGCAGACCCTGCGGCTGCATGGGGGGCCAGGAGGCATAGGGGGCCCATGAGGCCCAAATAATAAATAGCAATTTCAACATTTATTGGTGAAAAGGGCCAATCTCTGGATATGTTGGGGGCCCTAAAATGATTTTGCTGTGGGGCCCAGTGTCATCTAGTTATGCCACTATCTACATGCATTGTTTACTGTGTCTTACAGTCTAGAAGTTATGTACTAGAGATATTTACCAATGACTTATTATTCCTTATCTTATCCCAGCCACTAATTTGTGGATTGCCAAAGTGGAAAAATGCATTGATAGTGATTTGTGCCAAACTGTTTGCACTTGGCGCTCCCCTAGTAAATGATTCCTGCAGTATTCCTATATACAGCAATCTGATTTGTGAAAATATAAAGGCCTGTAGTATTTCTTAGGACTATTTCAAATGGAAGAATAGTATAGTATTTACACCACTGGCATGAACTCATAACTCATAATTCATAAATTTGCTTTTAAACAACTGACCATTAAATGGTACCTTCTGATTAGTTGCAATAGATGATTAGCCCTGTAGCACACTGTTATGTTAATATTTATAGTTGTTGCTGCCTTTGCTTAGTGAACACCACACACATGAAGAATGGATTCTAGTAGCATAACATACCATCGGCAGATGAAAAAAGAATATAATGCTATCTAGGGACAGCAAGAGGAATGGTAGGAGCCTTCTATATTTAAATTTATGAGAGGAATTAAATATTAATGTAGGTACTATATAAATAGCAAAAATAAAGTTTGCACACAAGACCGTATGAGACAAGCACAATACCCAACACAGAGTTGATCTATTAGTAATATTTGTGTAACTGTGTACTGCACAATTCTTTCTACATTACAGAGGCCTTGATTTTTCTGAATAACTACAAAATTGTTCTTAAAGGAATACTGTCATGGGGAAAAAAATTGTTTTCAAAATGAATCAGTTAATAGTGCTGCTCCAGCAGAATTCTGCACTGAAATCCATTTCTCAAAAGAGCAAACAGATTTTTTATATACAATTTTGAAATCTGACATGGGGCTAGACATTTTGTCAATTTCCCAGCTGCCCCCAGTCATGTGACTTGTGCCTGCACTTTAGGAGAGAAATGCTTTTTGGCAGGCTGTTGTTTTTCCTTCTCAATGTAACTGAATGTGTCTCAGTGGGACATGGGCTTTTACTATTGAGTGCTGTTCTGAGATCTACCAGGTAGCTGTTATCTTGTGTTCAGTGGCGTAACTTCGGATGCCAGGGCCCCCCTGCAAAAAACAATTTCAGGGCCCCCTCTGCACAAAATAGTGGGAGAATTTCATGTATAATATCCCCAGAACTAATGGATGGCTACGGGAACAAGCTATGTGGGTACTACAGGTGCCGAGGTGAGGGATCAATAGCAAGCTACTGGCATGATGATTTTTGTGTTTTGTTTGGCGGGTCATTTGAGACATTGCATTTAATCCCATTAATTAAAAATTACACTATAGTGCTATTGTTGCGTTACTGTAATATAGGGATATTAGAAGTCACTGTGGGGTTGTTCTGTAACCATATACTGTAAAGGCACAAGGCTGCAGGCTGAGTTATACAGGGAACTCTGAGTATCACTCAAGTATTATAAGGGAATGTACCCCCTACTATAAATGATAAGGATATTAGAAGTCACTGAGGGGTTGTTCTGTGACCATATAAAGACACAAGGCTGCAGGCTGAGTTATACAGGGAACTCTGAGTATCACTCATGTATTATAAGGGATAATGTACCCCCTACTGTAAATGATAAGGATATTAGAAGTCACTGAGGGGTTGTTCTGTGACCATATAAAGGCACAAGGCTGCAGGCTTAGTTATACAGGGAACTCTGAGTATCACTCTGGAATTATAAGGTATAATGTACCCACTACTGTAAATGATAAGGATATTAGAAGTCACTGAGGGGTTCTGTGACCATATAAAGGCACAAGGCTGCAGGCTGAGTTATACAGGGAACTCTGAGTATCACTCATGTATTATAAGGGATAATGTACCCCCTACTGTAAATAATAAGGATATTAGAAATCACTGAAGAATCCCATTGTTCTATGACTGAGCACCAGAAGTGACCCATCCTCATTCTGAAAATCTCAAGTGCACTTGTTTTACCACATCAATTATGGTGGGCTCAAATTCCCACATGGCCACAATTACAGAGCAGCATCGGAAATTGATGTATATGAGCCCTATAGTCTGCTGTTTACACCTTTATATGGGATGATGTGAAAACAAATGATCTGCTTCCCTCTGACCTACAACTAAGAATCCTGTAGGGTAGAAAAAAGCTTCAATAAAGGGGAAATTACCATTATGATGAATGATTTTATGCATACTGTTGTATGTTTTGCTTTCTGTCAACAATTCCCATTTGATAATAAAGTCATTAGAAATTTGAGACCCTGGTTCTTTAGCAAGTTAAATATACATTTTAGCACTCACGTACAATTAAAATTTTAGCATGTTCATGACAGTTGGTAGAATTGCTAATTTCCGACTCCTGGATATGGAACTGCTGCTCACGCGAATGCTCATATCAATAATCCTCCTGGGACGCTCACACAGGAGACAGCAGCAGCGCGAGAATGGAGGAGAGGAGTGGGAGGGGCAGAGCCACGATGGAAGACAGGACGGCGGAGCGGTCCTAGAGACCGCTGGATTCACCGAAACAGCTTCTGCTGGTTGTGCATACTACTGAGGAAGCAGGCCCCCGCCGGGCCCCCTGTACCCCCGGGCCCCCACGCGACTGCGGGGCCTGCTTCCTCGGTAGTTACGCCACTGCTTGTGTTAGAGAGCTGTTATCTGGTTACCTTCCCATTGTTCTTTTGTTTGGCTGCTGGGGGGAAAAAGGGAGGGGTGAGATATCACTCCAACTTGCAGTACAGCAGTAAAGAGTGATTGAAGTTTATCAGAGCACAAGTCACATGACTTGGGGCAGCTGGGAAATTGACAATATGTCTAGCCCCATGTCAGATTTCAAAATTGAATATAAAAAAATCTGTTTGCTCTTTTAAGAAATGCATTTCAGTGCAGAATTCTGCTGGAGCAGCACTATTAACTGATTCATTTTGAAAAAAACATTTTTTTCCCATGCCAGTATCCCTTTAACCAGCTTAATGGGTTGCCGTGAGGGACAAAGATGTAATTTACTGTTCTTCAAGAAATGTCATCAAAAAGCTGCTTTGTGTGCTTTTTGACCAAACGATCTTCACCAACATTTTTAGTCATCACAACAGTAGTTGCATAGTTGCACAGGCCTGAATTTGCAGGAGTCAAATTGACCCTCACTAAGATCTTGACAACAAAAAGGCAAGGCTACTAACAGGATGTGCAAGTTAATACAAATCTCCTAAATACATTTCTCCTAAATATATATGTAGTTGGAGACCAAGAATTGAAAAAAAGAACATTTTCCTTGATCAGTTTTGTTGCAATGGAAAATGGGACATGAGCAACAGAAGATTATTGCAATAAGGACTAAAGAAGGTAGCTTAACAACTGATGTTAACCCAACGTCACATTAGGCACCATATTATTCAATGGATTCATATATCATCAATGTATTATTTATTTATTATATTAATTCTCATGGGCTGGGTGAAAAGGGATTGGATTAGTGGAAGAGTTTATATGCCGAGAACTTCCCACACCAGTCAGTTAAAGAAGCTGCTCGGATGAGTAGTGAAACGTCTTCAATGATTATACAGCAAGTCCAGTTGATTTAGATTTAACTATACTAGATATACCATGACCTGGATGAATGAAAATCTTCATAGTCAAATTTTAAAAGATACAATATATATTCCATTCAAAAACACAACCATAGAAAACCTCTCCTTATCCAACTGTATATTGCTCCAGGCTGATATATTGTGATGTGATATGATACAATTCTATAAATGATGTGGCTGTACTCTATGAATTTCAGTTTATACATGGACATATTTTAAACATATATATATTTGGGCACAGATCTGTAAATAATAAAGAAAATCAATGTTTTTTTTTTTTGGAACACACACAGCCTGGCAAAAAGACTGGCCTCGGGAAAATAATGACAAAATAAACAATGCAAATAAAATATATAAATAGTTAATTTAAATAACTATTCTTCAAAATATTCTTGTACCTTAAGGGGCCTATTTATTAAACCTCAAATATTTCTGGTTGAGTTTTTAAAGGGCAAGACGCAAATATTTACAGGAAAAACTTGAGATTTATTGTACCCCAAAGCTGCAAAAAAACAGAATCTGAAAACACTCCATCAAAAACCTGTCGAGGTCATGTACAAGTCAATGGCAGAGATCCCTGAAGATGCTTCTTGACATTGTTATCTGTGCTGATTTTCATCCGATAATGCGATAAATTCAAGTTGACGCAGTGATATAGATAAAGTAGAGTTTTCGAGCTGATATTTTGATAAATTAGTTAAATTCGTAGATGGGAGTTAGGTCAACTTTGTTTTAATAAAAAAATGAGATAGATACAAGTTTTAGTAAATACCACCCTATTTACTTAAACTTGTATCTATCTATTTTTTTTGCTTCTATTCATATTTATCAATGGATGAATGGTAGTGTTGACCATTTCATAAATACTCTTTTAAAAATCCCATAGGAATGAATAAAAAGTGGGTGAATTATTCTGTGGTGAACTCCAATCTCATATTTTGATAAGTTTGCCCCTTAGAATTTGACAGGCTATTGCACAGGTGTCGTCTAGTTGTAGGCCTAGGGTGGCAAGATTATAGGGGCAGCATGTTGTCCAGCTGCAATTCAAAATGATCTGAAACACTGGGAGATGCGCTGCTGCACACCTAATCCCAGTGCTAGGGAGGGTGGCTGTGAATGCAGGGGGCAGCAGTGGGCTGGGTTGGGTGTGGATTGGGAGGGGTCGAGTGCGGGTCGAGAAATTCTTGACCCGCACATCACCAGTGTGTATGTGGAGGGGTTGAATTTGATGGACTTTGGTCTTTTCTCAACCCCATTTAAATATGTAACTATGTAACCAGGCCCGGACTGGCAATCTGTGGGTTCGAGAAAATGTCCGATTGGCCTCTTGCTTTAAAATGCAAATGGGATGCTCACCTACAAATGCTAATTAGGTCTGTCTTTAAAATGTAAATGAGCCACTCACTTTAGAAATTTAAATGAGCTGTTGCATGAGGAAGCCTAGTCTCTAAAATATATGCCACACTTTGCCCTGTGACACACATGGTAATTAAAGTCCTCTTACGGTATTTGCCAGGGTGCATGGTCTACCTGGGTTGACACAAAAGAAATTTTAGAATATACTCGAAGGGGCACATTTACTTAGCTCAAGTGAAGGATTAGAATGAAAAAAACTTTGAATTTCAAAGTTTTTTTTGGCTACTTCAACCATCGAATTGGCTACTTCGACCTTCGAATTGAACGATTTTAACTAAAAATCATTAGACTATTCGACCATTCGATAGTCGTAGTACTGTCTCTTTAAAAATCGTTCGATTCAAAGGATTTAATTGTTCCCCATAGTAAACGTGCCCCTAAGTATCTGATAGAATAGTTGTTGCAAGGGCCAGTTCCAGCACATAGGGTGTATAATATTACTGGGAATTATATGGTTATGGACTCTTAAAATATCTATTAATAAACACTAGTTGGGGTTGGAAATATACTGTATATCATGAATACATGGTCGTGAATACATGGGCTGCTTTGATACTTTTGCCAGGGCTGTTTTTCCTCCCAGTCCGGCCCTGTATGTAACTATGTATACAATGTCCAAACACAATGTGAAAGAACCGTATGTATACAAAATATAGTACACATAAAATCTAACAAACCACCTTCAAGGGAACATAGCTGAGACCAATCAGTTTCCTTTGTTCATATATTTATAAAAGGTCACATACCCATGATTTTTTTTTCATGGTTCACTGACTATTACTTTCCTTTTGATCTGGGGGGGGGGTATTTACTTAAACTTGAATTAATCAATTTATTTTATTAAAACAAAGTCGACCTAACTCCCATCCACTTAACTCATTTATCAAATAATCAGCTCAAAAAGTGGGTGGAAACATCTCGATAAAATCATATGAAAATTTTTCTTGTTTTGACGCACAAATTCTTGTCACCTGAAAACCCGGATTTTTTCGTGTTATCCAGTGCAGATCACAATGTCAAGAAAGATGTTCTGGGACCTCTGCCATTGACTTCTACATGACCTCAACAGGTTTTAGCTGGAATATTTTTGGATTTAAATTTTTAGCAGTTTTTCGGTATAATAAATACCAGATAATAAAAAATGTGTTTTTTTCCTCTAAAAATTCAAGTTTTCCTCTTTAAAACCTTGCAAACAGTGGGCTTTTAATTTAGTGGGTGGACCAGTCAATCAGGGCAATAATGGGGGGATTAATAAAAGTCCCCAAAAAATTTAGACCAATTGCTATATATTTATCATACAGTATATGATTAGAAGTTCTCCAATAAAAAACCTTTTTCTGATAGCCTTCCCAAACAAAAACTCATCCTAATTCTCTTAACAGGGTCCTTAACAGAACTTCTCAGTAGCAGAAATAACTGGGGGCAATTCTGGGGATTCTGTCACCTAAGGCAGCAGATCTAAAGTCACCTGCTCCTCATAAAAATCGTTTCTGATATCTTATGGAACTGAAGCCAGAAGATTTAATATAAAGAGATTTTTCATTAATGCTAAGTTTGTTTTATTTGAAAGCCATACCTTTAATGGGGCATACTTCAAATTAATGCTAAGGGGGTGACAGTATATACTAAAAATAAAATTTATTTAATCTTTTTATTAAACCAAGCTCAACCAAACTCCTATCTTTATTTATCAATAAAATAACTCAATACATTTTTTTTTATTTATTTATCAATAAAATAACTCAAAAAGTCGGGTCAGGAAAAGACTTGAAAAAATCAAATTAAAACTAGAATCACTTTTCATATTTGATGGCCAAATTGCTATTTTCTAGAGATTGGCGAATTTGCGGCGTTTCGGAAAATTGGCGAATTTCTCAAAACGGCAAAAAATTCACGAAACGGCGCCGACGTCTTGTTTTTGACTCCGGAGTCCATTTTTGACGCCAGCGTCCGTTTTCTTGTATGCTGGTGCACATTCGCCAGTGAATTTTTGTGGCCGCGAATTTGCGGCTGTTGAATAAATTCGCCCATCACTACTATTTTCGTTTTTTTATCTCCTGAAAACCAGAATTTTTTAAAATTATCGTATGAAACCCAGCGCAGGACATGATATCTTAAAACTGTAAAAGGGACGTCTGCCATTGACTTCTAAATGACCGGCAGGTTAGCGATGGCAGACTTTTGGATTTAGACTTTTAGCAGCTTTGGGGTATAATAAATCTCAAATAATTTAAGTTTTTATTTATTTGCCAAAAAACTTTGACCAGAAAAAAATCGAGGTTTAGTAAATAGTGTAATGTGTTATGAGACAATTTGCAATCGGTCTAAAACATGCTATGATTTCCACAAAGAGTAATACTGAGGCTAGAATTTGATATTTTTGTAGAGACCCCTGAGTCTATAGCTTCAGTGGTACCATTATCCTTTAAAGCTCAAGTAAACCCCAAAATAAAAATATGCCTAAAACAGGTATGGGACCTGTTATCCAGAATTCTTGGGACCTGGGGTTTTCCAGATAAGGGATATTTCCTTAATTTGGAACTTCATACCTTAACTCAACTAGAAAATCATTTAAACATTAAATAAACCAAATAGCATTCATTATATTTTAGTTGGGATTAACTGCAAGGCACTGTTTTATTATTACAGGGAAAAAGGAAATAATTTTTACAATTTTGGATTATTTGGATAAAATTTGGTCTATGGGAGACGGCCTTCTAGTAATTCTGTATGACGGATTCTATACCTGTAGAAGAAGAAAGTATCATTCTAAGAAACATTCCATTGTGTATTTTTTAATAATTTCAGTGCTTTTAAAGCTGTATGTAAAAACAATTTGCTTGCATATTTATGGAGTAATGGATCGTGTTGCCTTCTAAACAAATACCTCAATATTTTTTGGGTGAGGTTTTTTCGGACTAAAACTCAAATGTTTAGAGGAAAAACAAATTGGAATTTTTGCAGATTTATTATACCCCAAAAGCTGCTAAAAGTCCAAAAATCTGCCATCTAAACCTTGCCATGGTCATGTACAAGTCAGTGGCAGATGTCCCTTTTACAATTTGAAGATATCGTTTATGATCTGCCAGCAGGGCCGGATTTAGTTGGTGCCCCTAGGCCCACTGCCGTTGTCGCCCCTGTCCCTTCCCCTTTATTCGTGCAAATTTTCATCATCTGGACCGGAGCAATGGGGATTGGTACATGGGAATTTAAAAAATGATTGTATCTCCAATGCATCCCCAGAGTTTTTGAACCTATGTGGGTGTGGTTGAGCAGCATGCCGCCCCCCTAAATTCCTGCCGCCCTAGGCCTGGGCCTAGGTGGCCTTTCCACAAATCCGGGCTGAATCTGTGCTGGGTTTCATCTGATAATCTGAAAAATTCTGTGTTTAAGGTGATAACCAGAAAAAATCTAGCGATTTGGGTGTCAAATCTGAAAAAATGTCTTAATAAAAACTCTATTTTATTAAGTCTTTCCTTGGCCTGACTTGATCGAGTTTGGTTTAATAAAAAGTTCAGGTTTTAGTAAATAAACCCCTAGATGTAAAGATTTTTTTTATTTCTAAGATGAGATAAAATAAAACAATTTATCATTCTTCCTCCCCATTAAAGGGAATATATATTTATACTATATATACCTGTATAATATATATATATATATTAAAAGGAATATATATTTCCTGCTAAGGGGGTTAGGGTCTCATTTGTTTTGTATTAAAGTACATATCAAAAATCCACTGCAGCACAATAACCAGGATAAACAGTTAAAGATTAAATGAGCTCAGTAAGACAATAGCTATTACAAGACAATTTTGACATCGGTACTTCAAAGTATCAAGGACACAATGTCATTATGACAAGGATTTAAAGGTCACTGTGACACTCTATCCTTGTATCCAGAGTATGTACAAAGCCATCAATAATGAGCTTAAAATGGCATTTTTTAAATTTGTTTCAAAGTTTCAGTTGCAGTCTTGGTACACAATTTATACTTTCTGTTTCAATTTTCAGATTTGCTTTGCACCCCAGGCTAACAGCAAGTAGCACTTGCCCTCCCACAGGATATAGCTTTGCAAACGATAAAACAATTGTGTTGGACACCAAAGGTTATTAAGAATTCAACAGTAAGCAGTAAACAATAAACCACATCAAAAAAGGGTGGATATTGCTGGGAATACAGCTTCAGCATACAGTATAATAAGTCTGATGTATAGCACAATACAATAATAAATGCTTCCTGTGAACACAGTATTCCTTGCTAAGTGTAGTACATAGGATTGAAATTCCATCAGTATGCACCACATGGGAGAAGCAATCTGGAAACTATGGAATCTATGGAAACTTCACCTTCACTTAAATTCTGCCTAGAATATCTAACACATTGAGGGGGTTATTTACTGAACCTCGTTTTTATCTGGTTGAGGTTTTTGGTGCTAAAACCTCACATTTTTTCAAGATTTATTATATCCCGAAGCTGCTGAAATTCTAAATTCGAAAATCCACCATCTCAAACCTGCCAAGGTCATGTAGAAGTCAATGGCAGATGTCCCTTTACAATTTGAAGATATTGTGATCTGCACTGGATTGGAGATCCTCCGATAATCCAGAAAAATTGGGGTTTTAGGGAGATAACTCAAAAAAAATTAAGCAATTCAGGTGTCAAAACTGAAAAACTCATATGATTCCAGTTTTTGCTCAATTTTATTGAGTCTTTTCCCGACCTGACTTTTTGAGTCATTTTATTTATAAATACGATAAAGTCATGGATGGGAGTTTAGTCGAGCTTGATTTAATAAAAAGATTACATACATTTGAGTTTTAGTAAATAACCCCCTAAGCTTAATGCATACATTTCCTTCATCAATAAAGAGGAGGAAAAAAACAAACCCCTCTGCCTATCTCCTACATGTAAGGGTGGAAACGCATATTGTATGTATTGTATTTGCAGATTTGATGGAATGGATATACTTGTTTTCAAAAGCAGAAGTAGCCTTGGTCAGGCAAAGCTGTTGTACAAGTACAAATTGGTAATTTGAGAGTACAGACATGAGATCCCTTATCTAGAAACTGTGAGAATAGTAAAGGTCCATTGGTGCGGCGGGGACGCCCGCTGCTCCTCTTCGGCTGCCATTGCGGCTACTTAGGGGGTGCGCGCCCGCGTCTCTGTGGTAATATTGACACGGGCGCGCTGGCATAATGATGTCAGCGCGCAAATGCGCACAATGGCGTGACATTTGAAAATATAAATAGCTTATTAAAGCTACAGGACTTTGCCTGTGATAGGTTTATACCTGGTGCTTCCTAGCTTTTGCCAGTGTCGGACTGGCCCGGCGGGACACCGGGAAAATACCCGGTGGGCCCCGACCCCCCCTCCCAAACAGTTTTTTTTAAAACGCTGTTTGCGCGAATGATCGAGTGATCTTTGCGCATGCGCAATGCGTCACCTGGGCAAGTATGCCGATCGGCGCTTCACCTAACAGTAGGTAGTGGGGGCCCTGCACAGCAGTCCCGGTCGGCCCCGGGCCCCCCAGTCTGCCCCTGGCTTTTGCTATCTTGTATCCTGATTCCTTTTGTGACCTCTGCCTGGCTTTTGACTATTCTGACCTCTGGATCCTGACCCTCGCTAGTATACCGACCATCCAGTGGTGTGAAAAACTATTTGCCCCCTTCCTGATTTCTTATTCTTTTGCATGTTTGTCACACTTAAATGTTTCTGCTCATCAAAAACTGTTAACTATTAGTCAAAGATAACATAATTGAACACAAAATGCAGTTTTTAAATGAGGGTTTTTATTATTTAGGGAGAAAAGAAATCCAAACCTGTGTGAAAAAGTAATTGCCCGCTGAACCTAATAACTGGTTGGGCCATCCTTAGCAGCAATAACTGCAATCAAGCGTTTGCGATAACTTGCAACGAGTCTTTTACAGCGCTCTGGAGGAATTTTGGCCCACTCATCTTTGCAGAATTGTTGTAATTCAGCTTTATTTGAGGGTTTTCTAGCATGAACCGCCTTTTTAAGGTCATGCCACAACATCTCAATAGGATTCAGGTCAGGGCTTTGACTAGGCCACTCCAAAGTCTTCATTTTGTTTTTCTTCAGCCATTCAGAGGTGGATTTGCTGGTGTGTTTTGGGTCATTGTCCTGCTGCAGCACCCAAGATCGCTTCAGCTTGAGTTGACGAACAGATGGCCGGACATTCTCCTTCAGGATTTTTTGGTAGACAGTAGAATTCATGGTTCCATCTATCACAGCAAGTCTTCCAGGTCCTGAAGCAGCAAAACAACCCCAGACCATCACACTACCACCACCATATTTTACTGTTGGTATGATGTTCTTTTTCTGAAATGCTGTGTTACTTTTACGCCAGATGTAACGGGACGCGCACCTTCCAAAAAGTTCAACTCGTCGGTCCACAAGGTATTTTCCCAAAAGTCTTGGCAATCATTGAGATGTTTTTTAGCAAAATTGAGACGAGCCTTAGGGGTCCGTTTACTAAAGTGCGGTAAATCTGACTTTAAGTTTCTGCATGTTATCGCTGAGAATATTTTTACGCCAGAATATTCGCAGCGACTAAGTTTACTAAACAGCGATGCGCTCAGAAGTCATTGCGATCACTTGCGGTAACTACGTTAAGGAACCAGCTTACGTTAGCGGTAATTTTAGCGAGTTGCGAATTTTCTGGCGAAAAATTACGTTTTTGCGAATATTTATGCTATAAAATAGTCTTGTTTTATGGCGGTTATTATGGCAATATTTACTGTGACATTTATGGCCAGAAATGCATCTTCAAAACTCATAAACTTTATTAACTGATAATTATACCATCCAGCAACATTACCAGAGTGCCAATAGAATCATATGAACAAGAAATCATACCAGTCAATCTCTCTTTGCTTCATAGAAATGCACAGTTTAATGTAGCCAATCACAATGAAACCAAAAAAGAGTAGAGGCTGACGAATCCTTGGACTGTGATGCCGCTGCCAATAATACGACTCTGAGCTAAAACTGCTGCTTTTGCAACAGATAGAAGCAGAAGCCAAAACATCCTGTCAGCAGAAGCTACAGATCTCTCTCCTGTCAGTAAAGAATGATGGGTAAAAAAAAACTAGTATTCTGGGGAAAAAAATACTTTTACGCCACTACATAGGTGGCGGTAAAAGTTTGCGAATATTCTGGTGTTAATTTTGTCTTTAGCACATTTCGCTGTTTAGTAAACCAGGCGTTAATGTGTACGTAGCGGTATTTTCAGTGAATGCGATAACTGGCGAACAACTATTCTTGCACAAGAAAATTCGCAAATTTATATTTACCGCAGGTTAGTAAACTGGCGATAACATATTTGGCGAAAATTCTCATTTAGGGGTCCTTTAGTAAACGGACCCCTAAATGTTCTTTTTGCTTAAAAGTGGTTTGCGCCTTGGAAATCTGCCATGCAGGCCGTTTTTGCCCAGTCTCTTATGGTGGAGTCGTGAACACTGACCTTAATTGAGGCAAGTGAGGCCTGCAGTTCTTTAGATGTTGTCCTGGGGTCTTTTGTGGCCTCTCGGATGAGTTGTCTCTGCGCTCTTGGGGTAATTTTGGTCGGCTGGCCACTCCTGGGAAGGTTCACCACTGTTCCATGTTTTTGCCATTTGTGGATAATGGCTCTCACTGTGGTTCACTGGAGTCCCAAAGCTTTAGAAATGGCTTTATAACCTTTACCAGACTGATAGATCTCAATTACTTTTGTTCTCATTTGTTCCTGAATTTCTTTGGATCTTGGCATGATGTCTAGCTTTTGAGGTGCTTTTGGTCTACTTCTCTGTGTCAGGTAGCTCCTATTTAAGTGATTTCTTGATTGAAACAGGTGTGGCAGTAATCAGGCCTGGGGGTGAGTAGAGAAATTGAACTCAGGTGTGATAAACCACAGTTAAGTTATTTTTTAACAAGGGGGGGCAATCACTTTTTCACACAGGCCCATGTAGATTTGGAGGTTTTTTTTCTCCCTTAATAACGTAAACCTTCATTTAAAAACTGCATTTTGTGTTCAATTATGTTATCTTTGACTAATAGTTAACGATTTTTGATGAGCAGAAACATTTAAGTGTGACAAACATGCAAAAGAATAAGAAATCAGGAAGGGGGCAAATAGTTTTTCACACCACTGTCTCTTTTGCTAAATCCCTTCTGATTGATCTCCCGGTTTGACCCTTGCCTGCCTGATTACGCTATTTCTCTGCCTGCCTCGACCCAGCCTGATCTGACTTTGATTTCGTCTCACGGTACTACGACCTTCTGCCCATAGACTCTCGCTAAACAGTCGTGCCCCTCTGCCTATCCAGAACCTCTAGTCTTGCACCTCTCGTTTAAGTCCTGGTGGCATCCAAGTAGCTGAGGGCTCCTCCCGAGGCCAAAGGCGGTCACACTACAGGTGAAGCACGAGCCGAGACCAGGGTTCTTGGCATTTGTTCTGGTGTTGGGTGCCGACCATTACAGAAACCCATTATCCAGAAAGCTCTGAATTACAGAAAGGCCATCTCCCATATTGTCCATTTTATGTATATAATTCAAATTTTTAAAAATGTTTTTTTTTATGTTGTAATAAAACAGTGCCTTGTACTACTTTCAATTATTCTTAGCAGACTCCAGAAAGATACCTGATTGGAAACCCCCAGGTCCTAAGCATTCTGGATAATAGATCCTGTACCCGTATCTAAAATACTCTGTCAATGGACTTTATAGCGGTCTTAGCTACATTATTTTTGTATTTGTTCTTATATGCCACGTGCTAAGGATAATAAACCGTATTGAAGAAGTATAGAGTAACAATAATAAATAAAGTGGCACAATAAATGCCCTCATTTCGAAAAAAAAAAAAAAGGGAAACGCCATGGGCTGGTTGTTATAAATGGTTTTTGATGTTATTTATGTGCCAGTATTGAACCTTATTACTATAATACCAAATCCACGTAAGTGTATCTGATTTGATCAGAATGAAATGCCATATCGTGACTATTACTCTTTATTTTATGGTCTTAATTATAATCTGCCATTTAGTATAAAAATCATATAGTAATGGCCACCTAAAGGATAATTGCAAATTGGATAGTGTTTCAGTTCCTTCCCATGAGATACACGAGATCCTTAAGCCTATATGTTACCTGCTGCTGATTTGTACTGTGTACAACTGGGGTCAACACATTCAATAAATTTATCACAGTCTATAATGCTTCATGTTTTCATATTCTTGACAATTATTTGCATATAGGAAAAGGATTGAAGTGCTGTGATTATGAAATGTATTTTGTAAGATCTCGTTAACCTACTTAGCTATAAACACAGACGATGGAAGATACAGAGTTAGCTCTGCACTGAATAAATACCTTGCTTAATGGAAGCTTAATGAGTCCCCTGGCAATTTGAAGAATTTAAAAAACTAAGATCCATATGGCCACTTATAATTGCCCTTCAGCATTTTGTCGAAGGCCCATAAAGCTCAGGTTACATGATAGAAATGTGAATTGTCTATCAACAAAGTAAAACCATAAAAGAAAATGTAAAAGCACTCCCCAGAGACAAAACATGTTGCATAAAGCCACATGGCATTCGGTTCACTAACAGAATGATCAGTTAAATGAACTGCAACATTACCATTAAATGAGGGAAACATTTTAACCTTATATGACATATTGGGATTATGCCCTCATCTGCTCATTATTCTTTATACATTATATTATCTGATTCAACACCAAAGACATAATTATATTTATTAATGCTGCCACTTCAGAAATCTTTTAAAAGCATGTAACTGAAGGATTAGAGTTATAGTAGAGTGCAGGTCACTACGGAGTTAAATCTGTCAATCACACTTGACTGCGGGGAGGCATGGCCCTGGAGTACAAATGTAAGTCTATTTTTCTAATAGCAATTATTGTTCTTTTTTTACATACAGTAATGTCTACATATTATCAGGATAACCACCACCCTAAGCCCAAAATGAATGATGAAATAATGAGATCTGTCTCTCCTGGGACTACCAACATTTAGAGTGTTAGACCTTGATAATGCTAGGCTGAGGGGTGGGTTGGAGGTGATTTGTATAAATACACATAAAACATTTTAATAATACAGCTATGGGATCCTTTATCGAGAAACCTGTTATCCAGAAAACTCCAAACTATGGGAGGGCCATCTCCCATAGACTATATTATAAGCATTTTTGGAAATGATTTTCTTTGTAAAGGTATGGGACCTGTTATCCAGAATGCTTGGGACCTGGGGCTTTCTGCATAATGGATCTTTCTGTAATTTGGATCTTCATGCCTTAAGTCCACTAGAGACTCATGTAAACATTAAATTACAACAATTCAACAATTAAACCCAATAGGCTGGTTTTGCTTCCAATAAGGATTAATTATATCTTAGTTGGTATCAAGTACAACTCACTGTTATATTATTACAGAGAAAAGCGAAATAACTTTTTAACATTTGGATTGTTTAGATAAAACTGAGTCTATTGGAGACGGCCTTTCTGTAATTTTGATCTTTCTAGATAATGGGTTTCCGGATAACAGATCCCATACCTGTAATAATTAGGGATGCACCGAATCCAGGATTCGGTTCGGGATTCGGCCAGGATTCGGCCTTTTTCAGCAGGATTCGGATTCGGGGCAGGGAGGGAAATTGCGTGACTTTCAGAAAACAAGGAAGTAAAAAATGTTTTCCCCTTCCCACCCCTAATTTGCATATGCAAGTTAGGGTTCGGATTCGGTTCGGTATTTGGCCAAATCCTTCGTGAAGGATTCGGGGGTTCGGCCGAATTCAAAAAAGTGGATTCGGTGCATCCCTAGTAATAATAAAACAGTACCTTGTACTTGATCGTATCTAAGCTTTATGTATCCATATTGGTGGCAAAATAATCCTATTTGGTTGATTTAGTGGGTTATTTTATCATAGGTTGAATGTTTGAGTTTTTTGATACCTTGAATAAACTCGAATTAAATCACAACGCAAATGGTATCTTATTTAAGAAAAAAGTTGAAGGGAAAAAAAATAAATGCAGTTTGAGTTGCGAACCTGAAAACTCGAATAAATAGAGTTTTCTGCATGAAATAACTCGAATCGATCAGGTTTTCAGGCAAAACCCTCTGAAAAAACTCGAACATTATGAAGACTATTGACATATTCATATGGTTCAAGAAACATCTGCCATTGACTTCTACATGACCTTGACAGGTTTTTGATGTATTGTCGGATTCAAGCTATTTCCATAGTCGCGGTATACTAAATCTCTAAAAAGCCTGCAGTTGTTCATTCTAGTATAATAGCCTCTGTTCATAAGCAAGCGTGAGAATTTATAAAGAGACTATATATTTTGATGAATTAATTATTAATTAATAAAAATTATGAATTCCTTCTCAATTTTAATGTGATTTTAATATATGATTTTGTGGTTACATTTACTTTTTAATAATTTGTATATATAGTGGAATTAGTAATATTTATGAAGGCAGGCTGGCCAGCCACATTTTATGTGATTTTACGACAGTTTTTAGCTTAATGCTAATATTAACATAACATTTTTATTAATTAGAGGTGGTTGAGGTGGGTAAGGCCCCCATCTGTTAGTATTAAGATTGGTGTAGTACCATAATTGGACAAAAGGATTTGTTTAAATTTGAATAAAATGTTTGTTTTAAGGGAAAAATCTATCTCTATCTGGAATCAAAGATAAGAAAAGTAAATGTATGTAGAAATAGGGGCAGATTTATAAGGTCGAGTTTGAGGTTTGTGAGCTTTTTTATACTTTGATAAGGCAGATATAATTTTTTTTCTGATTAATCTAAAAACGATTTTTCAGAAGTTTTTAGCAGCACCCTATTCAGAGGCAAGCGGGAGAGCAGCATAGAATTTTCAACAAGTTTGACTTATTTTACTCTGATCAAAACAGGGGGAGTTGTGGGAGCACTCTAAAGGCTTTAAAATATATATATATAAGTATAATAAATGCTAACCACGTCAAGGTAAACCCCCAATGGCAGTCCCTAACTTGTTTTATTTTTTATGTGCATTCTAGCATTACCTGTAAAAATGTAATTTATGTATGTAGAAATAGAAACTGAGAATAGGGGCAGATTTATAAGGTCGAGTTTGAGGTTTGTGAGCTTTTTTATACTTTGAAAGAACTCACAATTTGAATGGTTTCTAATTTAAGAAAAAAATAGAATGGAAAAAACTTGAATCAGTGAATTTGTGGTGAAAACCTGAATACTCAAATTAATCAAGTTTTTGGTAGGAGAAAACTCGAAGCGCTCAAATGAATTGAGTTTTTGAGCTAAACCCAATGAAAAAAAGCCCAACATCATGAGGCTACTAACATCTTCAAATGGACCTCTGCCATTGACTTCTATATGACTTTAACAGGTTTTTGCTGGAGTATTTTCGGATTTGAGCTATTTCCAGCTTTGGGTATAATAAATCTCCAAAAACTCAAGTTATTTTTTTAAACCCGAAAAATTCATATTTTTTTTAAACCCTGAAATTTTTTTGTTTTTTTAACCTGAAAATTTTGACTGAAAATGACTCTTGAAAAATTTGAATGTTTTGGGAAAACACAACTCTACCTTTGATAAATCTGCTGCTACATTAATCCTTTGATCTGGTTAAATGGAACTCAATATTTGAATATATTAAATATACCATCTGGTTAAAGGAACTATTCCATGTTAAAATGAAACTGAATAAATAGATAATCTGTACAAATTAGAAAATGTTTTCAATATAGTTACTTAGCCAAAAATGCATCTATAAAGGCTTGAGTGACTGGATGTCTAACATAATAACCAGAATACTACTTCCTCCTTTGCAGCTCTCTAGTCTGTTATGAATCAGTAACCAATCAGCAACTTGAAGGAAGGGCTACATGAGACATAACTGTTAACTTAGTTTGCTGTTGATTCTGAGCTGAATACTAAGGATCAATAGCAAATTAACTTACAGTTATGTCCCATGTAGCCCATATTTAAGTCACTGACTAACTAAGAGGTTAGAGGGTTGTAAAGGAGGAAGTAGTGTTCTGGCTACTATGTTACATATTAATCCATCCTTTACACATTACATTTTTGGCTAACTAACTATTTTAAAAACATTTTATATTTTGCACAGCCTATCTATTTAGCAAGTTTTATTTTTAGACTTATGGGCATGTTTATTAACATTGGAGATAAATATCTGGAGAGATTTCTGGAGATGTTGCCCATTGCAACCAATCAGATCGTTGCTTTTGTTTTCTAACTTGGCTGTGGCTGTTTAAATCTAATTGCTGATTGGTTGCCATGGGCAACATCTCCAGAAATCTCTCCAGATATTTATCTCCAATGTTAGTAAACATGCCCCATAAATTCAATACCTGGGTGACTGTAAATACTTATTCTTATTATTATTTTTATTATGTATACCTTAATAGGTAGCCCACTCCAACAAAATTGCATAAATGGTTCCAATCTTCAGAGCTCTGCCCTAGAGGATGCTGGGAACCTGTGGATGAACTGAATACTGTAGATTGTTCAAGTGACTAAGTTCAGTTAAATAATATTAATAAAATGGACTATGTCTGCCAGTAGATGATAGTTTACTAAAATACTATGTCTTAATAACTAATGTATGGTTTGTTTGAATTATGATGCCTCTTGCAGCACTCAGCAGCAATAAATGTAATATGCTTACTCATTGCATAGGCTTGTTTATGTATAGCCCTCTCATAAAGGACTGAACACAACTCGAACCTTAATAGATCTGCCCCCTAATTTATTTGAAAATAAAGGAGTATTTTTTTAAAAAATTACAGTGCTCAGATGATTTTTCTAAAGCACTGGCAAATGCTCATGATAAAAATGATATCTCTAAAACCATCTGTTAGTCATCCAATAAAGATTACTTAAATACTGTACTTTCCAAGTGATTTGTTCATCATTAGACATTGCTACTGAAGACAGCAGCCAAGTATAAGGCAGATATAATTTTTTTTCTGATTAATCTAAAAACGATTTTTCAGAAGTTTTTAGCAGCACCCTATTCAGAGGCAAGCGGGAGAGCAGCATAGAATTTTCAACAAGTTTGACTTATTTTACTCTGATCAAAACAGGGGGAGTTGTGGGAGCACTTAAGGCTTTAAAATATATATATATAAGTATAATAAATGCTAACCACGTCAAGGTAAACCCCCAATGGCAGTCCCTAACTTGTTTTATTTTTTATGTGCATTCTAGCATTACCTGTAAAAATGTAATTTATGTGCATTCTAGCATTACCTGTAATCAATGTCCGTTGAATGCTGTTTTTTCACTGAACAATCAGGCTTTTAAAGGAGAGATATTCCAAAACAAACGCCCAATTTTAAAAGCATAGGATCATCACTAGTTTAAAGGGGGGGGTATGGGGTGCTACAACCACTGAAGCTAAGCCACAGCTTCCGGCTAAATATACAATATCAAAACAGGGGGGTTGTGGGAGCACTCTAAAGGCTTTTAAATATATATATAAGTATAATAAATGCTATTGCATATGTACCCAAAACAGGGGTTATTTTGTTACAAACCCTGTTTTGTAAACACATGCATTTGCATTTATATTGAATTACTTATGAGACAGGGGCCCAGGGAAGTGCATTGTAAGTAGCACTTCTATTATACTTAAATATATTTTGTATTAGCCTTATGAGTGCTTCCACCACCCCCCCCTAGATTTTTGTATGTTCGCCTGAAGCTGTGGCTCAGCTCAGTGTGGCTTTTTAATAGCACCCCATACCCACCCCTTTATACTAATGGTGGTCCTATGCTTTTAAATATGGGCGTTGGTTTGAGCAATCTCTCTCTCTTAAAAGCCCTTGCTGGCGGGGGAGGATTTAGCATTCAGATTGAAACCAATGCGCAACACACATTGTGTACAGGTAATGCTATTATGCAGAGAAGTATCTTTTTATATTGTGACCTGAGTTAAGTAAGTTAGGGACCCCCATATGGGGTTTACCTTGACGTGGTATGGTGGCTTTTCAACTTTATGATCATAACTTTGTAATCAAAAACCCCTGTTTTGTAAACACATGCATTTGCATTTATATTGAATTACTTATGAGACAGGGGCCCAGGGAAGTGCATTGTAAGTAGCACTTCCATTATACTTAAATATATTTTGTATCAGCCTTAAGAGTGCTTCCACCACCCCCCCTAGATTTTTTTATTTTACTCTGATACTCAAAATCAGAGAAGAAGCAACAGCATCTCGCGCTGAAAGGGTAAAATTAACATCATAAACAGTTATAATATCTATTATCCGAATCCTTGGAGGTTGAGGTTTTCCAGAGAAGGGATCTTTCTGTAATTTGGATGTCTGCTAAAGCCATTTTTAAATATGAAATAAACCCAATAGAATTGTTTTGCCACCAATATTGGATTCATGCAGCTTAGTTACCATCAAATACAAGACACTGTTTAATTATTACAGAGAAAAAGGAAATTGGTTTTAAAAAATAGAATTATTTGCTTATTTGACTCCCTTTCCTTAATTCTGTGCTTGCTGGATTTCATACCTGTACATCTTAAATATATAATATTACAGAAATCTGTAACGTCCCCATAATGCGGCTGGGCGGCATGCCGCCGCCCCTATTTTTTGCCGCCCTAGGCCCGGGCCTATGCGGCCTTGCCGCAAATCCGGGCCTGAGTGCATATAGGGAATTTTTAATTTTCTTTAATCCAGCACTATTGCTTCAAGACTTAAAAAGCTATGTTAGTATTTTCATTTCTGCACCTTAACCCTACCCCAGGCAAAAGTGTTCTTTGCATACACCTCTGTTAGCCTAGCATTTGTAACATGCTGGCAAAAATCTGTTGTATTTAACAGATGCAGTTATGAAATGTATTTGAAGGGCTCTGTCATGCTGCTGGCCATGACATAAACTATATATATATATATATATATATATATATATATATATATATATATATATATATAGATATAGATATAGATATAGATATAGATATATACAATCAAGGGAAAGTCATGCTCACCAGTGATTTTTAAAAAACATTAAGCAGGTGTGCAATGAGGCTGTGACCACAAAATTCACATAGATAAATGGAAAAGGTCCTCTGCATTTACCCATTTTAAATATATCAAAGACATTGAAACATGTTGTGCCTCATACAATTTGCAATTGGTTTTCATTTGTTATTATTTGTGGTTTTTGAGTAATTTAGCTTTTTATTCAGCAGCTCTCCAGTTTGGTTAGAATTGGGTATATAACATACTAAAAGTTAACTTCAAATGCTTCATTATACATGTTACACAGTGACTACCTGCAACTTACTTGCTGCTTTCTAAGTAAAACTCACAAACATGGTTGACTTTGTATTGGCCACCACTGGGATCACCTGACTATAGATGGAAAGGGAGGGGGCTACAACATGGAGCTGGTCACTGCTCCTGTATAAACTATAACAAACAAGGGAAAATTGTGCTCACCACTAGTTTTTAAAAACATTAAGCTGTGGTTCAATGAGGCTATGACCACAAAATATATATAGACAAATACAAGAGGGCACTCAACCCATTATCAATATATTTAAGACATTGAGACATTTTGTGCCTTACGTTACTAAAATATGCCTTCAAATGCATTTAAATTCTTAAATAATCAGATGTAAATTAGGACTGGCCATACTGGGGATGACTTTAACGTAATTGGCCATCTTAAATATATTTCAATATATGGACAAACAATCCCTGTTTTGTTCAGAGGGTAAGGCATTTTTTAGTAGCTCAGGATACCTTTGCCCATAAGTAGAAAAGGTCCTTTGCACTCACCCATTATTAATATATTAAAGATATATCCAGAGAGTCTTAATACTCAAAAGTATTAAGACCCTCTACCTAAAATTACATGTCCTCTGTTGGAACACTCACTGCTGAGTTCCAAATTCATGGAGGGTTTTTAAGCATGCTGTTTTTCAGGGTGATCAGTGGCAAATAAACCTAACATGAAGCATAAGCTGGATTAGTGTAAAGATTGTGTCCTTTTGAGTGATAAATTGCATTTCATCAACTGAGCCATGACCTCAACCTAACATCTGTAGAATGAATTTGTACACTGACTGTGTACAATTTGGATTTCAGTATTAGCAGCCTTTTAAACCAATGTTGCATGAGACCCCAGATCATCGTCAGGCAGAAAATAATTCAGCTGCACTTCTCTGCATTTTAATGAGCCCCCCTTGCACTTAAGCTTGCAATTAAATGCCCTTTGAGGACTCAACTGCTGCTGCAGAAAGATTTAGTAAAAAGAAATGCTGGAAACTGACCTAGAAACAGCTACGAATAACAAGAGCAGGGAGTTTGTTTACCACATGCTAAAACAAATGAACTCAAACTGAAAAACCTCACATCTGCTCTTAAAGCAGTGTGTCCAACTGGCATTTGGCAGAGTTAAAGTTCTCTTGTTTTTCTAGTGTCTAACACCTACCTATTTGAAGCATATTTATTCAACGTTGATGAGTCAATTAACCACAAAAATATTTTTAAAACTGCTCTCAAAAGACAAGTAAGTTTAGTTTTGAGTGTTTTCTTTGGAATAGAAGATAAATTGCCATTTGCAGTTTGATAAAAAAATATATGCACTTGAGGATCATTCATGAGCACAAGTGTAGAGTGCAAAGTGAAATTTATGCCCTTGGTTTTTACCCACAATGCAGCATATTTTGTCATAATTCCAGCTGCCATGAAATGTTGCTGTGCCTGATTCAGCTAATGTTGAAGGGTTGCCTCCTGTCCGGTTTTGACCCGAATGGTCCGATTTTTGGAAGGGCTGCCCGGGTCAAAACTGCCTGCCTGGTTTTCCAAATTAGGAAAACTGGCAGTGGGCATGACTTTCTGAGACTGATGCAGCAATTGGCAGGTTGGATCACTCTGTGTGGGTGGAAAAATTATCCCTGCAGCATAGGCAGACTATTATGGTTTCCTTTCAATATGTAGAAACTGTAGAAACTGGAAAAAAAAAATTTCTGGCAGGTCAGATAGGGTTTATGCACTTTTTTTTATTTACAAAAGCTCAGCTAAATGAGCTCATTTCAAAAGGGGGATTATATCTATAATACTATTCAAATTTATGTTGTGCCATGCTGTGCACTGGTGAACTCTGTGTGCTATATGAATGATGACCAAACAAAGTTTGTTCCATCTGTATCTAAAAATGTCAGGTGCTGCTCCAGTTCTGAAAATCTGCGTAAGGTCCATATCATACTGTAAATAGAGAGAGTGAAAGCAGAGAAGAACAGTGTACTGTATATAAAAGATAATAACTGCCACTGAAAGAACAGATAAAAGCCTTGGTGCCTATACTTATTGTGTTAGTATAGCATATTATTATCATGCACGTTTACAGTATGGATGAGATCTACCTTTGGAATGTCTTTGTTTAAAAGAGTTGTTCACCTTTGAAAACTTTTCAGTTGAGTTGTATTCAGACTGTTCACCAGAAACAAAGACTTTTTATAATTGCTTTCCATCTTTTATTTATTTTTTTTTTTTACAGTTTTTCCAGAATTGAAGTTTAATGGGGAACTCTGGCTTCCAAACCAAAATTTGATAAAGAGGCGCACATAATACAGAAACCCCTAATATACCCATCACAGTTACCTGTCTCTTCAAAAAGTATGAATAAATGCCGTTTTCTATGCTGAAATCCAACTGTTTAACAGTTATTCTAATTTTGCATCATTTGAAATCCTGGCAGGGACGGAGGGACTAAACACTGATGTTACAAATTGTAACAATTTCTCCATAGCTTACAGACAGCATGCAGGAACTACATAACCCACAATGCATTGCACTATCATGTTTCATTCCTTATTGAAATCATATGTGCAGGGAATTTTGGGGTTTGGAGGATGGAGGTTAAGGACAGCTGGCTGTTGATACTTGGTAACAGTAGTCAGCCAGCTCAGCAAAGTAGTCAGAGAGATCAGCAGAAGAGCAGGGGCAAGGCTTAGAGAACTGTCAGAAACCATTAAAAATCATGAAAAGTCTGCATATTTTGTAATTGATGTATATTGCAAAGTTGCTTGAAATTGTGTTTACTTTTCAAAAAGCTTCCGTTATGTTTTTATGGCATTCCCCTTTAATGTCCCTGTCTCTGGTGTTTCAGTCTGGCATCTCAGTATTCCTGGTGCAGTTTCTGAACTGTTACAATTTGTTACATTAGTTGATACATTTCTCAGCAATATCTGTAGAATATTAGCAACAATAGTATCAATTCTAACAGCTGCCTTTAATAAAACTCAGGGATTCTGCTCAGCAGGGCCAACGATAAGAAATATATCAACTAAATGTATCAATTTAGACACCCTCCCAGAGGTGCTTTGGAAAGGCATTAGAAGATTAAAAATGAAACTTTACACTTCAATATTAGAAAAACGGTCACAAATAAAATAATAGACAGTAATTGGAAGAAGTCTTTATTTCTGGTGAACTATCTGATACCAACTGCAATGAAAGTGTTGGAAAGTGAACAAACCCCCCTTAAAACCCTCTAAAATGGTTTCTGTAGCAGCAATTTGCCTGTAACTGCATTCTAATTTTTTGTCATTAACTACCTGCATTATATAACCAATATTTAATTAAAGGACATTATGTGATTGCTATCTCTCTGCTGTGCAAGTTAATGATGTTATCCTTTTCAGGTTGCTTGAAAAACACAAACAATAAATATGATACCCTTAAATATGAAAGCAATACAAACTATAAAGCAACAACAAATAAAATTAAGAGATTCCAAATGCCACAACCTAACCTTTATGGTTTTAACAATACGTTAAATTAATATTCAGAAATAAACCATAGATCTTAAATTATATTACAAAGAGAAAGGAAGTCACTCCAGCCTTTATACATTACATTTTTGGCTAACTAACTATATTATAATTTTTTTTATTTTGCACAGACTATTTACCCAGTTTTTATTTTTACACTGAACTGTTCCTTTAAGGTCAAATGATTTAGTATAATTTGTGAACTCTGTCTCAACCTTCAGCTATTACATTGAAATGGTTTGACAACAGAACTACCAATTATAACAATTAAGTTCAAAACATTAAATTAAAAATTGACGTCTTTTAAAATTGTTCAAAGATCAAATGTCACACTGGGAAAAGGAATGATGTATGCTGCTTAAAGATTCCCTGTGAACATGTAACACTATTATTTAACTATTTTAATGTTGCGTATGTGTTATTGTATTGACTTTTTGGAGGGTCTCTTGAGTGCTGGGGCCCATGCTTTTTTCTGGTTTCTGTCAGCCTGCTGCTAGAAGAAGCAAATGCTCAAGAAAAAAGAATTATATATGACCCCATCTAAAAAAGAAATGCCCTGTAAGGCTACAAATGTATTGTTATTTCTAACAATAATTACTCAATTATTATAACTCAAAAGCCACAAATAAACGAAAACCAACTGCAAATTATCTCCAAATGTCACTCTCTATGGCATACTAAAAGTTTAACTCAGAGGAGAACAACCCTTCACAGAATCCTTGCCCATATAGGGAACATGTTTGATTTCTTGGGTGCAGTGGGCATCAGGCATAAAAGAGTATGTTGCACCCCAATGTAAATGTTCCCCGGTGGTTACATTATTAACTATGGTTTATCAAAACTTACTTGGTCCTACTGAGTTGAAAAAGGAGCTCAATTGGATTAGCAGCAAACTAGGCATAATAAATGCCCCTATGTGTTTAAATTATCTTACCATGGCATATGTCATTCTTTTTTTTTTTTAAAGAAAGCTTGGATTGTAATGTTTAGGTCCACTGAATATTATTCACTGTTTTCATGCTACTTCCAGTTGCTTTTTCTACGGTCCTATCCAACCAGATGTGAGGCAAATTATTAAAGCATGCAGGCTTGGGGAGATGAGAAAGGCAGCTACATGGTTTCTGCTTATAGTTCTCCATGCTGTGTGACTTATGCTATAAGCAGCATGACCACCGCTACAAGTGGTTTCACCATGGCAGACAAAATGTCCTGTGTGCCATTTCCTGCACGTTCAATGCAATGTAAAGTGTTTAAGCTTTTTTGTTTATTTTACTTCAATTGTTATATCATCTATATGCATTCCTAGTTTAAGGGCACACACTAAGGGGGTTATTTACTTTACTCCGAATGCAAAAATCAGGAAAAATTTTAGATTTTTCTTTTTATAAAATCTAACTCTAAGAAATTATTAAACCCCGAGGATGGGAAAAGTCTGAATCTGAAAATCCGACATCTCAGACCTGTCGAGGTTACATATAAGTCAATGGGTGAAGTCCCAATGATTTTTTAATGTGGGTTCGGTTTTTGCCAATACCCCAAAATTTTCAGGTGAAAAATCCAAAAAAAATCATGAAAATCGGATGGAAAAACCAGATTTTTCACGTTTTTTTCCAGCAAACCACATTTTTGGGAAAGTGTATTAATAAATAAGCCCAAAAAACCCGTGCGGATTTGGTCAGAGTTTTTTCCAGAAAATATTGAGATAAATTCAGGGAAATTTAGTCTCCCGGTGACAAATTGCCTCTTCTTCAGGCAACTAATCTCCCTGAAAAGCCTTCCCGCCAGCTAGAATCTAAAGCAGGATGGCACTCAGAGCGTTTCTTTTTTCGAAGTCGCCCGAAGTATCCTCGTGAGGCAACTAAATCTCAAGCACATAAATCTCCAAAATCTTAGCGTGTGTTTCTGCCCTTATGCTTAAGAGTTAATGCGATTTTCAGATAAGATAATTTACCCTTATTTAGTAGTGATGCCATAAAGCAAGATAGGAATGTTCTTGTGTCCCTGAAAGAAAAAATAAGAATCAGGTATGCACAAAGCATGTAAAAGAAGATCCATTAGAGCAGTCATAGCCCCAATTACTTCGAAATCAGATTTGCTTGGCCATTAGATGAACAAATGGATCATTACTATTTTACCACTCTGTCTCAAACCAAAGGAATTAGAGATGATAAAAGGTGAAAAGATAAAATCAATTTCCCCAAAAAGAAAATCACTTTCTCTAAAATGAGTAATCCCAATGTAAAAAATCTAAATGAATGTTAAAGGGGTGGTTCACCTTCAAATAACTAGTTGTTTTCAGATAGATCACCAGAAATTATGACTTTTTCCAATGACTTTCTATTTTCTATATGTGACCGTTTTTCTAATTTTGAATTGTAAAGTGTCATTTTCCCCCTTCTAAAGCAACTCTGGGAGGGGGGGTCGCCAACCCAGTAAACTGTTCTAAATTGATACATGTAGTTGATACATTTCTTATCTTTGTCTCTGCTGAGCAGAATCCCTGGGTTTCATTACAGGCAGCTGTTAGAATTGATACAATAGTTGCTAATACTCCAGAGATGCTGCTGAGAAATGTATTAACTAATTGTTGCAAAATGGTAACCGTTTAGAGCAGGGATCTGCAACCTTGGCTCTCCAGCTGTTAAGGAACTAAAAGTCCCACAATGCAATGGAGTCTAAAGGCAAATGCATTGTGGGCCTTGTAGTTCCTTAACATCTGGAGAGCCAAGTGGAGAGCCAAGGTTGCAGATCCCTGGTTTAGAGTCTGCACCTGAATTACTGAGCTACCAGATTCAAACACCAGAGGAACTTTAAACTTAGATTTTGGAAAAACAGTAAAAAATAAATAATGCAAAGTAAGTGAGTAAATGTGAAAAACAATCTGAAAACAACTGAACTGAAAAAAGTGTATGGAAGGTGAACAACCCCTTAAATGGCAATTTCCAACTATAGTGCAGTAGAAAAACAGATGAGGCAATTTTTGTATCCATCAAATTTCATGTTGCAAAAAATGTAATCTTTTTAAACATGTTTTTATATTTTGCTCATAAAAATCTTTACCAAATCTAAAGGCAAGAGGCAATTAAGGGAATAAAGTACATTTTGAGAAGTCTTGAGAAAAGTCAAGGCTGATGAAGCATTTGTTTAATTAACTCAGTTTCTGCTAGCTGAATAATTGATACACACATTTTATTTGACATAACTACAGAGAGTATTTGGAAGTGAAAAATAACCTGTTTATGAAATAAATATGGGGCACTGTAAAAAGTAAAAATCCAAAACTCAGCTTTTTTTTCTAATATATTCCAGTAGTAGAAGAAAAAAATATGTAAGGTAATGAATCTCTGAAGGAAAAAGGGACGCAAACTGTGCTGGGAAAAATGTGTAGAAAGGTAGCTACTGTGGTGATTGATATGGTAGGAAATCTCACACCTTCCTTCTAGTGATTTGTTCATTGCAAAGTATTGTATTGTAATCGTAATTCCAATTTTCTATATATGCTCTCTGTAAAATATGTCTTACTGTTTGCTCAAGTTGTTCTTTATGCATGTTGAGGAGACTCAGTCCACAGTGCTAGCTGATATTTGGTGTTTTGGTTTGGAGATATATAGAAGAGAGGAACAAAAATAAAAAAAACAAGTCTTTATTAAGTTTTCCTTAAGCTGGCCATAGACGCAACGATCCGATCGTACGAATCGGGGATTCGTACGATTTTCGGACCATGTGTGGAGAGTTCCGACATTTTTCGTCCGGCGGAGATCGGTCGTTTGGTCGATCGGACAGGTTAGAAAATTTCTGCCGCCTCCCGATATCTCTGCATGTATTGCCGATCTTGGTTAGTTGAGGGTCGGGAGATGGGAAAGTCCAATCCTACATTGTTTCATATGATCGGATCTTTGCGTCTATGGCCAGCTTTAGTGACATTTTCTAGAATATTTCAAAGTGCAATTCTGCTAATGGAGGTTATATGGTATCAAGAACTGTATAATTGAAGATGCATGGGAATAGGCAAATGGGATGTACAAAGAATTTTGCTGATGATATATGCCAAACAATGGCTGTTTGGCAGTATTTGAGTAATACCTCCTTGCCAAGTTATCAAGAAGCGGAAGCTACATGGCCTAGAAGAGGTTGTTGCTAAACTCTCTGTGCAAACAAAAGGCAGTGAGAGAAGCCACAAAATCTTATCTGAGACTGGTGTGGGGGCGGGGAGCTTGTGAGCTGTGTAACCCAGCAGAGGTGTAACTAAAGAGGGAGCAGACCCTATGGTTGTAGAGAGGGGGTAGGAGTGTAGTGGGCCCAGTAAGGCCCAATTATTGGGCAACTTCAATATATCTGGGTAGAACTGGTCAACAGCAATGATTTGGGTCCCAAACATGAATTTGCTGTGGGGCCCAGTAACATCTAGTTGCGCCATTGTTAAACCCAGGTTATACATGTTGCAAGTCTGAGGAATAGCAGAAGCCATGTATTATGAAGCAAGGTGATTTAATTGAAGCAATAATAAATAAATAACAATACAGAACAAGATGGAATGACAGAAGCAAGTTCAGTACAAACCAGTGATTAGGCAGGTTATAAGTAATAGCAAGTCCTTTGATAAATGTGAGGTCTGGGGAAGGTGGAAACCAAGAGCGTGTCAGTGAATCAGGCAGTGGTCAAGGCTGGAAGCAAACAAGTGAAAGTCCATGGAGCAGGCTGAGGTCAAACCAGTAAATCAGACAAAGCAGGTGCAAGACTGAAGCAGAAACAAGGCTGGAGCAGGAACAAAAGGAAAAGTTACCAAACTAAAGTCAATGATCCAGCACTACAAAGCAGGAAGGCACTGGCTTATATAGGCCTTAATAAGACTAGAGGAGGAGACTGAGAGGGTGGCGAAGGAAATCTAAGCTTATGTGGATTCTTAGATACAACCACATAGGGGGATATTTAGCAAAATCCGAATTTCTCTGATTATTTTATTTAAAAAAGTCTAACCAAACTAGAATCCATGATTTGACAGATTTTTTTTAGGGAAAAAGCCTGAATTTTTCAGGATTTTTGCCTGAAAAGCCTGAAATAGGATTTTCTGGCTAATTCCAGAGCAGACCACAGAAACTTCCACATAGGATAGGGACCTCTCTCATTGACTTATATGCAACCTCAGCATGTCAGAGATGGTAAATTTTCAGACTTTTTGCAGCCTCAAGGTATAATAAATCTTAAAAAATGTGAGTTTTTTTTTCCACAAAAAATTCAGATTTTATAGTAAAAAAAAAATTTAATTTTTCGCTTTCGTGGCATTTGGACTTTAATAAATAACGCCCTAAAAGCCCTCAGTGGCTCAATGGGTAACAACACATGCAAACTACACAGAACAGGGTTTGCATGCCTACGAGCCCTGACAGGCCTATTAAGAGGGTTAACTAAAATAGAATTAAGAAGGTGACTAAAATTTGCATGGAAGAACAGGTTAAATGTTATAATATACTGTATAATAAAGGGAAGATTAAATATTTTTTGCACAAACAATGTCATATTAAAATGCCTTTTATGATTCAGTGCTATGAACTAAAACAGAGAACAACATTCATTGTAGGATTTTTATTCATTAAACTAGAAAATTGATATTTTTGCATGGCAATTTGTGTTGCATTATTTATTTTACCCAATGAGCCTAATTACTCTGCATATTTGTGTCTATCCATTTGCATGGAACGGCCATACTAGTTGGTGGTTCAGGTAAAACTATGTAGTGGACTAAATGGAAGGAGAATTTATTAGGTTGTTTCATGTGTTGAAATTCAAGCGTTAGCTGTAATAACTCTTGCTGGTTCATGTGAAAGTGACTATAAGACTATACATGGAGGTAAGGCATGATAGAATAAGTGGGGATAGATAATGCAGAATGGTAAAGAAAATCATAAATGGGCTAAGGGAATTGGACCATATTTCCCCAAAGTGCATAAATGATATTCAGCCTTCAGGGGTTCCTTTGAAAGTATTCTTGTATTTATCAAATCGATTCTCAGGATATATATATATATATATATATATATATATATATATATATATATATATATATATATATATATATATATATATATATATATATATATATATATATCATATTTTTCATGTCACACTATACCAGGTTGAAATAATAACATATATGTTTGTTTTTTGTAAACCAAATCACTCTGATATGCTATGGCCTGAATAGATCCCTGTGTTTTCCCTCTGCTACACTAATATTATGGGTAATAAGCACCAGGTCCCCTTTTCAATATTAATTGATTCATTTGTGGGTTCTCAGGTCAATTATTCCCTTTACAAATGTGGATCTCTATGGCAGCATAAAATCATAATGGAATCCACAGTGAGTGTAAAAACACTTTTAATAAATTGGAAAATCTCCAATGCATATTGACACTGGAAGGAAGACTGGAAATCTACTACTGTTCTGGTAATTGAATTGATGTCTATATTGGTTCCAGTTAGCATTGTTGCTGCTCATTTCGTCTGTCTGAGTCATCAGTGCAGTTGGTCATTATTTATTTTCTATTGTTTCTATTGAGAGAGTAGCCTTCCTTTTGAATGTGGGTAAACTTTGCTAATATTTGTGCATGAACCAATATCAGTGCTAGAGAAATATGCCATGAGCTAAGTGCTAGTTGGACTCAACAACAAGGCATAAAACCCTTACTGTTCATTTACTACTTTAATTAACCTTGTTAAAAAAAAAATTTTTACTTGGTGCAATTTTGTTTTCTTCAAATGTAAGTATGGTACCAGTATTATGAATCAGTAGTAATACATTATCCAGCAGAAAAAAATATTGCCCATTTTTTGTTTTTTTTGCCACTGCGAGGCAGATAAAAAAAAAAAGTAATACATTTTCCTTAATACAGTACGGCACCTTTGAAAAGGTATTAAAAAGTATTGTATGCACTATCACTCTTCACAATGCAATAACTGTCTAATGAAGATTATTACATTGCAAAATGCAGATTTTTGTTCATTTATGACTTTCATTACAGTTCTCCACAAGAATCTGTAGTGAGCATCATTTTTAAATATTTTTCAACTTTAAGAATGAGAGCAGAAGCTCTCTGCAAAAATATCTAACTATCTATCCGTCTATCTGTCTGTCTGTTTCTGTCTATCATCTGTCTATTATCTGTCTATTATCTGTCTTTATAAACGTGTATATTATTATATTAAATAAAAATGTGTTCGTTCTATCATCTATCATCTATCTATTGCTCGCTCTCTCTCTCTCTCTCTCTCTCTCTCTCTCTCTCGCTCTCTCTATTGCTCTCTCTTTCTGTCTTTATAAACGTGTATATTATTATATTAAATAAAAATGTGTTCAATCCTCAAAATGTTCAGCTCAATGCAAATAAACAAATACTTAACAAAAAAGTATTCAGTATAAAGAAAGTTTCTTAAGTTGAAAGCAATCTTAGATTCCTGTTATGCTTTTTTTCTGCAGGAACAGGATTCATAAAATGAACATCAATATTATGCTGTAAACTAAAAGCCTGTTACCTAATACACAAAACAAAAGCATGAAGAGACATTATATTTCTTTGCCGAGAGCTAATAAGTGCTACCATCCATGCAGTTTGTGTCTGTGTCCTTTATTGGTAAGAGCACAATTAGAAAGTTCAATTATACAGTACATATAAACATTAAGGTACTTGCTGTTTGGCTTTTATTTCTGCCTAATTGTACTTTTTATCAGTTAGTTTCACTTCTGCCTTTTTTGTATCATTTGTACAGATTTTGTTCTTGTTTATTCTGATTCGGTCAGTTTAACATTGTGATTTGAGCCCTTATTTATGCTCTAGTTCAATGTATATAGCAAAATAGATAGGGGTGATGTTAGGTAATGCTCTTAAGGAAAAATTCAGCTAATATAATCCTTTTAACAGATACCAGTGAATCAGAACCGTAACTTTTGAATAAATGTATTTGGGGGGCGAAAGTTTTTGTGGGCTGGGATTGTTGCCAGCAGAAAGCTGTCATGAGAATGCACACAACCTTTCCTGATTCCGTGCTGTGCATAAGCAAAACTCTCTGCTGACATCACTGAAATGTTCTCTACATGCAAACATTGGATTTTTGCCCACAAATTGTTGAAAATCAACAGAAATTAGCAGAAATTCAGGAATGCTTCAGAGTGGCGGGAGACTGAGTCGGAAATCTGGTAACTCCCAAAAAAATATGGGGGTGTTGACAGCTCTGTAAATCCTTGTTCTGAATTCAAATCAAAGAAGACAAATCAAAGAGAAGGGTGCTTTCTCTAGTGTAGTAAGTTTGACTTACGTAATTTATTGTGCAAGTGTAATAAAAGTGTAATAAAATTGCATATACAGATAAGAAGTATTACGTTTGCACATCAAACATTCCAACATTGCCCAACGCATTTCATCTTAATATGAAAAGAAAAATTAACTCTTTTGAATAAGGATAATCCCCAGACTCTTCAGACACACAAAGAATTTGAAAAAAAAAGATTTTTTACAAATAAGAAAGAAAAAGAAACCTTCTTTATGACTGTATAAAATCTCCTTACTACCTATACCAACTTATAGACAGGGTTTTTTCCAAAATGTATCTCACAATATTAGAGATCAATTCATTAATTAATTAAAAATCAATTAAATAATTAAATACTCATTACAATGGTAATTAATTCCAGATTATTAATTTCCACTTAATTAATAACTTAATGAACTCTGTGCACCCAATTGATCAATTTTTCAAAAAGTTAAAAACAGAATTTAGCGTTTCTGTGAAATTAATTGTAAAGTGGCCAGTGCTTTTTAATCACTGCTTTGTAATTCATCAAATGCAATGCATTTCAAGGGGCGGAACAACTGCAGAGGAAGCTGGAAGATTTTTAGCGAGCTCTTTGCAGGGGAGACTTAACTAGCTCTAGTCCAATAATCCACACCACTAACAACCTGGGAGGGCAGCAGAACATGGGCAAAACTAAAAGGAAAATGTCCCCAGTAAAAATGACGGCTTTTTACCCGAAAGCCGGATCCCAGCAGGACCAAGGCGCATCATCCCAAGATGTCAGGTAACCCTGCGCAGCTACACCAAGGCAAGCAAAAACCTCCTTCTATAACACTGCCACAAATAAAATAACTACTTACCACACTCCACTCAGACATCCAGGTGGATTTTAAAAACACAGTGGCAGAGCTGCATCAAGAGATCACACAACTAGGCGGGCGTACAGACCACCTAGAAAATAAAATGGCAGAGCTTGCACAATAATAAAGTGCTACATGACATACTGCCTACAGTACTGAGAAAAATTAAATTGACTAATTGAAAGGGTGCACAGACTCCCTAAAACTAAAAATGGCCGCAAACGCACCAAGAGAAATAATTCTAAGGTTGCAAACTCTGTAGCCAAGATCTACAAGCACAACTATCCAAGAATCCTATCCAATTTACAAATAAAACTAAGAAAGTGGAGCCCGCTACACATCTCGTGGATGTGTAGAATGGCCACAATCAACATGATGCATGTTGAGCATTTAGAACCCTGCTAATCAATGTACCCATATGGGGGGGGGAACCAAGAATCAAACGTAAATACATGCAACAACGCATCCAAGAAGGAGGATTCAGGATACCCAACATAGAACAATAACAAATCTGCCCGTATACTATAAAACAACTTCTGTGGGCCAAAACTTTCCCCCAAACAACACTCAACAAGACATTATATCACACCTCTACCACAGCTATTCGAATATGGAACCAAGCTAAAATAAAAAAAACACATTGACTTTCCATCGAAGCTATCACCCATAAAAAAACTAGTGCAATAATAACCCAATAACTCAGCAGCAAGAAAGACTACCAGAACAACAAACAGAACTTTCTTTCCACTCTCAGGGATGCCTCAGTTGCATCTGAGGAAACGTTTACCTGTAAAATGCAAAATAATAAAAAAACTTAAGTCTAAAAAAAATAATAATTAAACACATTTTATGTGACACATGTTGCCAAGCTACAATAGAGAAAGCATCCTTCTCTTTGATACTAAAAAACTGCAGTTCAGACTTGCATATGGCTGTCGCTCTGTTGTTATTCAATGACGAACCGTATTAAAATATACAATTATAGTATATAATTATACTTAACTATTGTTTTGCATAATGAAGAAAATGTAATTTTCAAGAAACGTTCCTTTAAAGGAATTTGCGATTGAAAGCATTTTCTGTCAACTTTTTGCAGTTGCCATCATTGCTTGACAGACTAGGGGAACAATGTACTAGTTATCAGCTCTTCTCCAGCCAAGACTCCAATTCCCACAATGCCTTTCATGCATATTGGAGTCTTGGCTGGAGGACAGCAGATCACGCACCGTGTTGCATGAATAGCCAGGGAGAGGACAGAAAAGAATAATTACAGGACCTGTTGTCAAGCATTTACATTTACAAATAACTACAAATTAAATATTTTTTGTGTATCATGCAAATGCAAAAACAAAGTTTTTTTTGGGTGGAGATCCCTTTATAGACTTTCTTGTATATTTATATGCAGAGATAATAACTACTTCTTATTTTTTCTTGGACAGACACTCCCTTTTGCATGACAGAGGCATTAATTCATGCTTAAATGAATAATTTCATAGAAGCATCTTACAAAGTTCAGAATGATGTGAACTTTTTAAATTTAATATCTTAAAACTTCAGTCAACCATCTGTGTTTTCCTGCTATATTGCACATACAGATCTTGTGACTTAAATGTATTAAGTTCATCACATGTTGAACGGTTATGAGTGCTTCTGCATTGCTGGACATCTCATTCATGGCTTTCAGTTGAGTTAAAGGAAATTCCGGCGTGTGACATTTCTGTGTTCATGCAATAGCTGGTAAGGGTTGCCACCTTTTTCTATGATGTATAACGTCAGGGCATAGTCCGGCCAAAAGAAAGTGGGCTGTCATGTAATTGGGTGGAGTTATGATGCCACAGGGGTGGGGCCACAACATCAATGGGGACATCTCACAACATCAATGGGGACGAAAAGTGAGTATGGAACCAAGAAAGGGAAAAAGGGGAAGGCTGGAGGCAAATCGGAAGCAGGTCAGGGCCAAATTGACTAGTTAGTATAAATTTCTTGACAAGTACATTGAAATACCAGCCAGGTGGCAACCTTATAACTGTTCAATGGGAGAGGTTGTATTTGCCAGTGTTCCTATGCCTGAATCTTAAAGAGAGGTTGATGCCCATTATGGTTTATCCATTATCTGGCTACCCTATTTTAATTGTCAAGCAGACAATTTCTAGTTCCATTTCATATTTCTTTGAACAGCCTTTAAATGTGTTGTGGCATGTAATGTTGTGCATTACACATTCAAATTTCACATATTGTTGTTTTTGTTCTGATTTAACTGCATTTAAAAAAAAAAAAAAAAAAAAATATATATATATATATCTATATATATATATATATATATATATATATCTCGTGGTCCTTCCTGGTTTATTTTTGTTCCTATTTCTTTTCGTTTTGACTGTGGTCAAGACATTCTGTGCCTTTACTTTATGCTCCGCAGAACAGGGACTACTCTGTATGTAGCCAGCATGTAAATGAATTTCATATACCAATTAAGTCCACAAGATGTCAGTAGTAAATCCTGTTTTTTAATGATGAATATGGCGAGAAGTACATTGAATACTGTATTTGTATTTATATTTTGTATTGATTCTCGCTTGTACCTTACATGTTTTCATTAATACCACAATGTTGGAAGCTTAAATGGGCTGGCAGTTTCTTTTAACATTTTATCCTCATGAAAACAATGATGTGCCCTATTGGAAAAGGTGTAGAACAACATGATGCATTTAGCTTCATGCAGATCCACACTTCCACATCAGATACCATCAACACCAGGAAATACCCACAGAGGTTAAGACATATATGGTATGGAGGAAAGTACTATTGTGGGAACTCTCTTCACAACAAAGTAGTGAATATTTTCAAAAACATCATTATTATGCATTACTCTAAATATTTATAGTGGCTTAATTCAAATTAAATATGAATGAAAAAGCCGGTTAGTAAAAGGTAGTATAAGGGATGGCATAATCTAATAGGAAGGTGCTTTTTATTTTTAAATGTTATATGAGGTGGGTCAATGATGCTATTAACAGTTGTGGTACAAAGTAAAGGCAGTGTGGTGGAAAAAAGATTCATTAATTGAATTTAAGACAACTGGAGGCATACTGGAGGCATATAATTATGAATTTTTTTTAATAAAGGCATTTATTTATCCAGTTTGACCCTATAACACAGTGATCCCCAACCAGTAGTTCGTAAGCAACATGTTGCTGTCCAACCCCTTGAATGTTGCTCTCACTGGCCTCAAAGTAGGTGCTTATTTTTTAATTCCAGGCTTGCAGGCAAGTTTTAATTGCATAAAAACTAAGTATAGTGCCAATTATAGCCTCCTGTAGGCTGCCAATCTACGTAGGGGCTACCAAATAGCCAATCACATCCCTTGTTTGGCACCCTAAGGGAATTTTTCATGCTTGTTTTACTCCCCAACTCTTTTTACATTTGATCTCTCATGATGAAAGGTAGTAGAAACCCGGGGGAAGTTTTCATCAACCCATTGATTGTCACTCTGATAGTCCTACACCAAGAACCCCATTGGCCAGTGAGTGTGTAGATACAGCAGGTAATGGATGACCTTATTGGGTGGTGATAAAATTATCCTTCAGGTCATATTGGGAACTGTTTTTGAGGCTCTTTTGTCTTACAGTTACTACAGTAACAGAAGAAATAAAATCACCCAAGGAGGTGGAATGGAGAAAATCATTGCTACATGATTTAATGAAGAGCAATGACAAAAGCCCAGGTCCGCTACACATTCATTGAAATGTTCTTCCTTTATTATACAACTTCAACAAAGCTTTCAAGCATTTTTTTCTCCTAGAACAAAAGCATTGTTTTTTTTTATCTAAAAGTCTATTTTTTTGCCTTTTCAAAAAGAAAAATGATCCATAATATATTCCAAAACTCAACATTAGATTCACTTTGAAGCATGAAGACTGCTTTGCAAGCATATAACAAAACAGTAAAAATATACAGCTTCCAAGCTCAAGTAGCTGCCAAGTTTTCACTGCCTCTGCTGAAATACAGGACCTGGCTTCAACATAATCAATGACTGAGACCTGTAGTGCCGGTGAGCTATGAATCATGAATAAGATTTCCCTGAGACAAGCAGCAACTGCACTCGGAACACTTTCAGAAATCATACCTGAACCACTTTCAGAATATCATAAATAAGTATTACTGTTTAGATGAATTTATAATTTTGCTTATTGTCCCCAGAGAGTGTTGAGCATTTTACATCTGTACAGCTATAGATATTATGCAGAGTAATTGTTGATACATGCAGGAAGCACAGCGGTTAAATTGGACACATTATAATTAGCAAGAGACCGAAATCTGTAAGATACTGATGTAGGGTATTTCCATAGTACCTAAAAATTTAATTTCCAGTTTTAGTTTCTACTGGGCAAAACAATTGCTCCATTCTTTGGAGACTGATTTGCTTTGTAATACACTTTGATTCAACGTAAATCAATTTAAATTGTAAATTGGAAGTAGAGTAAGTTCAGAGGCCAATTAAATCACTTCCATTGTGCTCATTAATACCTATAATGGTGTTAATTAGGGTGCCTTAAACAACACTAAAGTCAGGAGGGGAACTGTTTTAAATAAGCTTTTTTGAAAATAGCAAATTTTATACTTTGAATGCTTAGTACCAGAAAAGACTGTAACTGATAAATTGCCTTACAACTCTTAATTAGTAGGACTCTTAATTAGTACTGCATAGACTCTTCCCAATGTGCCCAATTGTTTCCCCCCACAGGCCATAATCAAACACAGAGTTTTCTTATACTTGGGGGACGTAATTAACACTGAATATTTGATCCCAACGACAGACCATGACTGAAAAACATGCACATAAACAAGTTTGTGAAGTCTGGGCAATTGTTTAAGAGTCTGCGATCTGTAATAATTTCTTATGATAGAGATATTAAGAGCCATCCTTTAATACTGCAACTGGATTATAATTTAAAAAAAAGAAAACAATGTGTTCATGCTCTGGACCCCATACTATCATAGAAGTCATTCTTGTAAACAGACTTCCAGAGCTGCAACAACATCCAGACAATTAACAATGTAGTACAGCAAGTATAGTGATGCTAAAGCGGATTGGAACAACATTGCACTAGTGTACATCAAGTGCAACAAATGGCTGGTGTGAATTACTAGTCCCAGAAACTCCTAAAACCACAGCAGGTGGGTTGATTTGAGCACTATTTTTAACTTGGATAAAAGACCTGTTCTCAATATTTTCATGCAATAACCATGTACAGGTATGGGACCTGTTATCAAGAATGCTTGGGACCTGGGGGTTTTCAGATAATAGATCTTTTTGTAATATGGATCTCCATACTGTAAGTCTACTTAAGAAAAAAATAATTATTAAATAAACCTAATAAGACTGTTTTGCCTTCAGTAAGGATTAATTTATCATAGTTTGGATCAAGTTCAAGGTACTGTTTTATTATTACAGAGAAAAAGAAAAACATTTTTAAAAATCTGAGTTTTATCATTAAAAATAGAATCTATAGGCGATGGCCTTCCTGTATTTCAGAGCTTTCTGCAAATCAGGTTTCCGGATAATAGATCCCATACCTGTATCGGAAAATCTTATGTCTGAGATAAAAATGAAAATATTACTTATATCGTCAGGTCAATAGCAATCTGGGCACTTTAGGGCATTTAGTGAACTCCAGACTCTCACAGCTGTATTATTCAAGGAACCATACCTGTGGGAAACCTCACAGCTGAGAGCAGAGTTACAGAAGCCCTAATGTGAAAGTGGGAAGTTACATACAGATGAGTGTGCTGAGCCCAGGTTCCTGGAGAACCCCAAGGGTTTGGGTTTCTCCACCCATGATCATCATCCATTGTTTATTGATATGATCCTGTGATCTTCTTCCAACTAACTATGGACAGCTGGTCAAGATTCAGTACACTGAAACTTTTCTTATCAAAGCTAGAATTTGGAATTTGGAAAGATGTAGTACAAAATAATGTGCTAGTTATAAAAGCAGGAAAATAGCTATTTTAGTGGTCTGGAAGCAGTGTGACATTCCCAGTTGACCTGATGGCACAGACACGGTTTTTATCTGCCCATTTGTGATCTGAAATCGAGTATATTTTGAAAACTTGAGGAATTGTTTTTCTCATCCTTATGCTTCCCTTGATTCTTTTAAATTCATTTTAACCTGAACTTCTTTGCTCACAGAGGCAATGATTGTTGTGCACAAAGGTGTTTTGCAATTTTGCAACCATTTTATAGTAATGGCAGGTTAAAAGCACAAACGCAGATGTTAGACACAATTTCTATTCAGGATTCCTCTTCTATGTAAAACGTTTCTGCATAACAATTTAAAGCAATATATTTGGTGCCAATGCTGTTCCCTAATCACAAATAAATTGGCTCATTTCCAGTCATACCTAAAAACACATTGTTTTTCACCATTTCAACTTTAGGTAACACCATTATTGGTTAACACGGCAATGGAATTTCCATATTTTACAGCTGCATCTTTCTGCTTCATTGATTTTGCTCTTACTATTTCTCAGCATACATTGCTTTAGACAGTGCTCTACAGAGATGGAAAAGAAGAGGTACAATAAATACTGTATGGACATTTTTAAACGTTCCTCTTCAACGGCACTAGGTCATACACTAGAATCATAAAACTCAAACATTCATGTTAAAGGGGTTGTTCACCTTTCAGACACTTTTTCCAATTCAGTTGATTTTAGATTGTTCCCCAGTAATAAAGACTTTTTTCAATTACTTTCCATTATTTATTTTTTTACTGTTTTACCAAAATCTAAGTTTAAAGTTGAATGTCTCTGATGTTTGAGTCTGGCAGCTCATTAATTCAGATGCAGACTCTGAACTGTTACAATTTTGCAACATTGAGTTGATAAATTTCTCAGCAGTATCTCTGGAGTATTAGAAACTATTGTATCAATTCTAACAGTAATGAACCCCAGAGATTCTGCTCAGCAGGGACAAAGATAAGAAATGTATCAACTAAATGTATCCATTTAGAACAGTTTACAGGGTCGGCGACCCCCCTCCCAGAGCTGCTTCAGAAGGTGAAAAATGCTACTTTACACTTCAATATTAGAACTGTTGCACATAAAAAATAGAAAGTCATTGGAAAAAGTCTTTATTTCTGGTGATCTGTCTGAAAATAGCTGGTTTTGTATACCTTTTAAGAATTCCGATGACCATCATTGTAAATAATTTTATTTCTCAAATCAAAAATATATGTTATTTTCCCACTACTTCACATAATGTGATATGTGAAATTCTTTTCTGAGGCTTTATTAATATTTTAACTCCCTTCTAACAGACACTATGCTAACGGCTTTAATGTTAGATCCAATCTTATATCTGGACTAGCCAGCTCCTTCATATCAGTAAAAAATAGGGGTATTTTTTATCAAAGAGTGAAGTTAGAAATCGCCCAGTCCATTAGAGTGAAATACCTCTCTTTCCATCCATTTCTATGTCAAAGGGTGAACTTTCACTTTCACCCATTGATAAATACTCTTTTAAAAAATAGAAATGAATGGAAAGAGGCAGTATTTCACTCTAGCAATTGATGGTTCTCTTACACCATTCATGTAAGCTCTCTTGAATTCCCTTCCAACTTGAATTTCAGAGCCAATAGGATTAAATCTGCATGATTTATGATTTTGGCTAGAAGTGAGTCACTTACAGAGACTGACTAGGTAGAGACTGTACATCTCTTGAGGTTCTGTTTTATGCCTTCAAACAAATGGATGAGCCTAACTGTCTGCCCAGACACATCATTGCTATTGAGACACAATATCCTATGTTAGGAAAATCTCTAGTTAATGAAAAGTTACCCATATGCAAGCTTACTTATCTAATCCAAAGTATAATTCACATTTGACAAAATCTCTCATCAACCCACTTCTTAAAAATGTATTTCTTGGCTTTTAATCAACAATTCTGTTCTGAAATGTAACATTGCTGTAATACGCTCTACTTCTTTCTTACAATACATTTCTCCACTCCTCCTGTGACATAATAACTGCCTAACTGCTAGCTGATCCAGAGGAAGACAAAAAACCTCATCTGAAACCTCTTTGCAAACTCCAAGATGGCAACTGTACCAGTCCCTGGATCAACTTGTACTGTGAGCTATCTTCCATAACCCTGTATTCCACTCACTCCGATCCCTTCTTAAAAATTGTTCACTGACAAAATAGCTTAAATTTTGCTTTTACAACAACCATTGACTTCTACTTGAACTTGTCATCTTTTAAATGAGGGTTTTTTTTTGCAAAATAAATCTTGAATATTTGAGTTTCTAATTTGCTCAACATTGTGCTAAAAACTTGAACTTGATTGTTAATAAATATGTAATTTAGTACTATGACCCAGATCCAGAAAAACAAGAAAGGTCCAATTTATAAAGCGGTATAACGATTGAGTAATACTGTACATCTGGTAAACTGATGCAAAGGCTACTGTTTGTGCTTGGGGACAGTGAATGTTCTTTTTGAGAATTGTGCACTAAAATCATATGCCACATTCAAGGTTTATACTATCTTCAAAGTTGCACAGAAAGTACTGTAGAATATTACACTGCAAATTGTGAATTTTTCATTAATGCTATTCTTTTCCTCTTTTACAACTTTTATCAAAATCCTTTCTGTTCCCTTGCTTCTTTCTTGATCATGATTAGCTTTTGAGTAACATTGGAATTTATGAACTGATAGCTGCTCACCTTTTTTCATGTAATACTCTTTTATTCCAAATTATTGGGTATATGGGTCACCCATACTGGCACTTATCTGTCAGCAATTACAAGAAACAAAAGGAAACCTCATAGAGAAGACTTTATAGTAGTGACTAGAATTACTGGCACATCCATTGCCAACTTGGCACCCCCAAGTGATTCTGCCTTATGTCTCTTGTCCCTTAAGGTGCATTTATAAATGTCTAGCCCCCATATGTAATAAAAGATACTAAAACATATTGGAGGATATGTAATAAAAGGCACTTAGTTTGCCCATATCAACCAATAAGATATTTGTCTATGGGTTAGTGCCTTTTATTACATACCCCCCCATGTGTTTTATTTTGCAATTACTATATAACTTACTATTTTCTCTCTGCCCTGATAGTGTTTTTCCCTTACTATTCTCTGCCCTGATGGTCTGACTATTGAACCTATCTAGCAAAAAGCAGATGACAAACCTATGACATTCTCCTACTAAGAAATACCCTCC